>CM056135.1:2849476-3329476 GCA_029620275.1 Acrossocheilus wenchowensis
AGTGTGTTATTGTGCTGATATCTTAAGGACTGCCGTGGACACTAGGGGCCTGATTCACAATGCATCTGGCATATATTATGCAGTACACACACTGCTGCAATACTTCGGCATGCCCTCTCAGGTGTGTACAAGAGCACTCCACCAGAGTGATCAATACATCGGAATCTAGATTTCAGAATTCCAATGCATCTCTCCACTACTCCCCTCGTTTTCCTTTGTGCCCTGTTGTATCTTTCATGTGCCTCTGATGCTGGATGAAGAATTGGAGTCATCAACCAAGGTTTTAAGGGGTAGCCACTGTCCCCTGTAAAACACCGGTATTTTCTGCTAAATGAACACAAACGTAACAATGGCATTCCCAAACTAAAATTTTTTATTAATTTTGTGTTCACTTTTGAAAGAAGACACTAAAAGCATAGAATTAACTAAAAGCATAGAAAACATGAGACTGAAAATTATTTAAAATAATAATAATAATGTAATATGAAAAATTAATTTGTGGTTGATATGCCCCCCAAAAAAGTATATATATATATATATATATATATATATATATATATTTACCTAATGGCCACCCATCAGAGATTTGGCCTTCACTGAATTGTTGACCCAGCGCTGAGTTGGTGAGTATGAAAGAATCATGGGTACAATCAGGCCATTTTGCTACAAGGTTTGTTATTTTGGTAACACTTTACAATAAGGTGTCATTTGTTAACATTAGTTAATGTATTAACTAACATGAACAAACAATGAATAATGATTTATTACACTATTTATTAATCTTTGTTAATTTTAGTTAATGAAAATACAGTTGTTCATTGTTTATTCATGTTAGTTCACAGTGCATTAACTAATGTTAACAAACACAACTTGTGATTTTAATAATGCATTAGTAAATGCTGAAATTAACATTAACTAAGATTAATAAATGGTGTAGAAGTAATAATGTTCATTCTTAGTTAATGTTTACTAATGTTGTTAACTAATGTTAACTAATGAACCTTATTGTAAAGTGTTACCGTTATTTTCAGTGAAGCATCACGACTATCTGGGCATTAATTGAATGAAAATTCTTCCTGTTGACATACAGTTCTTCCTCATCATATGGTGCCTACAAAGATAAATGTTGAAAGCAAGTTAAAAAGAAATAATGTTAATCTAACTAATTTATGTATTACATGTTATTTACCTTAATGGCAATGTGTCCCATCCACTGCACCCAATACATTTGGAAATGCTGCAATCTCAAAGAACTGATGTTTAATGAGGATTTGCTCTGCCACTGTAGTGTTCTTCACCATTCTGCTGAGAGCCCTTGACACGTTGAAGACAATTCGGCTTACGCTAAATTGACTAATTCCCACAGTATTACTTAAAACTGCTTGAAATGACCCAGAAGCAAAGAAGCGTAGGGCAACCATTATCTGCAGTATAACGGGAAGGGGAGAGGACCTTTTTGTTTTTCGCTGCAAATTATCACTCAGAATATGTGCAAGATACATTACTGAGTTTCTTGGAAGCCTATAAAGTCTAAGCAGAACATGGTCAGGAAGGGTGAGAGGATCTGCTCGGTCTCTAAGGGGCCTTTCTGGCTCTCTCTCCCTGTTGACAACCCATAGTATTTCCATCTGGAACACAAACATCTAATAAGCCTGTTATGTGTGGTGGTGTCCAAGGAGTGCGAGGACGCGGCGGTTACACAAAAGGTAGTTTCTTTAATGAAGATAAGTAGATCACGAAATATACATAACATACTCAAAATAATCACGGACAAACTCAAAGGGAGAACTCAAGACTTTTAAAGGAACAGGAACAAAAGGAGCAAACAACATAAATAAAACTCAGGTGGAGACAATCAAATGATAATGAACTAAATGAGGACAGGAACTAAACCAAATAAGGAAAACGAGGACTAAGACAGGCAGACATGTAACAAAGCCAACTATGCTATTTTATACAAGTAAAATATTGTAGTAGTTCCGGCTTCGCTACTGTTCGGACGCTGCTGCTTATTGCTTTGCGCTTCGCTCCCTATTTATGCACTTTTCTTAGATTTCTCTAAGATTTTAACTTCAGCAGATCAGCACAGTGCTCAAACAACACAGTTTTTAGAAAAGGAAGACTCTTTGCCTCCTGCTGCCAGCTTTACATTCCGGAGACGGGAAAACACAGCTGCCTACATTCAAACAGACGAGAGAAATGCCCCTTGTGGAATCCACTTGCTGCATGAACTGCCACAGACTTCTAACAAGGATTGCGGTTCTTGAAACAAAGTTACTTGCTGGAGCTCCAAAACAGGTGGAACACACAGCAGATCGTCATCACGGACCCCCGCAGCATACAGCTGGTGAATCCTGTGAATCTAGTGAATCTCAACAGTTTATACAAAGTGTAGAAGAACAAGCTGATCGACAGACTAATCGATGGCACAAACAGGGAGCGAGACCCAAAGGCACTCGAGACATCAGATTGTCACGAGTATCTCGTATTGCTGCCGTAGCATCCTCTACCCCGGATACGGCTATGACAAGACTTGTAAACACTGGCATTCTACAACCCCCTATACACCTTGAGAACCGATTGAAGCATTAATGAATGTGGGTGAGGAATCCCCAAATGTGACAAAACATGGATCGTATCAGCCAGCAGCTAACATCGCTACTAACAGGCGCTCAAGGTCGATCAGACAGCGGCACTCAGCTCAGAGCGCAGCCGAGCCCAGGACTCTGATAGTGGGCGACTCATTATCAGAAACATCAGTAGCAGGACTACAACTACATGCTTCTTTCCTCAAGCAACCGTCTCTGATGTGAACAAGGAACTTCAGAACATTCTGATGAAGCACAAGACTGCAAATCGAGTCATCATCCATGTGGGGAAGAACGATATTCGGAAAGAGCAGTCAGAACTGCATAAGAAGGATTTCAGTGAACTCTTTGAAACGCTGCAAAGACTTGAAGTTCAGTCGTTCATCAGTGGACCACTCCCAGCAAGGGGAACTAACATGTTTTCACGGCTGCTTGGGCTGAATACATGGCTACAAAGAACCTGCAGTACAAAAGGAGTCAACTTCATCGACAACTTCAATATTTCTGGGGCCATAGACAACTGTTTAAACTGGATGGCCTCCACCCAAACAAACTTGGTGCAAGAGTGCTAAAGGGCAATATCTATTTCTCCCTCCGTCATTCTTCAGTGGTGTGTGCCAATCCACTCGGCCTCAATGGCACACACACCTGGACAGAGTATGAGTGACCACAGGACTTCATGTCAGCCTCAGAGTCATCTTGTGGTTGACACATTCCACAAGGACACTGATAACACCACGCAGCCAAAACAAACTTTCCTCATGGAAACTATCCCGGCTGAGCATTTCACAGCCACCGTAAACCAGAGCCAGAGCCCGCTCACCAGACACACTATCCCTCTCTCCACAATTTCCACTTCTAAGCTTCTCACAGAAAATGGAGGAACTGGTGTATGCTGGGACCAAACTCTCCCACTCGTTCGCTGCAAGCCCCCAGATATCAACTAAAAACGGCGGGCCCCACAACCACCAAAGACTGCAGGCCCAGCTCTCCTCCTCTCCTGTGAGAGCTCTTCGACCGCTGCCACAACGCCAGGGCCCAAACCCTCCTCCATCGGCTGTAGGTGAACCAAAAACAACTGATAACAGCTCTCAGTGATATATGTCGGGTCCCTGCTATATTAGCAGCAACACTCACAAATGTTTACAGAACAAGCGGGAACCCAGTGTGCCTGTAGTTTTCTCTATCTCTGTTTTATCACGTGATAGAAAGTCTAAGGCCTTCTCAAGCCGTACGGCTGAACCATCTAATCTGTGGCCTGTAATGCGTCAATCTGAGATTGCTGTAGAGACAAAATGTAATTCCATCAAGTTAGCATTTTTAAACATTCGTTCTCTAAAAAATAAATCATTTCTGATCAATGATTTTATAACCACAAACAACCTGGATTTTATGTTTCTAAATGAAACATGGCTTGAAGACAGCTGTAGTGCAACAGTCCTCAATGAAACACCCCCTCCTAACTTTCACTTTACAAGTGTCTGCAGGACTGTTAGGAGAGGTGGAGGTGTAGCTTCTCTATTTAAAGATGTTTATCAATGCAAGCAAGTGTCATTCGGTCAGTATTTGTCCTTTGAATATCTAGGTATTGTGCTGAAAGGTGCTCAGTAGTTGTATCATACACTGTACGTCAGATATGATTTATGATCCTGATTTATGACCTGATTTATGGGCACCCTGTCAGCATTGATGGACAGGTTGTCCTAAGTCAAATGTATACCTGGGTGGATTTATGACCTGATTTATGGGTATATGACCCCCCTCACCCCCCTGTCCCCCTGACTGTCATGTCACCGGGGTCCTGTCATCCCTGACTGACATGACAGTAGGGGTTTGTAAATCTAAAGATCTAAACAGATGACATTTGTTGGATTTATGAGTGGATTTACGATGTTTTTTTATTTCTATATGTCAAAACTAAAGAAATCGTACATGCACCAGAGTGTTTAAGGGTTTGTAAATTTGTGTTACACACACAAACAGGGGAGGATCGTCAGATTAGCAGTCTATCTGAAGCAAGAGAGAGCCGAACTGAAAACACAGGGTCACTCGGTGTGTTTTTTAATCAACATCTAGATTTATAAAAGTTTTCCATTACATTGTGAAAAAAACAAAAACTTTTGTGTTTGTTCTAGCGTGTTTAAGACGACTTGTCAACTGTTACCCGCGTGACGCAACAAACGGGACGGGTCGGAATCTGATTGTGACAGCCCAGATTCATGCTACGGTGCAATGATCTACTAATACAACACTGCATGGTATGTATTAATTACAGACATTAGTTATAATATATCTGTATCGTAGCCTTAAAATAATAATATATAATTCATATTGTTTTGACTCTAGGTCGTACGAGGAGTTTGCTAACACCGTACCACCACCGCCGCAAGCATTTGCTAATGGTAGTTCTGCCGTGGGTGTTAGGAGTCAAGAAGCGTCATCCAGTCTCCACGAGTAGACCGGGGTGTGACTGCTAGTGCAGGGCCGGTTCAGGCTCGGGCACAAAAGACTGCGAGACCCACAACCTCAGTGTGATACCTACACACCTGTGCGAAAACGTCCACGACAATCAACAGGTGAGTATAGAGGACTCAAATGAAATTATCATTATTATTAATATTGTAAGAATAATAATTATTATTATTGCACCCATCAGAAGACACAGTAATCTGGAACGAACATTTTGTTCAAGCATGGGACGACTGTGATATGAACAACGTGTCTAATGTGGATCGTGAGGAGGCCTTAAATCAACAACCCCAGGCTGTTGAAAACGCGGCAGATTCAGACGGGGATGCAGACACTCCCTTCAAACCAGGAGGAATACAAGAACCGACAGCAGAATGATGCAAACAAGGACGTTCTGAACCTTTGAACACCGTTGTCAAGAACCAAAAAAGAATTATAGATGACCACCAGAGGGCCCAGGAGGAGCAAGTACGCTTTAATCAGACTGTGACAACGACTCTGCAGAAACACGGGATCATTCTTAAACAAACAATTGCGTTGCAAAAACGTCATGATGGCGGCCATGAACAAACAACCCACAATCAGGAGATGATTGTGACTCTTTTAAATGAACTTCTGGATCTGTTTAAATAGAGGTGTTGGTGAGTCCTATTTTCTTTACCCCATTTTTTTTTCTCCTAAGCTTGTATTGTTTTAGTCGCAAGTGTGGTTTATGATTAGATTTTTTTCTGTTGTCCAATTCATCACATTCATCGTGGGTTGTATGCTGTCAATATTTGAAATAAATTAGGGTTAAAAATGGCTGCAAAACGTTGTCGGGAGTCATGTGACGATGAACAGGGTCCTCCGTTAAGATGTAGTAGGGATGATCATGGCGATTTTCAACCTCAACAAAACACTACAGAAAATCTGCTCCGGCTCATTCAGACTGTTGATGAGATGAAAAAAACAAGTCCGCTAGATTGTTAAAATTAATAAACGAAGTGCGATCAAGGTCAGAACCTCCGCCAGAACCGATTTTTAATTATGAACAGACATGTGAGACATCAGATTCTCCTCCAGAACCATTTTTCGACTTTGAGCAATTTGTAAATTCACAACAGTCCGGGGAGGTGGCAGATTCTCATGCAGAACCATTTCTCGACTTTGAGCAATTTGTAAATTCTCAACAGACATACGAGGAGACTGATTCTCCTGCAGAACCATTTCTCGACTTTGAGCAATTTGTAAATTCTCAACAGACATATGAGGAGACTGATTCTCCTGCAGAACCATTTCTCGACTTTGAGCAATTTGTAAATTCTCAACAGTCCAGAGAGGTTGCAGAAACACGTCTATTCCCCATTTTCGAACGATTTGTAAATCCGCAACAGTCCGGGGAGGGGATAGGTATCCAGTCACATCACACGCTCGACCTTACTCATCCAAGTATGGGTCTCACACGTAATGAAATAGAATCGCTTGTAAGAGAAGGTGGTAATGTGGCTGGATACACAATAATACCCAGAGCTCGGTTCAACGGATTGGAAATCCGCAGAATTATAAATCTCAGGGAAATATCTTCTACAGATCTAGCAGACTACACAGTGTTTTTACATGACATGTTTTCTGAAATAGTGGCGTTTTCCAGATTATTAGGTGGGGATGGTAGTTTAATTAACATCAATTTGAGGGGTGCTAGCCTGACATCAGATGTTAATACTCTTGTCAGCTAAAGATGATTACAGCGTCGATCTCTTTATCAACGACCTTGAAAAATCATGCAGAGCAACTCTGATGTGCGGTTTGATGAGAGTTTAAATTTAAGAGTGTCTATAGCTAGAAGTAAACACGGTGGTGCGTCGAAAAATACAAACGCTTGCCCATGATGAAGTGATTGCTAGAAACAGACTTAATCTGTTCATGCCCTTAAACATAACAGAGGAAAACAATCTTTGTTTTGCAATCTGCTTGGCACACTTTCTAAACCCTCAGAAACCACACAAGAGCTAGAGTCTGTAGCATCAACACTGCAGAAGGCTGCAGGATACACAGATCAGCCCCTGATAGCACACATACATCTCGGAGACGTCTATTTGACGTCTGCATTTACATCCGCAAGACGTATTTTTTAGGGTGTTTGCTCATCTGCAATACGTCTATAGGACGTCTCCTTTTAGATGTCAAATAGACGTCTATTAGATGTCTTTAAGATGTTTATGATTTAGAATGTATGTAAAACTGACATCTGAAAGACGTCTGTCAGACGTTTGTAGACTGCAGATGCTTTCCAGATCAAGAGATCTTTAACAGACATCTTGCAGACGTACGTGTGCTATCTGGGGCGTATGATATCACTTAATGATATTGCACAGTTTGAACGTATGTTGAATATTAAAATAGTGGTATTCTATAGAACGTATGCAGGGGTGTTGGAAAAATATACAAACACAGACGTGCCGCAGCTTAAAACTGTGTTTTTGTACCTACACGACAACCATTATTTTATGATTAAAAATCTACGAGCCTTTATTGGCACACCATACGTGTGCGAGTATTGTTACCGAGGCTTCACCAGCAGGAGAGATCACAGATGCCGATACACCTGTGATGTTTGTAATGCATCCGGATGTCATCTTTACCCCAAAAAAACAAAACATTGCGCAGATTGTCTACGTTACTGCAGATCAGACTATTGTTTTGAGATGCATAAAAAGCCACCTCCAGGTCAGCAATTTGCACAATGTGATGTTACCAAATATTGTTGTAAATGTAATAGACGTTACCACGTCAGCGGTACCAAACCCAAACCACACAGATGCCCAGCAGATACATGTGTCCAGTGTGGTGAGAGCTTGGTTACCGATGGCGCACATCAGTGTTTTATCCAGCCGGCTAAGATGGAGAACCCGTCCGAGCATTACATTTTTTATGATTTTGAAACTGGTTATGAAAACGGGAGACATGTAGCTAATTTTGTATGTGCGATCACGTTTGATGGTGAAGAATTCGTAGCTGAAGGTTCTGATTGTGTGAATCGGCTCATTAAGAAGTTCAGACGGCCTCGTTATCGTAATTTCACGTGGATTGCACATAATGCGTCCGGATTTGACAATTTCATTCTTTTGGAATACTTCACTAAGAAGGGGGTTGCCCCTAAAATTACAATGCAGGGCTGTCGCCTAATCTTAATGTACGATGATGCATTCAAGCAGAGGTTTATCAGGTTTACAGTTTTATTCCCATGCGTCTAGCCAACACACCTGCTGCGTTTAATCTGACCAATGCTGAGAAGGGATATTTCCCGCATAAATTCAACCGCGTTGAAAATGAATCGTATGTAGGGCCGTACCCTACCAGAGATTTTTACGGATATGCTTCTATGTCAAACAAAGATAGAACAGAGTTTGATGAGTGGTACAGTACCGTCTCCGACAAAGTGTTTGATTTTAAAAAAGAACTCGCTTTGTATGGAAAAAATGATGTCGTCTTGCTGAAGGAGGTATGTCTGAAGTACCGTGATGAATTCATTATGTGTACAGGTCTGGATCTTAATTACACCACTCTGGCATCCATGTGTATGGCCATCTATAAAACGCACTACCTCCCAAAAGACACAATAGCATTGACACGCAACAACGCGTACATCAGACAGAACAAAACATATTCAAACATCTCAATTGAATGGCTTGAATATATCAGAAAATCACGCGGCGTAGATGTTCAACACGCACTAAATCATGGTGAGGTGTCATTCGGTAAGTATTAGGTGGACGGTTTTTATATCGATGGCACCGTAAAAAAAGCGTTAGAATTTTCAGGTTGTTTTTTCCACGGTTGTGAGCATTGCTACAACCCGAATGACTTAAAACCGTTATTAAAAGTGCCTTACGGTCTTCTCAAAAGACAGCTTGATGACAAGATTGAAATTTTGCAGAATGCGTACGGTTTACAAACAGAATGCATGTCAGAGTGTTGCTGGAACCGTGCTAAACAATCGGATGCTGACGTGATTGCATTTATGTCCACCTACAAACATCCAGAGAGATTGAAAGCTCGCGAAGCATTGTACGGTGGTAGGACGAACTCGTTCAAACTGTACCATAAGGTAGATGAAAGGGAGGTCATTGTCACGGTTCATGGATTCACTGACTCTCCTTTGCTATGTGTGTGCGTGTTGTATGAATGGGCGCGGCTCATCAGCACGGCTCGTTATCACTGATGAGCTGATCAGCGCCAGCTGTGTTGAATGAGATGTTCTATATATTGTTTGTCACCTCGTCTTGTCTTTGTCAGATGGTTGTGGAGGTTCAGGCTCGGCTCACAGTTTCTCTTCCTCGCTCTAGTTCCTGTGTTCCTGTTCTGAGATTCGCCTGCTTGTTCGGAGGATCGTCTGCGGTTCGTCCGTTACGTTCTGCCCACGGAGTCCTGCATTGCCGAGCCTATTATTCTACTGTTGCCTCGTTTCTCACCTGCATTATCTCTACTATTGTGTTTAATAAACACCTGTTCTCACTTGCTATTGAATCCGTGACTTTTTCCTTCGAGTCATGACAGAACCATCTGACCAAGCTATGGATTCAGCGAGTGCAGCCACCTTCGAGCGGATGTATGCCGGTAATCACGCTCGCATGGACCGTCAGGATGAACAGATCGGTGCCTTGGGTCGGGCGATACAGGCTCTGGTAACGCAGGTGTCCGAGCTCACCTCCCAACTACAACGTCTGAGAGGTCCCACTGCGCCAGCACCGCCCCCGCCTGTTCCCCGGAGAATTTCAACATCAATCGGCCAGAGCCGCGCATCCCCACCCCCGAGAGGTATTCGGGAGAACCAAATATGTGCCGAACTTTTCTAACCAAGTGTTCGATTTACTTCTCTCTCCAGCCCGTGACGTTCTCCTCTGAGGAGAGTAAAGTGGCTCTAGTGATGACGCTATTATCTGGACGCGCGGCTCTGTGGGGAACAGCGGTGTGGAAGAATCAACACGCATGCTGCTCCTCGTTCCAAGCACTCGAGCAAGAAATGAGCCGTGTGTTCGATCGTGCAGTCGCCGGACGCGAGGCGGCGCGCCAACTGGCCGATCTCCGTCAGAACAACAACTCCGTTTCCGAGTATTCCATCCAGTTCCGGACGTTGGCCGCCGAGTGCAAATGGAACGAAGAGGCGCAGTGGGACTTGTTCCTGCATGGGTTGGCTGATCGTGTTCAAAAAGAGATTTACATGCTGGATTTACCCAAGACTTTGGATGAACTGATTGAACTGGCACTACGAGTTGATGCACGATTACAACAGAGGGAAATCCCCCATTGGAGTCTGGAACGATCGATTCTCTCTGAGTTTCCCAGTCTCAGGGGAGCGAACACGATCAGCCCCTCGAACGATCCTGAACCCATGCAGGTAGGTCGAGCTTGGCTCTCCCGGGAGGAGAGAGAACATCGCCGTTCGAGAGGTCTATGTCTCTATTGTGGAGAGGCCGGCCATTTCATCTCCACCTGTCCTTTAAAAGGCCAAGCCCGGCGGTAGGACGGAGGCTACTGTCGGGCGGGATATCTTTGACCAGATCCTCGAACGCCACCCTCCTCCCGGTGAGACTCCAGTGGGCAGGCCACGCCTTCAACGGCCAGGCGCTCGTGGATTCGGGAGCGGAGGGGAATCTTATGGACTTTTCATTGGCACAGAAACTTCACGTCCCCATCACACCTCTGGAACACAGTATCACCATCCACTCACTAAGTGGACAGGAACTTCCGGGCATCACTCACACCACTGGACCCATCACGCTTATCACTTCGGGTAACCACACTGAGAGAATCTCACTCTACCTCACTCAGTCCCCGCACGCCCCTGTTGTCCTGGGTCATCCGTGGTTAGTGAGACACGGACCCAGGATAGAGTGGGGTCAGAACTCCGTGTCCAGTTGGAGTAATCAGTGTTATGCCTCATGTCTTTCGTCTGCTGTTCCGTCTGTTTCTTGTTCTGTGTTGCAGGAGGAGCCAGTGAATCTGTCTAACGTGCCACCAGAGTATCTCGATCTGAAGGAAGTGTTCAGTAAGTCTCGGGCTGCTTCTCTTCCTCCGCATCGTCCCTATGACTGTGCTATAGATCTACTGCCAGGTACGTCTCCGCCTAAGGGCAAATTATATTCGCTTTCTGTTCCAGAAAGGGAGGCTATGGAGAAATATATTTCTGATTCTCTAACAACTGGATTCATCCGCCCTTCCTCTTCTCCAGCGGGGGCGGGATTCTTTTTTGTGGGGAAGAAGGATGGCTCTCTGCGACCTTGTATTGATTACCGGGGGTTGAACAGCATCACGGTAAAGAATACTTATCCTTTGCCGTTGATGTCTTCAGCCTTCGAGAGGTTGCAGGGAGCATCAATCTTCACAAAATTGGATTTACGTAATGCATATCATTTGGTTCGCATCAGGACGGGGGATGAATGGAAGACTGCGTTCAACACCCCCAGGGGGCACTTTGAATATTTGGTTATGCCGTTTGGGATTTCCAACTCCCCAGCAGTCTTCCAGGCACTCGTCAATGACGTGTTGAGAGACATGGTAGACCAGTTCATATATGTTTACCTGGATGACATATTGATTTTTTCCTCGTCTCTCCAGGAGCACGTTCAACACGTCAGACGAGTGCTTCAGAGGTTGCTAGAGAATGGGCTTTTTGTCAAGGCGGAGAAATGCGCTTTTCATGCACAGTCTGTTCCTTTCCTAGGGTACATTATTTCGTCTGAGGGAGTGCGAATGGATCCTGAAAAAGTTAAGGCTGTGGTGGAGTGGCCAAGCCCAGATTCCCGTAAGGCCCTACAGAGGTTTCTGGGGTTCGCCAACTTCTACCGGCGTTTTATTCGCAACTTCAGACAACTAGCCGCACCTCTGACGGCCTTGACCTCCCCCAGGACGACGTTCAGGTGGTCAGACACAGCTGAGGCTGTGTTTGCTAAACTGAAAGGCCGCTTTGTTTCAGCCCCCATCCTTATAGCCCCTGATCCGTCACGTCAGTTCGTGGTGGAGGTCGACGCGTCAGAGGTGGGGGTAGGAGCAGTGCTATCCCAACGCTCTCCCACAGACGACAAGATGCATCCCTGCGCGTTTTTGTCCCATCGTTTATCGCCTGCCGAACGTAACTACGACATTGGTAACAGAGAGTTGTTGGCAGTAAAGTTAACGTTGGAAGAATGGCGTCATTGGTTAGAGGGGTCAGGGGTACCTTTTATCGTCTGGACTGATCATAAGAACCTAGAATATATCAGAACTGCCAAAAGATTGAACTTCTGGCAGGCTCGGTGGGCACTTTTTTTCGGTCGTTTTGATTTTTCTCTTTCGTACCGCCCGGGTTCCAAAAACATCAAACCCGACTCTTTATCGCGTATTTTTGACCATTCCGATCGCCCGTCTACTCCCGAGTGCATTTTACCCGAGACCCTATTTGTCTCCACACTCACATGGGAGGTCGAGTCGAGGATCAGATCGGCCTTAGAAGGGGTAACGCCTCCGCCCGATTGCCCACCGAATCGTTTGTTTGTGCCGGAGGGATTACGGTCCAATGTTATTCAGTGGGGTCATTGTTCCAACGTGGCTTGCCATCCAGGAGTTACTCGCACTAGTTTTTTAATCAAGCAACGGTTTTGGTGGCCATTGATGGCTCGTGACATTCACAGTTTTGTTTTGGCTTGCTCGGTTTGTGCCACTGGTAAGACTTCCAATCGACCCCCAGATGGGTTACTTCAACCGCTGCCTGTCCCTTCGAGACCCTGGTCCCACATAGCGCTAGATTTGATCCCCACCCTCCCACCCTCCCACCCTCCCACCCTCCCACCCTCCCACCCTCCCACCCTCTCACCCTCCCACCCTCTCACCCTCTCACCCTCTCACCCTCTCAGGGCAATACGGTCGTTTTGACTGTGGTGGACCGGTTCTCGAAGGCGGCTCATTTTATTCCCTTGCCCAAATTACCCTCAGCCAAGGAGACAGCGTTGACCGTTGTTGATCACGTCTTTCGCTTACATGGCCTCCCGATAGACGTGGTTTCTGACAGAGGACCCCAGTTTGTGTCCAAATTTTGGCGAGAGTTTTGTAAGTTACTGGGAGCGACTGTCAGTCTGTCCTCAGGGTTTCACCCCCAGAGCAATGGTCAAACCGAGAGAGCCAACCAAGATTTGGAAAGGGTGTTACGATGTTTGGTCTCCAAGAATCCTTCCTCCTGGAGTCAACAACTTTCAATGGTGGAGTACGCACACAATACGTTGCCAGTGTCGTCCACGGGCCTATCTCCGTTTGAATGTAGTGTAGGTTACCAGCCACCAATCTTCCCCAGTCTGGAATCCGAAGTCGCGGTCCCTCCGCTCACGCCTTCGTTCAGAGGTGTCACCGCACATGGACTAGAGCCCGTGAGACTCTACTCCGGGTGGGGGCGCGCACCAAGGCTAAAGCCGATCGCCACCGGTCTAAGCCTCCCGTATACGTCGTTGGTCAAAATGTGTGGCTTTCAACCAGGAACATTCCTCTCCGCTCCGTTTCTAATAAACTTGCTCCCAAATTCATTGGCCCGTTTACTGTCACCAAGATCATTAGTCCGGTGGCAGTCCGCCTCAACCTCCCTCCGGTGTACAGGAGAATTCATCCCGTCTTTCATGTGTCCAAAGTAAAGCCCGTATTTCATTCTCACTTTAATCCGCCGGCCCCGGTTCCTCCCCCGCCGCGACTCGTAGATGGGGAACCTACCTATTCGGTCAATCGTATACTGACTCTAGGCGGAGGGGACGCGGATTCCAGTACTTGGTGGACTGGGAAGGTTACGGTCCGGAGGAGAGAAGTTGGGTTCCTGCTAGGGACATCCTGGACCACTCCCTTATCGATGATTACAATCGACAGGTAAGGGTGTCTGGGAACGCCAGGCGGCGTTCCTAGGAGGGGGGATACTGTCACGGTTCATGGATTCACTGACTCTCCTTTGCTATGTGTGTGCGTGTTGTATGAATGGGCGCGGCTCATCAGC
This sequence comes from Acrossocheilus wenchowensis, assembly GCA_029620275.1. Classification (NCBI taxonomy): domain Eukaryota; kingdom Metazoa; phylum Chordata; class Actinopteri; order Cypriniformes; family Cyprinidae; genus Acrossocheilus; species Acrossocheilus wenchowensis. The sequence goes on from CM056135.1 coordinate 2,863,520, forward strand.
ACGGCTCGTTATCACTGATGAGCTGATCAGCGCCAGCTGTGTTGAATGAGATGTTCTATATATTGTTTGTCACCTCGTCTTGTCTTTGTCAGATGGTTGTGGAGGTTCAGGCTCGGCTCACAGTTTCTCTTCCTCGCTCTAGTTCCTGTGTTCCTGTTCTGAGATTCGCCTGCTTGTTCGGAGGATCGTCTGCCGTTCGTCCGTTACGTTCTGCCCACGGAGTCCTGCGTTGCCGAGCCTATTATTCTACTGTTGCCTCGTTTCTCACCTGCATTACCTCTACTATTGTGTTTAATAAACACCTGTTCTCACTTGCTATTGAATCCGTGACTTTTTCCTTCGAGTCATGACAGTCATACGATATAACGATTTTACGAGCCTCTATCCGTTTTGCCAGGCGACAAAATCTTTTCCTATAGGACACCCACAAATAATTTTCAAAGATTTTGATAATCTTGAAAATTATTATGGACTTATCAAAGCTACGATGCTACCACCCCGAAAACTACTTTACCCCGTACTCCCATATCGTGTAAAAAAAACAAAAAAATTAACGTTCCCGCTTTGTAGGTTGTGTGCAGAACAACAGAATCAGACACTACCGTGTATGCATACCGATGAGGAAAGAGCCATCAATGGTTGTTGGGTAAGCATAGAGGTGCTAAAAGCTATTGAAAAAGGCTATGTTGTAGTGAATGTGGATGAGGTCTGGCATTTTCCCCAGCGATCAGAAACACTGTTTCGTGATTGTTAAAACATTTTTACAGTTCAAACAGGAGAGCTCTGGGTTTCCAAAAGATGTGGTGACCGATGCTGACAAAGAATCTTACATCAGAGATTACTTTGAGAAAGAAGGGATCCAGCTGAATGTGGACAAGATCGTGTCAAACCCTGCACGTAGGTCTATAATGAATTGGTCTTAAACTCGCTTTGGGGACGGTTCTGCCTTCGTGAGGGGCTACCTACAACTGAAATACTTACAGAACCAGAACAGTTTGCACAATACATTTTTGGCACAGAGCGCGACATCAGACATTTCTCATTTGTGTCAGACACTGTTGCAATTGTTCAGTGGTCTTATGCAGATGGGAAAGCAGCACCGACTCGTGACGTCAATGTCTTTATCGGTGCTTTCACAACAGCCCATGCACGTTTAGAACTCTACGAGCTCATGGATAGGCTGGGAGATAGACTGCTTTATTGTGATACGGACAGTGTTGTCTTTACGTCAAAAGAAGGCGAATACGAGCCGCCGCTTGGCCCCTATCTTGGTGATCTTACTGATGAAGTCGGGCCGGCGACCACATCATCCAGTTGTTACATCGGGTCCCAAAAGTTATGGGTTTTTAACAGCTAGGGGTAAGGTGTGTATGAAAGTGAAAGGGATTACACTTAATGCTTTAAACTCTGAAGTCATCACGTTAGATTCAATGATTGGGCTTGTAGATCATTATGTGAGGGGGCGGGGCGACAGCCGAGATATTCTTGCACACAGCGACACTATTGTAAGGAATAAAAGGATTTGACATTACACAACAGGTCATTTGTAAAGAAATTCAGAGTTGTGTATGACAAACGGGTTTTGCTCCCTGATTTTACCACGATTCCATATGGCTTCTGACAACGTTTTTGGTGGAGGTGTACGAGACACAGAGGGGTTTGACAACAGATTTCAATGTCCTGTTTCCATGGTTATATCTGGGCCCAGTAATAGTGGCAAAACGTTTTTTTGTAAAAATGCTGTTGCAAAATGCCGGAAAGCTGATTTCTAAAAAAATTGACAATATTGTTTTCATTTATTCTGTATGGCAACCTTTGTATGATGATTTGTTGAAGTTGTATAATAATAATATTAAATTTATTGATGGAATCCCCCAAACTCTGGATGATGATGTTTTGTTTCCAGTCAATAAAACATCCCTTCTCTTGATTGATGATTTTATGCATGAAGCATCAGGTAACAAGGAGATCGAGAGACTTTTCACAGTCTATGTACATCATAAAATTTAAATGTTATCTACATTCTACAGAATTTATTTTTTCAAGGTAAATCCAGCAGAACGATTAGTTTGAACACAAATTATCTTGTTCTCTTCAAGAATTCAAGAGACACTGCCCAAGCAGGTATTCTAGCCCAGCAAATGTACCCCAAAAATACAAAAATTTTTATGGAAAGCTATGAAGATGCGACCCGCCCACCATACGGGTACCTTTTGATTGATTATAAAGCAAAGACCCCAGAACAGTATCGTCTCAGAACCGCATTACTTTCACAACACCTGGTTGTATAATTCCAGAAAAAAAAAAGAAAGTGACTGTTTTTTGTTTGTTTTTTTACCAATTTGGGGAAAAAAAGATGTCTGCGAGACTTTTAAGAAACCACTCTCTTTTAAAGCTGTTATTAAAAGCAACGCCAAAACAACGACGTGTTATTTTACAGGCAGCCACAAACGAGTTCGTTTTATGTTTGTGTGAATTAGCTCTTAATGTTCTCCACGGTAATATCCCACTCACTCATCAGCAACACCAGAAACTGAAAAGAAGAAAAACTGAAATCAAATTTGTTGCTGATAAAAAGTTGGAGTCAAAAGAAAGAGACGGTTGATTAACCAACAGGGTGGGTTCCTTCTCCCTCTTTTAAGCGTGGATGTCCCTTTTATAACCAGTTTGATTGCATCTAATAAATAATGGCGGGGTTGGAACACGCTGAAAGAATGTACCTGGTTTCGCAGAGACAGTTGGATAAACTAAAGACCGGTACCCCACGTGAGTCTATACACCAGGTTGCAGAAAACGATCTTGATACGACCATTAGAGATATATTGCACAGGGGTGATCTGGAGCCGCATGAAAAGGCAAAGATGTACACATCTGTATTGCAGAGATTTTTAACATTAGCTAAGCTAGCGGACAGGGAGACAAACACATTAACATTGACGCTTCCATCATCCGACCATGCTGATAAAGAAGAACCAACGGTGACTACGGGTGTGAGCGTCCAAGATGCTTTAGATGTCGTTGTGGATGATGTTTTGAAGAATGTTCCACAGAGGAATGCAAAAAACGTTCGGTACATTTTGGATAAAATGTCTAAATCCAAAGACATCGCTTCTTGGACCGATTCGGGCGAGTTTGTGTTTAAAGGCAGAACCGTCCCCGGTTCACACATGCTGGATTTAGTTAAAAGCGTCATGGCACCGCAAAAGATTCTTGAAGACCGGAGGCCTATTGGATGGAGTGAGTTTCTGGAGGCGTTTGCCACATTAAACATGCCATATTCATTGGTCCCAAATCACTATGTTAGACATACGATTAACTCTTTTAAAATCAAATCAACACCTCCAATAACCAAATCTTCTAAAAAAAGTAAAAAACAGAGAGTAGACCCGAGTACCCCGACAAGACAATCTAAATATCCTGAAGATGGGATATTCAAATCACCCACTCTTGACCAGAGCATGTGGTTAAGTTTTTAATCTCTAAATTTCTTTACATTTACATTTACGCATTTAGCAGACGCTTTTATCCAAAGCGACTTACATTGCATTCAAGTTATAGTTTTTACATTTAATCAGCTCTTGCTTTCCCTGGGAATCGAACCCATGATCTTATGATCTTGGCGTTGCTAGCGCCATGCTCTACTATTTGAGCTACAGGAAAATTTTCTTAAATGTGTTTGAGGTAAATAGTCGCAAGGGAGCACACCGAGGAAGTGGGTGTTGCATGAAATCTTATCCATGATCGATGTGAGCTGGATCGTGTTCATTATTATTTTATTAATAGTAATCAACCAAGATCTGACATCGGTTCGACACTTCAATGACACAGTCAAAAATAGAATAGACGATAAGGTTGATTGTATGGGGTAGAGGTTGTCTGAAGCGTGCTTCGAGTCTAATATTCCCAGATTTGATAAGCGACACGTGCTGTCCACAACCTTCGTCTGGCGTAAGATTGAACGCATAGAGGGTGTAACCATGCAAAAAGTCCTCTCTGTCGATACATAGAGCTTGGTTTTTGAGATGTTTTCCAGAAGCCAGAGCTAATTGGTAGAATTCACGCACTGCAGAACCACCCGCATAATCAGGTTGCAGAGGCTTTGCAGGGAGTTGTTGCCCATCCAGATAAATAGATAAAATTCTAAATCGCAATTTTTAAACGCAAATGGGTTTTTATTATAGGATCCTGTAAAGGCATCGTTATCGACCATGGCTAGAACAATAGATTTTGGTAGAGTTCCTAAGAATAAGTTTTCTTGATTGCAGACTCATGAGCCTGGAGGAATTGAAAAGTTTTTCACACTCACACGATCGATCGGATATTTGGCTGTGGTTGACAGCAGGGCTTGTGCGTGCCCCAATCTCACAGCTGGCGAGACACTCACTTTTTTCACAAATAGTGAGGCTGACATAATGTTTAGTTTATAGGGAACACCCCCGCTCCTCATCAAACAGAATTCGTCTTTACCTCTTGTCATGCGAATTTTAATGTCAATGCCACTAAGCATGAGTTTCTCTTGAAAGACGATATCGCTGTGAACGGGTGCGAGTAGCTCGACCACATTACTGGCGTTGGTAAATGCAGCTCTTTTTGTTAAACCGTGGTTGCCACCGGCCGGATCTGCCGCATCCATATGACCAGCTGTATCTTTATAGAACAATCCAGCAGAGAAAAGTGTTTCCAGGGTATGTTTATCATAATTAAGAAGACACTCGATAAGACAGCGATAAGCATGCGTGTTTGTGCTCTGTGATATCAAACGATCCCCCAACGACACATCAACTTGTGAAAATATTGTCGCTCCTGCATAGTTGATAAGCCCCACTGGGGCTCCGTCTGCAATATCTGTACCATCGGGGTTAGTGATTTTGACCCTCAAAAATAACAATGTATTGTTCAGATCAATGTAATCCTCACCGGTCCCGGCAATAAAAAACTCCAAAGGTGCTGTGTCTGAAATCGCTGATAATGGTGGCACCTCTATATAGGTGTTTTTTTCAATAGTGGTTTGTGTCAGAGGCACTGTGAACAGGTCGAGTTCAGATTTAATACATTCTTCTGACATGTTGTGCTGTAAGGCCATGATCTAGAATATTGTTTTTACAGATCTCTTTGACTTTGCTGTTGTAACGCGTTTTGCTGTCTCCTTGCGCTTGCGTTTTTATGACTGAGGTCTTCTTAGGTGTACATTTTCTTTTCTTCTGTGTTTGACCACTCCTCCTGGTTCCTGGAGGCCTAGACATCCTTTTGCGAGACATCACCATTAGTCCTGATCCGTCTTGAGCATTATTGTTGTTAAAGGAGTGTGTTAATGTATTGCTAACAACATCACTTAGTATGTTTTTTGCAGCTGATTTAAGATGAGGCCTAGCGATGCTGAATCCGCGTTTTAGTAGCGGTACGGCCATTCGAAAGAGACCACGGAATAAACCACCCAAACCAGATCCGTACATAACGCCGCTCCCGGCATAACCGGGGAGACCATTACCGGCCTGATTTTGATAATAGGTTATGTATCGCTCAGGATCCATTTTGTAAGTGTTGGAATACGGCATTATTTTATTTTTAAAAAACACCTTGTTTCACGGGTCTGAAGTGTAACTTAGCACTAACCTTCCCGTAAGTGAAACGCACGTTTTGATTCTGATCGTCTTTTACCTCTATGGTTATATCTGTAATGGTTGTTTTATTGACCGGTACGTAATGTGCCTTATCGTATCTAACACTGACAATCTTATTATTCTCTGCATCTACATGTACACATCTCAGTAGTGGGACGTACGCATCGCCAACTGATTGATATTCTATGATATCTGTGTATATATACAAACTGTAGAAACCGCCATTTATGTCCGCCTGATGCGGGGCATACGTCACGGTTGTGATCCCACCGCTATAGACTTCATTAGCTTGATCTGCAGATTCTATGGAGACCCCAGGGTTTAAGCCTAATATAACCGCTAGCTTCCCGTAAAACGTCAGTGACATCTTCGGCGGAGCCTTTAGAAAGACTCTGTTTTTAACATGATCATATCCGAGGGTCGTCCCAGGAGGTAAAGTTGTGTTTATTTCTCTAATCAGAAAAAGAACATCCTCATAATAACCTGTCTTTAATGTGTTGCATAGCTTCGATATACTTCGACTTCCGTTGTTGATATGAATCTTCTTCTGGTGTGTTTTGAGCCCTTTTAACAATATACGCTCAATCTTCCTCTGGAAATGTGTACCACGATTTTGTATATTCAAATTCAATCAATCCTACTTCCCATTCACCTTTTAGGTTTATAGTTCTTGCCAGCATGGTTCTATAACTAGAAATAATATTTTCTGGATAAACGGCTAACGACGCATTGCAGGGGAGCGTCAGGTAAAATCCACCCTCAGACATGGTTGTTTTTTAAATTAATGTGTACATACCTATGTGTGCTTTCGTTTTATGGTCTTTGCACATCTACCACATCTTTCTCATTCAGCCATGTGTTGAATTTTGAAGGCCATCCAAGCCACTGGACAAGAACCTTTGTTGATCGACCTTCTCGTCTCCTGTCCAAAATTTTTTCTATTTTAAACGTTTTGTTCTTAATCACAGATATTTTTTGCAATTCAGCCTCATAAAAAACCCCATCGATAACATCTCCATCATAATCACAGAGTCTATAGACAGGAGGATCTCGTGGGATACATGTTTTTACTGTGAAAAATTCTTCTGTGTAGTTTTTCTCATATCCTTTTGCAAACGGACCCCTTACTTTAGAGATTCTAACTGTGTCACCAACCTTATACTTGAAAATAACCTTGACGTTGTGTGAACCCTAGTTCCGTATAGGTTATGTAGCACCGTAGATACGTTTTCTTTGCAAACATCAATCGGTCTCATCTTGATGCTTCTATGATAGCTCGCATTGTATCCATCCGCGAGATTTTGAAGTATGTCGACGTACCGTCTGGAGTTTGTAGCTGTTAAATACCTAAACATTTTAGCTTTGTAGCTGCGGTGGAAGCGTTCTATAATGCTAGCTTTTAAGTCCGTGTCTGTAGCAAAATGTAAGATATTGTACTTTTTCGTTATGTTTTGGAAATGCTTGTTAAAAAACTCTTTTCCTTTATCTGTTTGTAATTTCTGCGGTACTCGGCCCTCTTTCAATATGGATTAAAAAGCCTTAGCCACCACCGGCCCACTCTTGTTTTTTAACGCACGCGTCCATGCATATTTACTGAAGAGATCTATGCATGTCAACAGAAAGTGGTTGTTATCGTTTTCCTTAGCATATGCCGACATATCAACCAGATCTGCCTGGAACTGCATGTCAATACCATAGACAAAAACTCTGTTCCTTTTGTATTTTAGCGGCGCTGTCCTGTGTAGTGTGTACGCATCCTCGCCAGCTAGCCAGTCTGAAATCTGTTTATCGCTGAAGCGAACACCCGTTTCCTTTAAAACGGCGTCTTTTAATCGTTTTTCACCTCCTAGAGCCCCCGGGTTAGAAGGGGTATAGTAAATTTTTTTGAGTGTCTGCTCGGACATATTGTCACTTCGGAGTCTAGAAAAGAATAACACCAGGGGTTAAAGTGAATAGTTTTTTATTTATCAAAAAAGCATTTCAAGAAGAAAATAGCAGTTTTCAAACATTGTCAATGTACTGAAGAAAATTCACACACATTACAATTTTTTTCTCTATCACATAGTCAATCAGAGTTTCAATAATCTCACAAACATTGGTCTGATCATTTCTTGACATCAGTGCCGTACACAGGTCTGTTACGTATGTACACATACATAAAATGTCTGCAATTCTAATGTTACTACCACATTCAGTCATCAGGTTTAGTATTTTTATAATGGTTACAGAAACCGACTCACAGGAGTTAATACACATACGCATAACATCAGTCCAGTCATTTGACAAGGCTCTTACAACAGCCATTTGTTTCTTGAGGTTTGTAAAACGTTTTCCATCAACAGCGCATCCTTTTACTGGTAAGGACACATCAGGATTGTCATCTTGTACAGTAAGTTGGTCATTTCACATCTAATACGTTGTCTAAATATACATTTTGTCAGAACATTAACACACCATCCGTTCCCCATGACAATGTTATGCCTGTCCAGTGTGTGCACTGCCCTTCCAGCTGTCCACTGCATCATAGACAATCTGTTCGCTGGTAACATCCACAACTTTTTCTCTGACTTCATGAAGCTTCTCCACAATGTAAACCTCGTCACGTAGCTCACACAATATAGCGTCCACCGAACCCTGGATCCTGTGTGGATTAATCCTTAAACCGAATTGGTTCAGTGCTTGAGCTATGATGTGTTTAAGCTCTGGTTTTACCAGATTACGTGATAGTTCCTCAAAGTATGCGTCAAAGAAATAGGCGCTGGGTTCAAACAAACAGGAGTGTCTAAGCTGACTAGGATGATCCACGGCACAACCCAGGCAGAGCTCCTTAAGCTTTTTGTTGATAAGATGCTCCAGTATGACCACAATAGTCGCTTTTATGATTTTGAATGCATCAATGCGGATACATCCATCGGTGTCATCAATACCGGCACAGGCCGTGGCTCCAGCTATCGCCCCGCTACTGCCGTATGGCGACGCAAGAAAGGTCAGGTTGTGATACCCCAGCTCCATGCAAAATTTATCCAACCAGTCGTTGTTGGAGGTTTGTGGGAGGGTCTCCACAGGTGTAGCATTGTCATCAGGCATCGCCGGCAGGGTTTCAGGGGTGCTGCTATAGCAGCATGCAGACGTGGATTCTTGAGACATGGTGGAAATGGATGTGGTGAGCGTTCTGATCTGCAGACTTTTTAATGGCTGTAATATGTGGGTGGAGATAAGAGAGGGTTTGGGGTCTTTGGAACGCCCTGTTCAGGGTGGAACAATCTCACCTTTACAGAGCTGTAACGATCGTACATATCACACCATCTGAACATCTTGTCGATACATGTAAAAACACTGTCGATTATATGAACATCTTTCCACTGAAACAAAAACTTCATGTCATAGTGCATGTAGTGTTCCGCTTCAGGAATAGGCCACACACGCTCACGGATCTTTGTCTTGTCGTTGCAGCAGAAAATGTAAACACAGTCATCCGGTAACTTTTTACTGTGATCAGCAACCACACGAAATCTTGTGTCAGGAACTATACCGTTCCACTCTGCAATGTACAAAGGATCATCACCGCAGTCATTCAAATCTCTCCAGACGTAGTCGTAGAATAGCCACCAGTCTTTTGCAGGGAAAATCAGACAGGGTTCCCACGTTGTAAAATTATCTTCGATATCTGTAGCATAGAGCTTCACAACGCGCATTAATTTGTCAAACACATATCTACCGACAGGATCACCAGACATAGGGAAATCATGGGTCGTCATATTCACATCGTCATGAAGAAACTTTGTCAAACTAACTCCTTGTTTTTTTCTCGGTGCAAAAGTCAGTTCCTTTCTCATATCAACAAGGCCTCTTCTAACGGTTTTAGGAGTTTTTGGAGCAGCGGCAGCCATTGTAACAGGAACGTTCAGAATGTCTTCTGTGTTTAAACTACTATATTCTAACCACACTATTTAAAACAGCATTTCAGGATGTAGGTAGGTCTTTAGGTGCGAAAAACAGGCCAGGAAGGAAGGAACGCCATAAAAAACCCCACGGCACCAGGTGAGTGAGTGATAAAAAAAACATCGTAAATCCACTCATAAATCCAACAAATGTCATCTGTTTAGATCTTTAGATTTACAAACCCCTACTGTCATGTCAGTCAGGGATGACAGGACCCCGGTGACGTGACAGTCAGGGGGACAGGGGGGTGAGGGGGGTCATATACCCATAAATCAGGTCATAAATCCACCCAGGTATACATTTGACTTAGGACAACCTGTCCATCAACGCAGACAGGGGGTCATAAATCAGGTCATAAATCAGGATCATAAATCATATCTGACGTACAGTGTATGATACAACTACTGTGCTCCACGCATTCTGTTTATCATTATTTACAGGCCTCCAAAATACTCTCCAGCCTTTGTGGAAGAGTTCACAGAACTGTCATCAATGATTTCCTCAGAGTTTGACTGTTTTACTATTGCAGGGGATTTTAATATTCACATAGATAATGCAGAAATCAAAACTGCAAAATAAATTATTACTGTTTTAAACACTTTTGATCTGATCCAGCATGTGCATGGACCCACACACAATCGTGGACACACTCTAGATTTACTCATCAGTAGAGGTCTAAACATTTCATCCATTGTTGTTAAGGATGTAGCACTATCTGATCACTTCTGTATTTTCTTTGATATATTGATCTCTGTTACCACTGAATCTAGATCTGTCTCTGTCAGAAAGAGATGCATTAACGAGAACACTAGTGCACTATTTATGAAGGCTATATCTTTAACACCAAGCATTTCCGCAGACTCTGTTGATCTTCTCCTGGATTCATTTAACTCAAAAGTTAAAGAATGTTATTGATGATATTGCTCCGACAAGGGTCTGCAAGAAAAATGGCAGACAAAAATCACCATGGAGAAAATCAACAGCAGTTCAGAGTATGAGAAGGCAATGCAGAAAAGCTGAGCGGATGTGGCGGAAGACAAAACTTGAAATTCACTATAGCATCTATAAAGACAGCCCTCATGCTTTCAATGTGGAACTAGCCACAGCTAGACAGACCTTCTTCTCAAACCTTATAAACAGTAACTTAAACAACTCTCGCACTCTTTTTGCTACTGTGGAGAGACTGACAAACCCCCCAAGTCAGATTCCCAGTGAAATGCTCTCCGACAGTAAATGCAATGAGTTTGCTTCCTTCTTTTCTGAGAAGATCAATAATATCAGAAAGGAGATTGGCATATCTACTTTTGCAGAGGTCACACAGATTCGACCGCAATTTCAAAAAGAAGTGACTATGTCTGTTTTTGAAGCAATTGATTGCAAAATTTTGAAAGAAATAGTACAGCACCTTAAATCATCAACCTGCTATCTTGACACACTTCCCACATCTTTTTTCAAAAGTGTGCTTCACTGTTTAGAAGCAGATCTCTTAGAAGTGGTGAACACCTCACTTCCTTCTGGGACTTTTCCAAACTCCCTGAAAACTGCAGTTGTTAAGCCCTTCTGAAAAAACGCAATCTTCATAACACAATGTTGAACAACTATAGACCAATATCAAATCTTCCTTTCATAGGTAAGATTATTGAAAGGGTATTTTTAAATCAGCTGAACAACTACTTAAACTTAAATGGATACCTGGACAATTTTCAATCTGGTTTCCGAGCACATCATAGCACAGAGACAGCACTCATTAAGATAATAAATGATATTCGCTTCAATTCTGATTCAGGCAAAATATCAGTGCTGGTACTACTAGATCTTAGTGCTGCGTTTGACACTGTTGATCATAACATACTTCTAGAGAGACTGGAAAACTGGGTCGGGCTTTCTGAGATGGTACTCAAATGGTTCAGGTCATACTTAGAAGGGAGAGGTTATTATGTGAGTATAGGAGAGCATAAGTCTAAGTGGACGTCCATGACATGCGGACTCCCACAAGGCTCAATTCTTGCACCGCTCTTGTTTAGCCTGTATATGCTCCCACTAAGTCAAATAATGAGAAAGAACCAAATTGCCTATCACAGCTATGTAGATGACATCCAGATTTACCAAGCCGTATCTCCAAATGACTACAGCCCCATTGACTCCCTCTACCAATGCATTGATGAAATAAACTGTTGGATGTCCCAGAACTTTCTTCAGTTAAATAAGGAGAAAACTGAAGTCATTGCATTTGGAAACAAAGATGAAGTTCTCAAGGTGAATGCATACCTTGACTCTAGGGGTCAATCAACTAAAAACCAAGTCAAAAATCTTGGGGTGATTCTGGAGACAGACCTTAGTTTTAGTAGTCATGTCAAAGCAGTAACTAAATCAGCATACTACCATCTCAAAAACATTGCAAGAATTAGATGTTTTGTTTCCAGTCAAGACTTGGAGAAACTTGTTCATGCCTTTATCACCAGCAGGTGGATTATTGTAATGGTCTCCTTCCAAAGAAGACCATTAGACAGCTGCAGCTCATCCAGAACGCTGCTGCAGGACTCTGACTAGAACCAGAACATCTGAGCATATCACACCAGTCCTCAGGTCCTTACACTGGCTTCCAGTTACATATAGGATTGATTTTAAAGTACTTTTACTCGTTTATAAATCTCTAAATGGCCTAGGACCTAAATACATTGGAGATATGCTCACTGAATATAAACCTAACAGACCACTCAGATTATTAGGATCGAGTCAGTTAGAAACACCAAGGGTTCACACAAAACAAGGGGAGTCTGCTTTTAGCTATTATGCCGCCCGCAGTTGGAACCAGCTTCCAGAAGAGATCAGATGTGCTAAAACATTAGCCACATTTATATCCAGACTCAAAACTCATCTGTTTAGCTGTGCATTTGTTGAATGAGCACTGTGCTACGTCCCAACTGATTGCACTATGCATAATCACTTTCTATTCTTAAATGTTTTAAATTCTTTTAAAATAAATTTTTTAATCACTTTGTTTTTATTGTTGTGATTTTTATTCTTTTTAATTTCTTATTATTTTTAATGACTATTTCACTTCCTTTTATGTAAAGCACTTTGAATTACCATTGTGTATGAAATGTGCTATATAAATAAACTTGCCTTGCCTTGCCTTGCCTTGCCTAGTAGTTACACAGAATGCTATAAGTTTTATAATTTTGTAAGGTTTAATATTTAAAAAATGTAACAATATAATAATTTCAATAAAAATCTTACCCTTTATGGATCTACGACTAGTTGGCAGTTATCTTAACTTTAAGAAGTTATTTAAGATGATTTTTAAGAAGATTCTTTTCAAGAATTTGAATTTTTCTCAAGTTTTGTCTTAAGAACAATCTTGAGAAAAAAGATAAGAATATTCTTAAGAAGAATGTTTGGGAATACAAAATATTCTTAACTTTTTTCTTAAGTTAAAAAATAAAAAGAAAATGGCAGATAGGAAGAAATTTCTTCTTAAGAATATTTTGTGAATCCGGCCCCCGACTCCTAAATTTTTGATATTCTTCATATTCTGTGTGGCAGTCAAATTAATCTTTTCCAATAAGTTTAAATTGATTCGAGCCTTTTATGGGCATTTTTACCTTTTATAAAGCTCTTTTTTCTGAAAGTGTGCATCATCTTTTGAGTCATATTCTTATATTTAATCGTCAGCGCTGATAGCCTAGTGGTTAGTGCGTCGATCTATAGCACATCTGTGCTCACGGCGACCCGAGTTCGATTCCCGTCTCTAGGTCCTTTCCCGACCCCTCTCTCCACCCAATACTTTCCTGTCTGCTCTCAACTGTCACCCCCCACACACAAAATATCTTAAATTTAATCAATCAATTATAATAATAATAATAATACATTTAGGCTGTTACTAAACAAATGAAATCAGTATCAGAAAATTAATCTTTGCAGAAGTTTATGGCATTTAGTTGTATTTTAACATGTTAACCCTTAAATGCATGAATGTTTCGCCAATCATTATTACATATTTGGGTCTTTAGCGACCCGGACGAATATATCCAGCGCCGATGAATCTCTAACTGCCGCAATAGCACACAACTCTCTTGATATTTTAAGATCAATTACAGAAGAATAAAATAAAGCATATTTCGTTACCTTTTGAAACTTAAAAGGGTTTAATTTGAGCAGATGATTTTTATCATCCAGCATCTGCCTCATATTCACAATCTCAACCATATTCTCAAAACTATCGTTTTCAATGACTTCATATTCAATATTTTGATCACTGGCAGTGTATTCACCACATCCAGCATCAACTGACAGTGATGTTTATATTTCATTGCGTATAGTAATTGCTCTGCAGTAAAGCCATTCAAATCAATTCAGTTTTTGCTGATGATATTCGTTTGTTTTATGCCTGCGGTAATAATAAGTGAAACTTCAGGTCATCATTATGTATCAAACAGTGCCACCCTGAGGAAAAAAGATGCATTGCATGTATTGAGTCATCAGAAATGCAAATATAGTTGCGCAGAAAAAAAATACTTACACATTTACATACCTCGGGTCTTTAGTGACCCTATACACTTTTTACAAAAAAATTAATCAGAAAACAGGCATTCTTTTATATTTTACTATTTTTTTTCTTGTTATATTGTTTATAATGAATAGATTGATGTTTAACTTTAAAATATGAAGGACGGAGAGGGAGGAGAATGATGTCCCGGGTCACTAAAGACCCGAGGTATGCATTTAAGGGTTAATGCAGCTTAGAGGGACGTGGAATGCTTTAACCTGCAGTTACAAATGCATAAATAATGTTTTGGTATTTTAAACATGAAATGTTGAATACTGATATTTGAAATTATTTAAAAAATGAAAAGATACTTTAAATGTGAAATTAAAACTGCCTGTAAGTAGCAGCAAGTCACTGTTAAGTGAGTCAGTGCGACTGAACAGAATCATTTAAACGGTTGATTCATTCAGGAACGAAACACCATCATATTGCTCAGAGACGCAAAACAGTCCTGTGGCTGTGTTTGGAATTATTTTTGTTGGTGAAATGGAGCAAAAACAACCAATATGGTGTCTAAAACGTGTCTTGCTTAAACCTTATTGTTTATTGAACTGTTGTATAAAATCAATATCACATTTGTAACCAGTTTTTGCGCTAAACCTGCGCAGATTTGGCTTGCATTAACTTCCCCAAGAAATGAATGACTGAACATAACTAACGAAAAGTAACCCTCCAAACTGGCCAGTGATTTGACAACGTTACCCACCACAGTTGATTTTGACCTGCATCTGACGGGTTGGCGGGTGTTAATTTCAAACTCTGTCCACATTATTACATCATAGAGTAGAACATTCCACAAACTGTGGTTTTGTTAGACTGCCTTCAATATAAGCTGTTTTTAGACTAACAAGACTGAAGAAGTAGTATTTCTCCTTTCTTAAGGGAATGACTTACGGTTGTTGCATACAATCCCTTAAACCATTACCTTAGTTAAGGGAAACCGTTAAGTATTTCAGTTGCTTTATGCAACCGGGCACTGAAACTTACAGGATGTTTTTATAGTACAACAACCTCTTATATGACAAAAGATCAGGCGAATTTTGGTTTCTCAGTTCATGACCCCTTTGTAATGTTTTTGTGTCCTGGTGGACAAGTGATGATCTGTCTCAGTGTTGTGCGCTCCTACTCAGCGGCGTAAAGACCTGTCAACCTGAGTGAACGATCCAATCCAAGCACGCTCCAACTGTAAAACAGTGGCCGATTGGTCTCTAGATATCATCTCTACCCACCATTATCCTAAAGCAAAGTCCCATTGGTTGTTTTGATGTTTTTCAAATGATATTTTCAACACTGCATTATCAAATCCGACACAGTAGGGAGCCGTTAATCCTGTAGCATTATTTGAGCAGCACTTCATGGCGCTCTGTAAATTAGGGATGGACGATATCTTATCATTTGCGATATACCGTTGAAAATTCTCCTCACGATAAAAATTTGTCTCCTCGCGATAATAACGATAAGTCTAGTTGATGACGTAGTTTTGTGCGCGACCGATTCACTGTTAAAGTGCGGAGTGAAAACAAGCATGGCGGAAGGCGGACGTGAGGCTGAGGAGGATATTGTTGTTAAGGAGCTACCTGGTTTGGTTATAGAAAATCAGACATTTTTTCGGGAATCCCACGGGATGGGAAACAAAATCGCTACGAATCAGGAAAAAATGTCATCTGGAGTGGGCGGGACCGGGAATAGTAATGATTCCCAACTTTATACACAAATATACCTTTTATATAAATAAACTATAAACTGTATATTTTAATTCGGAACTAGTTGCCCTGTCTCACTCTCCTCCTGTTTGCTTTGGTGTGGCTGGTTAAGTGAATGACGCAGTCCGGACAGATCGTTAACGGCTGGTCTATGTGGTAATACACACGATCGTTCATCGATCTTAAATATGGCTTTTCATCTGAAAGATGCATGTAGTAGCAACTTTACATGGCCGCTCAATATGATGTTAATCTAGAGAAATGTGCGCTACTGTGTTTGTGTGTAGAATGGAAGCTGAATAGCGCACTCGCTGCAGGACAGGCGCAGGTGCGCTCACTTGCTTTTAAAATATTCGTAATTTTTGGTCATACAGATAAAAGTAGCCTAATACATCTTTCGAATCTGTAAAGACTCTACGTTTATTTGTATACACTCAGAATAACAACGAAACGTTGCGCTTTAAAGCAAACAGGGTGCGCTTTAGGTCTCTGAGCGAGAAACTTCCGTCTTTGAAAAATATATCTATAGAGAGTAAAATGTCTACTATCAAATGAAAAAACTAAATTCAAATAGAAAACGTGTGTGTTAGCATGGATGATTTAGATAAAATTTAATGTGTGCAACGTAGCCTACACTTTGCATAAACTGGCTTTCAGTTCAATATAATAACAAAAAACTACATTTTGGGTTTTTATTTATTTTAGGTGGGCACGCTGTGATCTGTACTATATTTTTACTGTAACTGACAGATTTCGGCCAAAAATAAGTTAATAAAAAAATAAATAATAAAAAAAAAACAGGAGTGGGAGGGAATGGGAGTAATTCTTCCGGGAGTGGAAATAAATACCTGAAATTATCGTGATAAATTTTTTAGGCTATATCGCCCATCCCTACTGTAAATGTTATTTTAAGATCTATGCGCTGTGTAATATTGTGTATGGGCACGTTTGAATCAAGATCAACTGATCTAATATTTACTGTGTTTTAGTGACATTTCACAAAACCAAAACGTGGCACAAAGCCTAATGTGTGTATGGTTTACACTTGTGTACATGACATTTTTCTTGCAAAAACTTTGGATAGTTTGGTCTCTAACCTAAACAAATATAGCTTGTTCTATTCTGCTAGTTGAGATCTTGATATTTGACAATTATGGTCACAATTTTTTTATTTCAAACTATGAAAATGAACCCATTTCTAATATGTCAGGAAATGTAAAAGCTTTTATTAAGAGTGGATCAAATTCCCTATATTCACTGTAAAGCTAAGCTTCTTAGCCTTAAAATGACTTTGGACTTTGTCCTGTATGTCTGAATTGGTTGCCCATAGATGTTGCAAATATGGCTGCCGAGTGACTTTCCTTGACCGAGTCATTGCTACAAGTTATCGCTGTTTTATGGCACTTTTCCACTGCATGGTATACGGCATGGTACGGCTTGCTTTGCCGCTTTTTCACAGCACAGCTCACTTTCTGCCACTTCTCCACTGCATGGTACGGCACGGTATGATTCGGTACGGCTCGCTTAAATAGTACCACCTTGTTGAGGTTCCAGGCGAGCCATACCGATACTAAAATGTGACGTGTTAAAGGAACACTCCACTTTTTTTGAAAATAGGCTCAGTTTCCAACTCCCCAAGAGTTAAACAGTTGAGTTTTACCGTTTTCGAATCCATTCAGTCGATCTCCGGGTCTGGCGGTAGCACTTTTAGCGTAGCTTAGCATAGATCATTGAATCTGATTAGACCGTTAGCATCTCGCTCAAAAATGACCAAAGAGTTTTGATATTTTTCCTTATTTATTTACAGCCAGGTAACTACACTGAACAAAATTATAAACGCAACACTTTTGTTTTTGCCCCCATTTTTCATGAGCTGAACCTCCAGAATTTCATGTACAGTATACAGCACATATTTAAGGTTAAATAAGTTAGACAACTTCCAATAAACCATTGACAAACTGACAGAAAACCCTTTACAAAGCTATCAAAACCTCTCATCTACACATAAAGATGTGATTAAAAGCCCAAACTTTCATAAATAAGAGCTCAAGCTTCAGAGTTAGCCTAGCATACCTCGTCTGAAAACAGATGCTAGCGAAGATGCTTTTTTGAAGACTGTAAAACATTTCTGTGAAGTAAATATTCAACAGAAACATGTCAGTTACATGTAAGAAAGTGTCTGGAACAGTTGTATGTGATATTTGTGTGATTTTAGAGACTAAAGTCACCTGAAAGCAGTGAAAACAGCAGCGAGAGACGGAGATTTACTGTTCGTCAGTTACAGTGTTGCGCACCGTTTCCATGGAAACTCCCTCCGCTCCAGTGTTTGAATGAGACTCCAGTATTTAGCGCGCGAGCCCATTTAAACACGTCACAGTCATGCAGCATTCACAAACCTCTTAAAATCTTTCTTTAAATCACGAATTTGAAACTCATTTTGTAGTTCTATGACCATTGGTGCAAAATCTATGATAGTGGGATAAAAAAAAACATTAAAAAAAAAACTTTATATTTTAAGATTTGTATCACTCAGCCTTTTTATTTCATTTTAAAACATGATTTTTATACTAAACTTTGCTTTTGCTAAATAACTAGCCTAATACAGCAAAACAGCATTAAAATAAGAGTAAAAAGTATAAAAGTACTGATATACTGGTCTTTTTTTAAATAAAAAAAACAACACAACACTATTTATAACTAAAAATTAATACTTTATTGAGCTTTAATTGAACACAACTAAAAGAAAATGAGTCTGGAATGAGTTCTGGACCAGGCAGCTAGGAACATTTAGCTCACTTGATCTCACTTTCCAGAAAAAAATATTTACAAAAATGTTGATTGTGAAGAACCATTAAATAGTCTAAAGAACCTTTTGTGCAATGATAGGTTCTTTTGGATATTAAAGGTTCTTCATGGAACCATACACCCTGCCAAATAACCATTTTTTAAGAGTGTATTTGGTCCCACTTTATATTAGGTGGCCTTAACTACTATGTACTTACATTTAAATTAATCTTTTGGTACAATGCACTTATTGTGTCATACATGTTTTTACATTGTACTTATATTTTTAGAAATACCTATATGTAATTACATCTGTAATTAATTTCTGTAATTACATTTATAATTACTCTGTTGACCCATCCCTTACACCTTAACCCACCCTTAAACCTACCCAGACCACCAAAGCTGTCCCTAACCTTACCCGTATCCCACCTCAATAGAGTCTGGGAATGTGTCGTCACAGCGGCAATGCATTCTGGGAATTTAGGTCACGGGAGCAACAGCAGAGACTGAGGGTAGTGAATGTAGACTTTTTATATTATTTAATGTTTATATTATTCTACTTAAGATCGCGTTGCAATGGTTAAGGCTTACTGTATCATCAACTGCCATATCCCTTTGCATGCCCGGTGTGAAAAACGTGCTTTCTCCGCGTTATAATGCCGAAAAAGCCGAGGTTTTACCTGCAGACATTGACATAAAGGCTACGGCAATTGATCATTCCATAAACATTAAACATGTCTACATTCACTACGGAACTCGGATGAAAATTAAACAGAAACTCGTATGGTAAACATCTAAAATAAAATGTGGCTTTATAATTCATCTCTGTAGATTTAATATATTATAGATACAGTGATTTGCATCAAACTGTAAGCCCTCACACCACTAATAGAAGGAAATCATATATGGAAATGTTATTTGCGGCAGCTCGTTAATACCCGGCCACTTTTTGTACGGATTAAGTTTCCTTCATTTATTTGATCGCTCGCATCGTTGTTCGGCATCCTAAGTTAGCAGGAATTTTCAACTTGGTTCAGTCAAGTCAATGTATTTATTTGCATAGCATCCACAATACACATCGTTTCAAAGCAGCTTCTAGTAAGTTCTGTTACCTCTATAAAGGCTTAACTCTTAACACTGAGCAGTTTTACCGGACGATATGACGATATAACAATGATCCACTGTTTGAGATCTAGCTGTACTGTATTCCCTTACAAAATTAGCCATGGTTTTGCTACTCTAACCATAGTTTATCCGTGGTATTTAATAAGATTGTGGTTATAGGAATGGTAATACATACACCAAAAGCACGGTCGCTACACGTTTACTATAGTAAAACCATGGTTAATTGTCGTAAGTGTTTTAGCAGTTAGCATATATCAGTACCACTGTAGTGAAGGAGACTGAATAGTAATGAATATTTGCAGCTTCTCAGACAAACAACAGAGCGATTTTTTTATTTATTTATTTAAAGAGATTTACATATTATTCCGTTTTATTCTAAGCGTATGTAAGATGTTTTTCAAAAAATATGAATGTAAAACGGTCGACTGTTTCTGTGGTGATTTGCATTTGTTTAGGCTGTGTGCTCCTGAGCGTGACCTAAAACATGGCGGATTCCGACGCGGCGTGACGTAGGTTCCCAAGCTCTATAGCACCAATAGTGTTTTGCAATACAATATGAACACAATAAGTACACTGTACTTATTTTTTTTGATGTAAGTACATAGTAGTTAAGGCCACCTAATATAAAGTGTGACCGTGTATTTTTGTCAAAACATTTGCCAAATTTGATTGTTTCATTTTCAGAAATCATGAGATTAATTATGATTAATTTATTGAGCCCTATTTTTTTTTAAGAGTAAGAAATAACTAAATCTGTAGTTAATACTGTTGAAAAACCATGGGTTATTTTGTAATGGTTCTACTGCAAATGCTGTTTTAAACCATAGTTCATTTTGCCATTACTATGGTTTTCTACAAAAACTATAGATAAATCATAGACCCTTGCAGTAAAACCATGATTAATTTCATAGTTACTATGGCTTTACTACTAAAACCATAGTTAAACCATGGTTCATTATGTAGTTACTATGGCTTTACTACTAAAACCATAGTTAAACCATGGTTCATTATGTAGTTACTATGGTTTTACTGCAAAAACCATAGTTAAACCATGGTTACTACAAAAAAACCATGGTTAATTTTCGTAAGGGTATAAACATAGTTCGTCTTCGTGATGATGCCATGTACAGTTTTGTGTGTTTCATTTTTAATTTTATGAAAGCTTCAAGTGCAGTTAATTATTTGTACATGCGTACAGACGGCGGCGGTGTTGAAGCTCTTTTATTTGCCGTCAAACGGTTGATCGCTGCCGTGTGTATCCTGTCGCAAAATGCGGTGAAAAGTCGACGGTGATAGTTTGATTAAGGTGTTTACATGTCTGTACTGCACCTCGATAATGCGACTAAAATAGGAAATACTCCACATGTCTTAATTCGATTCGTGTTTACTTCGATTATGACTTTAGCCGGATTAAGGTCATCAAACATCTCTGTTTATATGGTAGACTCTTAATCAGAGTATTGTCTTAATCGTATTAAAATGGTAGTATTGATGTCCATGTAAACGTACTGACTGAAGAGCAGGACTGCAGGATTAACCAGAGTCTGACTAAACCAAAGCTGGAGCTGAAGCTGAAGCAGACTCGAGGACTGATGTGGTGCTTCATTAATATCACTGTCTGCAATGAGACGCCTTTGGTTTAATTTCTGATGTCATGTAATGGTTTTACATTTTAAAGTTGTGGTTGCATGTGCATTAAGCATTCATTATGTTAATGCATCTTTGTTCATTTGCTCATTATGTGACAGAATCACTCTCCATTCTCCGCTGTTTCCGGAGTGAATTCAGACTATAAAAGAACGACCATCAGCTCACAGACACCATCATCTACTGATGAACACCTTCAAGACACAGTCTGATTCAGGTAAGATCATGAGTATATTGTTTAATGTAGCTTTGAGGGTCTTCTTTCAGGTCCTTGTCAGAGCCACTTCTCATTGTAGGTTTTGTGTTCAATAATAAGGCGATCAGCTCATAAACATCATCATCCGTCTTGTAATTGTTATTATGACTGCAGTTAAAATCATGTTATTTCATGAATGAGTTCATATATTGTTAACTCTGGTGTCACTGATTGTGTAGTTAATCAAACAAGTTTCCTTTAATTAAAAGTCTGTGTGGTTTCAGTTTTACTATCAGCACTGAATGGAATAACGACACAGATTTCATTCGTTCCTATTTTTGAAGAAAATGACTTTATTGATATTTATTTATGATATTAAGGTGGACCTGTTTAAATTCTTTAGAAACATCAGACTCAAGGAGTTTTTTGGTTCGCAGTTATATCAGCAAGAATATCCACCCTCTACTCAGGTTGACGATAGAGTAACTCCTTTTAAAACAAAAAGTACTTTTAACCCATCCTTGAATTGAAATGCATCTATTGAAACTTATTGTAGACTCGTTGAACATGATGTTGAATCTTTATTGAATGACAAAAAAACACGGATAAGATTTGATAATATATCCAGAGAGGAAAGAGACGCATGATTTACAGATTGATACATCAATTGTGATGAAGCCAGCAGATAAAGGAGGAGCAATTGTCATTCAGAGTAATGTTGATTATGTGCGGGAATGTGAAAGACAACTTTCAGATTTGGATTTTTATGAAAAACTCTCTGGGGATCCTATCCTCGGATGTTCAAACATGAAATTCATTCTGTTCTTGATTCTCTGTCTCAAACTGGTGAAATTACTAAAAGAGAGCTTGATTTCCTAAAAATTAAGAATCCTGTTAAATAATGTTAAAAATTCACAAACGTCTTGAATTACCTCCTGGCCGTCCAATAGTGGCTGGTATTGGCTCTTTAACTTCTTCAATATCCACCTTTTGTGGATTGTTTTATAAGACCCTTCCAGTTGTTATAAATGCATACCTCATAAAGAAGGCATCGAATCTATGATTTATTTCTTGTCAGAACGTGTTGATTCGGTCCCTTCTAATGAATGTATTGAAACACTATCTGAGATCGTTCTGTCTCATAACTGTTTTATTTTTCAGAATGACTTCTTTGTTCAGAGACGTGGTGTGGCTATGGGTAGTGCATTTGCAAATCTATATATGGCCTCCTTTGAAGAAAAATATGTTTATTCAAACCATTCTTTTTCCTCGATTATATATATTTGGAAGCGATATTTGGATGATTGTTTTTGTCTTTTTAAGGGTGATGCTGTACGATTGAATTCCCTTCATCAATATTTAAATGACTGTTATGATTCTTTAACATTTACTGTGGACTCCTGAATGGATAATTCGGGACAATAACTGTTTATAAATGGATCTTTATAAGAAACCTACAGCTCATAATATGCTTTTGAGAGCGGACTCTTACCATCCGTTACCCTTAAAGAACAGTCTTCCTTACAGTCAAATGGCTCGACTAAAGAGAATTTGCAGTAGAGAGGATGATTTTAACAAGAATCTCACTGATATAAAAAAGTATTTTTACTTTAGAGGCTATAAGGCTAATCAAATTCAAGTAGCGGAACAAAAACATTGACGTTCAGATTTATTAATGACAAAAGAAAAAAAGAAGGCAAGTTTCTCTGTTATGTTTACTACTAAATACACCAAGCGTTCAGAGCAAATAAAAAAGATAATTCACCAACATTGGCCCAATCTGCGATCGGATGCGAGACTTGAATCTCTTCCTAACCCCCCTCTTACAGTGTTTAAATGTGGACAAAATTTAAGAGATTATTTAGTGAGATCAGATCTGTCTCGTCCATCTAAAATAACTCAAAGGACATTAACACCTGTTCCAGAAGGTAACTAACGTTGTGGTTCGTGTAATCAATGTAACTACACGTAACGTTCATCGTTCAAACACCCACACACCGGTAAATCGATTCCTGATAAGCTGTAAAACCAAAGCGGTCTTTTATCTCATAATCTGCCCCTGCGGTAAATCATATGAAGGAAAAACAAGTAGAGAACTTAAAACAATGGGAGCTCATAAACATCATCATCTGTCTTGTAATTGTTATTATGACTGCAGTTAAAATCATGTTATCTCATGTATGAGTTCATATATTGTTAACTCTGGTGTCACTGATTGTTTGTAATTAATCAAACTAATTAATTAAAGTCTGTGCGGTTTCAGTTTTACTATCAGCACTGAGTGGAATAAAGACACAGATTTCTGTTTCCTAAAGAAAACATCTGAGTTCACAAAGCAGCGAGAGAAATAATGAAGTCTGAGCATTAGTGCTTTCTCTCAGTGTTTGCAGGTTTATTATTTGATCGAGGAAGTGAAAAACACTGTGAACAATGAACTAGAAAGCATTCTTAGTGTACTCGGGTAGTTGTGCCTGAACATTTTTTGAAGTTATTCACTTAAACTACCCCTTTTCACAATTTCTTTCAGCTTTAATTACAGTTTAACAGTCATTAGTCATTTATATCAGGGGTCCCCAACCTTTTTTACACCGCGGACGGGGGGGGGGGGGGGGGGGGGGTAATGGGGGGGGGTATGTTGTTGTTGTGGATAGGGTCTTTGAAACAGCTCTATTCACCCTGCTGGAAAAACCAGCATAGACCAGCATATGTTGTGTTTTGGTGCTGGTATGCATTATTTCTGGTGGCACGCTGGTGGGATGCTGGTGACCAGCGTGGGATGCTGGTGGTGCGCTGGTGACCAGCGTGGGATGCTGGTGGTATCCCAGGTAGCCAAAATGATCCGGCCCGATAACAGCCCAAATCCGGCAAGCCGAAAGAAATAGCTCGGCCCGGATGCGGTTACCGGACTCTTGTGAATTACGGGAGTGAATGACGCACTACAATCGGACTGAGCCGACACTGCCGGCATCGGGCCACAATCACGCCAGCATAGATTATACAATTAGCCGGTACTGGCCCGAGTCTGGATACCAAATGGAAATGTATATGAAATACAAACCAATATTAATTTAATTAACAACAACAAAATTTACCAAAACAATATTATATATATATATAGAATACATGGAAAAATACTGTTCATGTAATTAATTGGTTCTCTAAAAACTACAAAAAAAATGTATTATTAAAGTCAGTATTTTTTTTTAACAATATTGTTTCCACAAATATCACACACACACACACACACACACACACACACACACACACGTGCAGTTCCCCCTTCAATACCCCCCAGTTGGAATGACACCATATAAATGTAAAAACTATGAGAATTTATTTGAATTTATTATTGAAAATTTGACATCAACAAATGCATAAAAACACTTTAGAACCTCTAAGAACTCCCAGGACCTCAAGTTTATCCTAAAAGAGGACAGAAAAAAGGAAAGAGAGATAAAGAGGGGACACATAAAGACACACAGTTAGTCAGATCTCAGTGAACTCAATGGTAAATGGTTAATTTGGAGCATATACCTTAAGAAGAATTTCTTTGTTGTAGGACCTGCTCTCTTCTTCCATGCCTTCTGTTTATAAACTTCTCAGTTTCTCCATCCAGCACACTGCAGTATTTGCAGAAAAATAAATAAATATATATTTATAAAATATATATATCAGAAGCAGAATCAGAAAGAGCTTTTATTGCCAAGTATGCTTGCACATACAAGGAATTTCTTTTAGTGTCAAAAGCTTCCAGTTCACAGAGACAACAACGACACAGACAATAAAAATAAGATGAGAATAAAAAGGCATTTAACTGTTCTGTAGATTGCCTGGGGAAAGAAACTGTTCTTGTGCCTGGCTGTCCTGGTGTATATATATATATATATATATATATATATATATATATATATACATATGTGTGTGTGTGTGTGTGTGTGTGTGTGTGTGTGTGTGTGTGTCAGTCTGGTATATGTGGCACAAGTTTGCCTATTTAAACATGAAGCTGGTTTTCCTAACTTAGCATAAAGACCAGGCAGGAAGAAAAAGTAATCACAAAAATATTAGAAGAAATGTAGCAGGAACATTATTACACTATTCACATAATATGTTGTGTAATTAAATAATTAAAATTCACTAACAAACTACAAAATACATAACTTTTAAAACAGATCAGATAATGCAAGCCTGTTAAATAAATAAATAAATAACTGCTGCATGACATATATTTAATGAACCTAAATAAAAAAATGTAGAACATGTTTGACAGTCAGCTTAAAAAATATATACTTACAAAGCCAAAGACTGCTGTGCTGTGCTGTGGTGTGCTGCTACATTTTTTTAAACTAACGTTACCTTGACCGACATGAATGTGAAACGAAAGGAGGTTTTCTCAATTCTAGCAGATCTGCGCAAATGACGTCACACAGATATAACGGCATTAACGGTAATTAACGGCGCTGAAGAGCGGGCCGTACAAAATAAAGACGGAGCGGCTCGTTTGAACAGTCAACAGTAGGCTTATGGTACATTTAAATGACAGGCCGTCGATTTTATACTTGTGTACACAAAAAATACTTTACCTGGTGAAAGCTCTCCCGTCAGGCGATGTCCACTCAGAGTCCGGCTGTGCGCGTCACCTGACGACCGCAGCTTATATAACCTCCGGTTCTTTCGCAGGCTTTGCACATGAGGTGTCAAATAGTTAAAGTTACATTTATATCTATTGATTGATTTTTTTTTTCTTTTTAATAATCTAAGATGTAGGCTACATTTAAATCATTACCTCATGTTATATTTTTCCTGGCAAAAAAAATAATAATAATAAAATAAAATAAATTACACACACACACACACACACACACACACACACACACACACACACACACACACACTGATTTCAGAAGATGGCAGCAGAGTTTAGCCTAAGTTTTGCTGTGGTACTTTTATTTGGACATAATAAAATCACTATTATAACATCTGAAATCATATTTTGTAAAAGTTTACCAGTTATTACTGAGGTATCATTTTTTGCAGTCACACACAGTCAGAAAGTGTCAATTTAGATTAAGGGAACATTTTTAAATTCCATTTGAGGTCAGCCTAAAAATTAATAGAAATATTAATTAAAATAATAATAAAATTGAATAAATAACTTTGACAGGCAAAAGGTTTACAACTCTAAAGTATTTTGTTTAAAAATATATATTTTTGTAATTTTATAATTCAACCTAATTGATTGATTGTGTGTGTACAGGTTTAATTTTTTTTTAATTTTTAATTGTGGGGACCAAATATTCAGATAAGGAGTAAAACCTGAATTTTTGACATTTTAGGACTGAGACTTCTGGCCCACAGTCGGGCTGAATGTGGCTAAATGTGCCGTTTCTCAACCAGAATCGGGCCAGATCCACAGATCCAAAACTTAGCCAAATCTGGCAACCATTACTGGGCCAAGCCAGACCTGGCTCAATTCTGGCAAGCCTCTGCCAGCACACAGCCGAGTGAGCCGACACTCAGCCGCATTCGGCCTGATTCCGCTGGCTTCCTGGGATGCTGGTGACCAGCATGGGATGCTGGTGAGATGCTGGTGACCAGCATCACCAGCAAGACCAGGCTGGTTGACCAGCATCACCAGCAAGACCAGTAGACCAGCATCACCAGCAAGACCATGCTGGTTGACCAGCATCACCAGCAAGACCATGCTGGTTGACCAGCACCACCAGCAAGATCAGGCTGGTTGACCAGCATCACCAGCAAGACCAGTAGACCAGCATCACCAGCAAGACCAGGCTGGTTGTCCAGCATCACCTGCAAGACCATGCTGGTTGACCAGCACCACCAGCAAGATCAGGCTGGTTGACCAGCATCACCAGCAAGACCAGTAGACCAGCATCACCAGCAAGACCATGCTGGTAGACCAGCATGGTCTTACTGGTCCACCAGCTAAACCAGCACCAAACCAGCATATACCAGCATAGACCAGCATAAACCAGCATGGGAATTACGCTGGTCTATGCTGGTTTTTCCAGCAGGGCATTTATACTGTTATCAGCACATGTTAAAGTAGATTTGTCTCTTTTCTCTGAGATAATATGCGCTGCTTTTAACTTTCACTTTCTGTATGACTGCAGTTTAGACGTTCACCGGCATAACTATTGAGCAAAGTTTGCACGTTGCTTGGTGTGATATCCATTGGCTCACCTTCATGGTTTAAAACTACATGAATACATGAAAGAGGAATCAATTCGGTATGCCGCACTGTCTGAAACACGTCTCCATGATTGTGCGCGCTTCGGGTGTGTGCGAGTACAGCGCGCAAGTAACGAATTGAGTTCTGTTTCGTTTCTTCTTGTGGTTTTAAATAGATTAAACGTGTAAATTGGCAAATTAATCTGCGAATCACATGCCGAACGGTGGGGTCTGGACCTGGTCCGTATATCACGGATCAACTGCGATCCGTTTAAGCCCTATGACAGATCAGAGAAATCTTTTATTTACTAATTTAACCATCGTCAAATTGCTACTGTATATCAATCGCATACAACGAAAATTAAGAGTAATTAGAAAAATCATTTGCGCACAATAAATAACAGAGCACCATATCTATACACATTTCCCCCAGAACTTTCTCGCGACCCGGTAGGAATTCTTCCACGGCTCGGTAGTGGGTCGCGACCCGGTGGTTGGGGACCTCTGATTTATATGACACTGAGTGTTTAATTAGGGCTGGAGCTGAACTCTTGTCTAGTCTGAGTTGGACCCGCACACATTTGCTTCTGTTTCATTTGCTGTTTATTTGATTAGTCATTGATGTTACTGTGTTCTGTTCACCGCTCTCGTCTTATTTCAGCGTATGTTACAACTGTTGCTCAATAAACAGCGTTCACTGCAGCTTCCCCAGTCATCTTGATCCTCACATCACAGTAAGATCTCACTATTCAAGTTAGAAATGTTGGAGTTAAACTTGCTACTAAATGGACTAAGAGTCTATTCACTTTTATTTGTGTCTGAACGATGTTCTCCATCAGATCAAGAGCGTTTGGATGTGTTTTTATGGCGTGGAGCTGAACGTTCTCCTTTGACTTCTCTGAGGAACAAGAAACACAAACCAACTGGACAAGTTCTGTCATAAATGTAAGTTGTTCAGTATTTATTGCTTGTTTATTGAATTATTTTATTAAAGCAGTGTCACACTTGTGCTGATACTGAATATTCAGAACAACATTCTTATGATATTGTTTAAATAAATGATTTTATGTGTGGAGGGATTTAAAATGTATTTCAAGTTAAACTTTATATTTTTTTAATGTATGTGGTTTTTGATTCAAAATTTTCAGCATTTTAAGAGGATAGTTCAACTAAAAATGTATATTCTGTCATCATTCTCTCATCCTCGTGTTGTTTCAAACCTGTAAGATTTTGGTTCACATTCAGATCACAACTGAAGATAGTTTGAACCTTCGCTGAAAGTCAACACAACGACCAGCTTGACGCTTCAGAAAGTTCATAAAGAAACCCAGATGAATTGAGCGGTTCAGTCTGCATCTTCTGAAGAGACTCGATCGATTTATACGCTGAACAGATTTAATTCAGGCTTTTATTCACAGATAAACATGAATCAGCACACAGTAGTCACAGCAAACAGAAGCTCAAGCACACTTGTGTCAGAATCAGTGAGAATCATTCTGGTGTTTCGCAGCACGTTTGAGATCCAGAAGAACCAATGAGCTTCTGTTTCTGTTTGCTGATCAGTGTAAATATGAGAATAAAAGACTAAATTAAATCTGTTCATCAGATAAAGTCATTAAGTCTCTTCAGATAATTTGGACTAAACCACAGTATTCATATGTATTAGTTTAATCAGATTGGCAGCTGCATGGACTCTCAGTAGAAGGACAGAAATCTCAGATTTCATTATAAATATCTTGGTCTGTTTTCTGAAGATGAACAATTTTTTCAGGTTGAAACAACACGAGGTGAGCAAACGATGACAATATTTTCCTTTTTGGGTGAACTATGCCTTTAATGCATTCCCCATTTGAATGACGGCATTTAGACAGAAACATGTCAGACCATCTGCTTTTACAAATAAGATTTTTTTACATCGGCATTTCTTACATATTAAAACTAATAACTGGTTTGTTATTTACTGCTTCCTCTCAGGAATTTGTGAAACAATGGCACATCGTAACATCAGCATCAATGGCTCAACTGCATCAGATCGTGATTTATTCTTTATGGAGTTGAGGGAAATAATGTGGAAACACCTTTATGCAGAACGTGTATTTATCCGTGTCCTTTCAGCCATTGAGATCCCAATCATGATCTTAACTCTGATCGGCTTGTGTTTCATCATCAAATCTCGGCCTGCTGCTTCAGTTTTTGTGAGTAATTTGATACTTTCAGATCTCATACAGGTCATTTGTATATTAAAAGCAGCAGCAACCTCACGGACATATGAACTGTATGGTAAATATTTCTATTCTTTGATTGTGGGTCTGTATTTTATGGCATGTGTTGCTTTTGAACGATATCTTCTGGTTTCTCATCCTATCTGGTACAAATCTCACCAGTCACTCAAACTCTCCTGTTTTATTTCTGTGATCGTCTGGTTTGTGCCTCTGATCTTTGCAGAAATAAAGCCCCCTCGTATTTATTTTAATCGTCTATCCCGGTGGATAGCGTGTTTAATTCCCTACATCATCATCATTCTCTGTTTTGCTGGCACTTGGCGAGGTCTTTCTCGCTCAATATCTCTGACTGCTCTGAAGCGCAAATTAATTTTGGGCAGTTTGTTCCTGGTGCTGGTGACTTACACATTTCTCATTCTGCCTGCTGCGATTGTGGTATTTATTATAAGTTATTATGAGGTTTTTCATTTTTACAGTTATTTATTAATTGAAAAATCTTTATTCTATACACGATTGCTCCTGTATGTGAATCCACTTGCTGACTGTGTGCTGTATCTGTTCATAAGGCCTGATATTCGTAAAAAGCTGAAGTCTGTTCGCTGCTGTTGTAGATGTCAGAGATCGAATCACAACCAGGACGAACACTCTGTAGTGAATCCACAGAGCAGCTGCTGTACTGTAGTGTGCTGTACTTCAGCTCAAGAGCCTGCATCTCATTCACTGAACACCTGCAGCACAGTTTAACCTGCTGATAAACATAGAGCTCAAAAACACTGCGCTATATTTAAAATAAGTCAATTTTTACATTGCAAACACACTTAATTTCTTGGAAATTGAGGTTTGTTTATTCATAAAATAATTAGTAAACAATTTTATTCACGAAAAGAGGTGTATTGGTGTTTCTCCTTCTGCTGACTTCATGTAGTAGCAGTAATTTATCATATGATGGAGAAAAGGGTTATGACTGGTCATAGTCTGGTGGAGCATCTTCACATTTTTAAGGCCAGGCATCACTGTGTGATCTTCACCCGATTCTGACTCGTGTGAGACTTTTTTGAGTCGGGCTGAATTTCAGCTTTGTCGCACGTCGTTTGTCGTGCAGAGTACAAGTCTCTCCCGACAGGCAATCGGACGGTCGGATGAATTTCTGACATGTCCGAAATTTTGGTCGCTCCTCGTGAGGGTATCGTACAGGTGAAGCAGAGCTACGAACCGGCTGTCCTGAACTCAGTGCTTTTTCCCTCACTGCGCCTGCTCCACAATAGAACTTTAACCATTTAATCTTTAATGCAGCAAGAAAGAAAACGACAAGAGGGAGATCTTTGATACAACCCCAAATCAGAAAAAGTTGGGACAGTATGGAAAACGCAAAAAAAAAAAAAAAAGAAAGTAGTGATTTCTAAATTTACTTTGACTTGTATTTCATTGCAGACAATATGAACACAAAATATTTCATGTTTTGTCTGGTCAGCTTCTTGTCATTTGTAAATATACATCCTTTCCTGTCATTCAGACCTGCAACACATTCCAAAAAAAGTTGGGACAGTAAAGCATTTACCACTTTGTAATGTTGCCATTCCTTTTCACAACACTTAAAAGACGTTTAGGGACTGAAGGACACCATGTGATGAAGTGTTTCAGGTGTAATTTTGTCCCATTCTTTTGTCCCAAGTACCCGTACCCTCTTCCTCCGCAGCCAGGAAAAGTCCCTGGAAAAGATGTCTTCTTGAAGGGAACATATTGTGCTCCAAAATCTCTATGTACTTTTCAGCATTAATGGTGCCATCACAGAAGTGCAAGTCACCTTTGCCAAGGGAACCGACACAACCCCATACCATGACAGACCCTGGCTTTTGGACTTGTTGCTGGTAACAGTCTGGATGATCCTTTTCTTCTTTGGTCCGGAGCACACGGCGTCCATTCCTCCCCAAAAATACCTGAAATACTGATTCATCTGACCACAGTACACGTTTCCACTGTGTGACGGTCCATCCCAGATGCCTCCGAGCCCAGAGAAGTTGACGGCGCTTCTGGATACTGTTAACATAGGGCTTCCTTTTGGCACAGTACAGTTTTAACTGGCATTTGTGGATGTAACTACGTATTGTGGTACTTGACAAAGGTTTGCCAAAGTAGTCCTGAACCCATGTGGTGATATCGCTTATAGATGAATGACGATTCTTGATGCAGTGCCGCCTGAGGGAACGGAGATCACGGTTGTTCAGCTTAGGCTTGCGCCCTTGTCCTTTACGCAGTGAAATTCCTCCAGATTCCTTGAATCTTTTAATTATGTTATGCTCTGTTGAAGGTGAAATATCCAAATCTCTTCCTATCTTTCTTTGAGGAACATTGTTTTTAAACATTTCAATAATTTTCTCACGTATTTGTTGGCAAACTGGCAATCCTCGGCCCACCTTTGCTCCTAAAGGACTAGACCTTTCTTGGATGCTGCTTTTGTACCAAATCATAACAATCACCTGTTGACATCACCTGTTTCAAATCACATCATTATTTAACCAATTTACCTCATTACTAGCCATAAATTGCTCCTGTCCCAACTTTTTTTGGAATGTGTTGCAGGTCTGAATGACAGCAAAGGATGTATATTTACAAATGACATGAAGTTGACCAAAGAAAACATGAAATATTTTGTGATCATATTGTCTACAATGAAATACAAGTCCAAGTAAATTTAGAAATCACTACTTTCTTTTTTTATTTGCGTTTTCCATACTGTCCCAACTTTTTCTGATTTGGGGTTGTAAAATAATGTTATTATCTCGGGAAATATGAACCATTGTCCATCATTTTGCAATCAGTGATAAAGACAAACACGTCGCAAAATTATAGATATTTCAGTTTTAAACCATGAAGGCGAGCCAGTGCATGCCACACAAACAATCTGCAAACTGCATCTGACGCTCCATTAACAGCACATATTCTCTGAGAGGAGACGAGACACATATTGGGTATCGTCTTAATTTATTTTCTAAAAATAAAAAAATCTCTTATGGCTGATATACATAGTGAGAACAACAGTTCGTGATCCTGAGACTATATGCTTGTTAGCTCATTTTCTCTATGAATGTACATTTCCCAGACTTAGTTTAGAAAAACAATAGGAGATTGTGTTGCAATATTAAAGGGATTGCTCACTCAAAATGAAAATGTGATTTACACACCCTCATGCAGATCATAAAAAGACCTGATTTTAAGAGCATCATTAAAGTAAAGTATATTAGAGGTGCATGAAAGTATATGTCAAATATTAACCAGCACTAGAAAATCTGAAGAGTTTAATAAGCTGGTAAATCACATATTGTTGTGTGTTTTTGTAGAAGTGTGTCGTATAGATGACTGTATTGATTCTTCTTCAGAGACTGTCTCTTTGTTTTATTATATTAAAGATCTTACTGTTCTCCTGAATCTGCTTCTACTTATTTGACAAATAACTGTTGATGGTGAACTGTACGTGAATTAGGATTTTTACATTTAGGTTTATTTATAAAGCACATAATAATACAACAGCGTTCAAACAATAAAACAGTTAAAATATAACAAACACAGATAACTACAGTTAAAAGATATACAAGACATCTTCTCTCAGACACAGTCTGTTCAAAAGCGAAAAGAGGCGACATCTCATTAAAGTTTCTTCTATGAATTGGGTCCTTACAAATGAGAATAAACAAAATATTGGAGCTGATTGTGACAGACAGGGAAAGATTTGAGATGCTAATCGTCAGGGCCGGACTGTGATGTGATTTCAGGAAATCTCACACTCATGCAGGCCACACAGAAAAATAGGAGCCAAAATTGTGTACAACAGCTTGTTGATACAACCATAAAAGCTGCAATTTTGGCCCTTTTTTCTCTATGTAGGCTATACATCTACAACCCCAAATCCAGAAAAGTTGGGATGTTTTTGAAATCCCATAAAATCAAGAATATGTTATTTGTTCGTTCTCTTTAACCTTAATTTAATTAACTGCAGTACAAGGAAAAAAAACTTAATTTTATTTTGTAAATATAAACAAATTTTGACATTATGAGGCATGTTTACCACTGTGTCAAATCACCTTTCCTTTAAATGACACATTTCAATCATCTTGGAATTAAAGGTGCTCATTTTTTAAGTTTTGCCCAGTCTCACTTGATACAAGACTCCAGCTGGTCGTTGTTGTCTGATTCTTCTTTTCATGATATGCCTGATGTACATGTTCAATAGGAGGCAGATCTGCTGGCCAGACAGTCACATGCACGTGTGTCTATGAAGAGACCTGCATTGGCTTGATCTAATAACCACAGACTTCCCATGAAAGACGTCATCTTGATGGCAGTATATGTCTCTGAACAATCCCAATATATGCCTCCACGTCAATGGTACCTTCACACAAATGCAGGTCACCCATGCCTTTTGCACTGATGCACCACTCATGTGATTTTTGATTTGTCTGACAGGTCTTTTATACCCATTTTCCTAATTTGATTAGGAACTATGCTCCCAGGAACTTTGCTGCGGCAGCAGGCGCAGTGATATTACACAGCGCCTGAAAGTAGTCCCCAGCTATATTAAAACTAGTTACCTAGCTGGGGACTACTTTCAGGCGCTGCGTAATATCACTGCGCCTGCTGCGGCCATGTTACGGCAGCAAAGTTCCTTGATTATTACGCCGGAATGAGAGTATAGTTCTTAATCATATCAGCCTAGAAAATCACAACTTTTCATTTTCCGCCGGTCTTAGTACACGATATAACTACAGAAGAGTCAAGTTTTAAATAGGACAAATATCAAAACTCTTTGGTCATTTTTGAACGCGATGCTACTGGTCTAATCGGATTCAATGATCTATACTAAGCTATGCTAAAAGTGCTATCGCCAGACCCGGAGATCGGCTGAATGGATTCAAAAACGGTAAAACTCATCTTATTAACTCTGGGGGAGTTGGAGAATGAGCCTATTTCCAAAAAAAGTGGAGTGTTCCTTTAAAGTGTAGAAACCATTCAATCACCTGGAAAGTTTTACAAGCGATGGAAAATTGTTTATTGACTGTAACATATTTATGCTTTATCTGAAATATATTAACATCATTGTTTGTGAGTAAATAAGCGCGTCCACACACGAGTAACAGAAGTAAATGTTTTCATTAAAGTGCAGTTTGTTAAATGTGGTCATACAAAATATAGGTCATATATACCTAAATCTTAACTTTCGTTGTGAATTGTGTTATTTATTAATGTTGTTGTGCTATTTTTGAGTGTTTTTGTCTAATCAGGTTGTTTTAATCCATCAACTCTCACTCTGACTGACTTCTGAACTAGAGCTGATTGAGACGAACACACAGATTCAGTTTAGATTTATTTTTATTTCTGTTACTCTTTGCTGAAGCGACTGAGATCCACGTGACACACTGTTATAAAGATGGCGATTATTAAAGACGTGAAGATTGAGAAAACATTCAGAGCCAAACATGAAGATACTGAGGAACAAACAGGTTGGTTTCATCCTCAAAGCTGAACTCAGTCATTTGATCCTGATTAAATGTCCAGCTCTGCAGGAGTGAATGATATTTATGAAGAATGTGATATGAGCGTCCTAGTTAAAGTGGTTTTATTTGACACGGAGCGGGTCGACCCGAGTGGACAGATATGTTGAGATCACATGACCAGACTAATACTGATGCTGACTGCCTTCATGAACCTGAGAAGATTCGTTATTACGACATGTTAAATTAAGAAAAATAATAAATAATGCAGAAGTTGTCTGAACAAAAACATTCTAATGTGTAACATTAAACCCATTGTCTATTTCTGAATTGAACGCAATGAAAACCATTTATTTCTATCAATTAAGCGACAGTATCTGACAAAAACATTTATTTTGCATAAGGCAAACACTGAAACGTTAGCGATCAACTTCACATTTGGTAGAGATACTGCTGAGCAAATGGGCACTAATTTTATAACAAAATTATTTGTAATCAGATTGTTTGAATGTTTGTGAGTGACAGTTCAAATCAAAGTCTCAAACTGAATAAAACATCTGTTGTGACTTTCTTCTGTCAAGCTCAGGTGTAAATGTAGCATCGTAAGTTGATTTAGGATGAATGGACTTTTTAGAGAATTTTTACAGAAATAGAATTCATGACAATAGAATAATCTTGAACAGAAATATGACATTTAAATTTAAGACACAGTTCATTAATACTCAAAAGCTGATAATCAGAGTTCAATGACTGACTGACTAATAATACATCAAATTCAAACCAGTGTCTTAAGTCCAGGACACACTGCATGATTTGCAGCTGTCCCAGACTAAAGGATTGGCATCGTGAAGCGATCGTGGCTCCTAATCGGTGCTCTTATGTCGTACAGTGAGAGGGGTTTAAAGATGGCCGTTGTCACGGTCTTGCGACTTAAGATAGCCTACGATACAGCATGATCATCTGCTGCTACGACCCACGTTTACTGACCAGCCAATAAAAATGTGACATGAAATCAACGCAACATGGCGCTAAAGCACAAAACTGCTTCCCTCAAGCTCTTATCCCTTCCTCTTTCGCCGCTTCCACTTTTATCAGCACACATAAAAACTACAACTACTAAAGTCTGATTTATCATGCTCTTTTTGTTTAGCACTAGCGCATGCTGATGACGTTTTGTTCTGCTATAGATGGTTTCAACGGCAACAACATTAACAAACGTTACTGCGCATGCACGCTTTTGTGGCCCTAACTTAACTTCCGGTAGACTTCCAAATACAATCAATAACAACAGCTAAGTAGCTTATTTTTGATAAGCAAAATATGTTTGCTGTGTGAATCAGACGGACTTAATAAAAAATGCTAATTCATTCTCTGCCGGCAGGAGGCGCTTTAAAGCGGGAGAACTAGAGGTTTCCCCGGTAACGGCTGTACACAAAGCAGCGCTGAGCTTACAAACGCTGCTTTATCAGGCATTACATGCGAGATGAAAGGAAAGTGACAAAGAAAATTTTTTAAAGACAGTGTTCCTTCAGAAATACAGTGATTATAAAAACACCTGCACCTCGTTTTGATTTGTAAGTAAGCAATAAGGTACGAGAGGCCGTGATTTATTCACGATACAGCAAGGCCTCGAGTATCTTATTGCCACACAGTAAAAAATATTAAAACCCAAAATTTATGTATTGAAATGTTACTTTTTTGAAGAAAGTTCGTTAAATGCTGTCCTTCAGCTAAAAAAAATAGTTCCTGACAGCAACAGTAAACAGCAAGAGAGTGTTCCGAACCTGCCTCTCCTTCTATTGGAGCTTAAATAAAAACAGAGCTCTTATCATCCGCTGTCATTTATTTTTTTAAACACCATATATGATGTTATTTTCTCACACACATACATCTGCTTATCTCTCAGCTTGAGAAACGTCTGTTTTCCGTCTTCTAGTTTTAAAACAGACCGATTCGCGGCACAGCGCGAGTTTGCAAGCGTCATTACAGTGTAAACTGATGGACAGAATCATACCTGAAACAGAAAACTAATAGATTCAGTAATATTCCCTCCTCACTTCGGAAACTGTAGTCTTTCACTCAGACGCGGGCTGCACACACATCAACACATCTCCGCATGAGAAGCGTTTATTAGACGGGCGGGTTCTCAAAATTAAAGATGAAAGATGCAACATAATGCCAGCAGGGGTCACTCATGCTTCATTAAATAAATAGCAAACAGTTAATTCTGCCGAAATACATAATACATTAAACTAATGAGCTATTGATTGTTTATGTTGCTAAGGGTGTTGCTCAGTGATACACAGAACGGTTGGGTGAAGTGGTCATAGCCATGCTGTATCGTGAATAAAACACAGCTGCCGACCAATCAGAATCGAGGAATGGAACTAACCGTTTTATAAAATCCATTACGTGCTCATGTTTATTCAACGAAGCCTTTTGGAAAATCGGTCAGTTTTGATACTGTGGCAACAACCTGAGCCCAGCTTCATTACTCATCACTTTAACTTTAACTGTGTGTGTAGCCAGCGCCACAAACCAGACCGATAAACAAACACAGACCGGAGGTTAACTTCAGGCCAGGTGCGTGCGCCCAATGAACCCGTCTATAGTAACATGCATCGTAGCGTACGAGTCAATCATTGTACATTCTATAACATGTCGTAGCCAGGTTTATTAGATCCATGTCGTACAGTGTGACATGCAGTGATCTTATAGGATTGCTAAAATCATGAGGGTGAGGAAATGACAGATGTTTTTTTGTGAACTAACCATTTACAGTGTTTCCACAGGAGTTTGTGAGACTGTGGTGGGTGGACCTCTTGTCCCTCTGAGGGGGTCCGTGGCAGTGTTCATTTAGTTGATGAATAATTTTTGTCATAATTTTCATCAACAACATTTTTTCACAGATGAAAATGTGATGATAACGAAACAAAAACTCATTTGAATGACAAAAATTACTGACATTTTCGAGGGACGATTTGGGAAGAAAATTATTCAGAATGAATCTGTTGCGTGGTTACAAGATTAGATGCATACATATGAACTGTATCGTAGCGTATTGATGTATCCAGTGGGACAAAAGCTACCTTACACTTGCTGAAAGTCTCACAAAACGTTTAACAATGTCAATATCTTTCTTTAAAGACCTTTGACAAAGTGTGGCGCCCCTTTTTAGATTATCTGCTGGCTAACTGTCTTGATACTTAAGCTGAGCATTAATATATAAACATAGGTCTAGGTTGTTGAGGGAGGGAAATGTTTAGTAGGGTAGTATCAGTAATACCATGGAAGGATAATTGTATAAAATTAATGTTGTAATTTGTTGAGTTGGTATTCCATGCATAAAATCTAATAAAGAAATTTGAAATAAAAATGTCAATATCTGGGTATAAGAGAAGAGCAGATATATGGATATATTTGACGTTTCTTATATTGTCAGTATATTCTTATACTGAATGTGCGGTATAATGGTGGTGATTTTTTGTATTTTAAAACACAGTTGTGATGTTTTTGAATAACACTATTACCATTTAAAGTAAAGTGATCCCAGATGTTACTACGGTGTGTACGGCTGTGCTGGTCAGCGTCACTAACAGCTACCCCCGGCTGTGGTATGGCAACACATTTTTGCACATATGTTTTGTTGAAGTACAAAGCTTTGTTTACAATATAAATAATTGATTATCAGGCAAATATTACATCTTGCCCATGTAAACATTTGGTTTCATGTCAAATGGCAGAGGTGAAAGAATCCCATAAATTTAAATTAAGCCATATGTGGCTTTGTGTGCTTTTTTGCAGCTTGATCACTCGAATTTTTACATTTTAACAATGTTAATAACACTACTTATTCATTTGTTCCCTCATTTTAGTTGAGGCATGTTCACGTTGTATTAATTTGTTGCTTAGTTTTACTTTAAAGAGAGAACAAATCAATGTAACATGGGGCGTGGCCAGAAATTTAAGTCATAGGAATGAATATATATATATATTTTTTTATATGTACATTCAGCTTCATGTAGGGCCTAGACATTTCACACACACCGGTTATTCAGTTTAGCTTTGTGGAGTGTACAAGTGTCTATTTACTCTAAGTGTAAATAGCCCGCCTTGTTAGCAGAAGGACAATGCAAGTAACCTTTCTAGTAACCTTCAGATGTACTGTAAGTTTAACCCCTTTGTTTTTTTTTTTAAAAGGTGGTGTCCCTTTGCTGGCTCTTTTAGGGCTAGAATGTAAAGTTTGCCATTCTGTGTCTCTTTCTCTTTCACTCATCTTTACCTTTTTGCAATGCTACATATATGCGTAGTTTAGCTGTTTTATACATAGTCCCATTTATTAAAGGTGCCATAGAATGGAAAACAGTATTTACCTTGGCATAGTTGAATAATAAGAGTCCTTGTACATGGAAATGACTTACAGTGAGACTCAAACACCATTGTTTCCTCCTCCTTATGTAAATCTCGTGAATAAAAAAGACCACTGAAAAACAGGCGAATCAGAACATAACACCAACTGTAACATAATAGTTACGCTCCCAACATTTGCATATACCCGCCCATGTTCTAGGCCAGCCGCCAGCCGAACCATCAGAAGTTCTGCAGACATTGTGAAGAAATGTTATGTTATGTTCCAGGCTGTGCAGGGGATGTGAAGTGCAGGGATGGGTTGGTGTCTGTATTCAGAAAGGCACGGAAAGCAAATAACACGTTCTAATAAAATAACGCGAGCCACTAAAGGACATGGTTAGCTGCTAGCGGTAGCCTGTTACATTACATAAGATTTCACTTACCACATAAACAGAGTAAGGAGAGATGACTGAGGATGATGGTGAATGATTTACAGATGCTGAGCACCACTGACAAGCATCTGATCTTGTAAAATGTGTGGTAAGTACTGCTGCTCCATAGTATAAACAGAGTCCGCGCGATCGCGAATCTCGAAAGTGAAACTAAAAAGCCATCGTGCATTTGAAAGCAGTTTCAATGCCCAGCAAATTAATAGCGGCTCCTTGATGCTCGCATTTTATTTACCGTATAATTACTGTAAAAAATTTATTGAAATGTATATCTTCTCTGTGTTTCCTTCCTGTAAGCTACTGAAATGAGCTTCACTGTGAAACAGCCAATCAGAGCAGAGCTCAACATTATTATTCATGACCCTTTCAAATAAGCCAATAACAGACCATTCAGTTTCATTCTAGGGAGAAATCCTCGGGTTGTAAATGGACATGTAAAACTGTTTCTGGAGATTTTTTGCCCTTACCTAAGCCACATACCTTCTATGTAGATATCAGAGAACAATTTAAAATACTGTATCAATGCATTCTATCTTTAAAGTTGTTCATATGATTGTCTCTGTTCGCTGCTCACGAATCAAGATCACTTAACGTGCGATTACGGTACATGCTCTTACACAGTTTAGTATGAACAGTGAGAAGGTTATTCTTCTTGGCCAGGAAGTACATCTGTTACTGTACTATCCATTCGGTGGACGAATGGATCACCAATTTTAAAATTCTACTACATTAATTTTAAAGCTGATTTAAATATTAGTAATTAATTATAAAAATTTATGAGTAATTTAAATTAATATTTCCCCTTTTGAGCTAATTTGCTACAATTTGGCACATTTTCTTCTACTGTTTTATAAGGCTTCAAGATATTTTAAAACCAAACTAAAGCATTTAAACTGAGATCTGTAAGTTAAAAAACGTGAACGTGAATTCTTCTATAGCTATCTAAACATCCCTATGAAGTACAGTTTGCACAATACACCTGTGTGTGACTGTTAATGTCTCAGAGTTTTGTTACCGTTCTGTGCCCATCATCGGCTATTTCCAGCACTTAATCAAGCCACTCTTCTTTAATACATGAGGACGTTTTATTTCACATGTCATTGCGTTGGCACTTGATTTGAGCTACTTCGTCCGCAACCACTGAAGTATTCAGTTTCCACAGCGACTCATTTGGTGCACATCGTTCTCTTTCTATGAAACCTGTAAACCGCATTCACCCGTTCTAACTCTATAGCGGTTTACCCGAGCATTGCAATTCTTTTGTTTTTACTAGAATACAATCAAATGGCTTTCCCAACTCATTTGTGCATGTGTGTGGAACATTATTTCTCTGTGTGGCAGCACATACGCAGCTTAGATGGAACATTGGACGTGACCTAGAGATAGTAAAGAGTTAATAATATTTAGAAGTGGTTCTTCTGCTACAGGTAACAACTCTTTCAGTAATTTAGTGGGTTCAGGATCTAATAAACATGTTGTTGGTTTAGATGCAATGATAAGTTTATTTAGCTCTTCTTGTCCTAAAGTTGTAACGCACTGCAGTTTTTCTTTGGGCGCAAGGAATTGCTGTATTCTTCGAGTCTAGTTCATGTGTATTTATGGGTACACAGAGCAGTTTAGATAAATCAGGCAGTTTATTCGTGAATCTATCTTTGGTGGCTGGAACAATAGTTCTGCCCAGACGATAATGTGGAGCCATATAGTTAATATCAGTAATACGCAGCATGCACGATACAAGATAGTGGTCAATAACATCATCACTTTAAGGTACGATATCTATATCAGTAAGATCAATTCCATGCGAGATAATTAAATCTAGTGTATGATTAAAATGATGAGTGGCCCCGGTGACGTTTTGCTTGACTCCAAAGGATTTTATTAGGTCAGTAAATGAAAGTCCCAACACATCATTTGTATTATCAACATGAATATTAAAGTCTCCAACAATTAGAGTATATCAACATTAACCAATAGGTCTGAGAGGAAATCTGCAAATTCTTTTAGGAAATACAACCCCAAATCAGAAAAAGTTGGGACAGTATGGAAAACGCAAATAAAAAAAGAAAGTAGTGATTTCTAAATTTACTTGGACTTGTATTTCATTGTAGACAATATGAACACAAAATATTTCATGTTTTCTTTGGTCAACTTCATGTCATTTGTAAATATACATCCTTTCCTGTCATTCAGACCTGCAACACATTCCAAAAAAAGTTGGGACAGGAGCAATTTATGGCTAGTAATGAGGTAAATTGGTTAAATAATGATGTGATTTGAAACAGGTGACGTCAACAGGTGATTGTTATTATGATTTGGTACAAAAGCAGCATCCAAGAAAGGTCTAGTCCTTTAGGAGCAAAGGTGGGCCGAGGATCGCCAGTTTGCCAACAAATACGTGAGAAAATTATTGAAATGTTTAAAAACAATGTTCCTCAAAGAAAGATAGGAAGGGATTTGGATATTTCACCTTCAACAGAGCATAACATAATGTAGTGGGATGAACAGTGGATGCGTTGTTTCTTTAACTACGTCACAAATGCATGAGTTGTTCAATTAAATACTTTCACGGGTGTATAAAAGGGGGCTTTTAAGACACCGTTGTGTTCAAGCACCGATTGTGCGTCACTGCCCTAGGCCCGCCCATTCCGTTTTTTGGCTCTTCCTGTCTCGTAGGTATGTGTTTGCTAATTAGTCAGCATTGAGAGGTGCGCTTGAGGTAATGTTTTCTTTTTATTTAGACTGTAGTTTTCCGACGGATAAACGTTATAGTGGTTGGTTGGCGGCTGCTCTTCTCATTCAACGTGCTTTTGGTATATTCTGGTGCCTGCTCGCCGTGTCGTCCGTCTGTGTGCGCGACTGGACTCGTGCCTATAGCATCAACATGAAGGTGGGTGTAACAATCGTAGTTGATGCGTGGTATTTTATGTGGTAAATAATTTTGTTTTCCTTTTTAGGAGGAATAGTTTAGTTACACGGTCCCGTGCGATCTAGGATCCATTTCATTCGGTGCAGCCTGTGGGGCAACAGTCCTTGATGCTGCTGCTTTGTTGACGTTACGTTACTGCTTGGGATTTAATCCTGCTCTTCGGGGTGGCGTTGTTTATCGCTCCCCTTCGATAGACCAGTTCTTCTGCGTCTAGTTGTTCTGTTTATTGTTGTCTTATTTATTTATGTTGGTATTTGTTTGGTTTATTGCATATTTGTTGGTTTATTTTTTTCTAGTTATTAATTTATACATGTATAGATTGCTCTGTTATTATTCTTTATTTTGTACTTACTCTTTGCTTTGCGTAATGGTGTTTTGATTAACTTT
The DNA here is from genome assembly GCA_029620275.1 of Acrossocheilus wenchowensis. Classification (NCBI taxonomy): domain Eukaryota; kingdom Metazoa; phylum Chordata; class Actinopteri; order Cypriniformes; family Cyprinidae; genus Acrossocheilus; species Acrossocheilus wenchowensis. Next base: position 2,907,099 of record CM056135.1, read on the forward strand.
GTTTTAGAGTGATTATTGCTTTCTTTACCATTTGTTTCTTTGCTTGGATTTATTGTTCAATTAGTTTTTTGCTTACTTATGTAAAGTTGGAGTAAACGTCTGCTTTTCATTTGATACATTCTTACCTCATAGTAGGTGGTTTGTTGTCCTCCTTCTGTCATTAATTCATGAGCAATTGTATAATTTGTTATTATTTGTTTGTGACCTTGGTTAATTTTGTCTTTTGTTGCAGGAACCGAGGCTTTCAGGCAGGCCGCTAGGCCCTTGTGTGCGGTGGTGGGACTGTCACGGAGTGTAGTGTGTTTGTGTGGTCTTGCAGTGTGTGTGTGGTGTAGTGAGAGTTGTGCACCCGGTGGTAAGCCTCGGTTTCCTCCTTCGTTGTTTTTTTTTGTTTGTGTAATATACTCTGGTCTACAGTCAAATGTTTTTAAGCTTAAACTTTTAATGTTGAATATCGTGAAATAAAGCTTTTGTACCTTTGGTATCCACCTCTCCGGCCTCTGTTTCTGAAACCACATTCCTGTGTGCCCTTTGTAGGTGATTAAATTCATAAATTTTCCCTGTTTACAGGGTGGCGTAGTCAGCTAAATTTAAAGTGTCCCTTTCCACTAATCCCCGCCACAATAATTAAAAGATTCAAGGAATCTGGAGGAATTTCAGTGCGTAAAGGACCAGGGCGCAAGCCTAAGCTGAACAACCGTGATCTCCGATCCCTCAGGCGGCACTGCATCAAGAATCGTCATTCATCTATAAGCGATATCACCACATGGGTTCAGGACTACTTTGGCAAACCTTTGTCAAGTACCACAATACGTAGTTACATCCACAAATGCCAGTTAAAACTGTACTGTGCCAAAAGGAAGCCCTATGTTAACAGTATCCAGAAGCGCCGTCAACTTCTCTGGGCTCGGAGGCATCTGGGATGGACATTCACACAGTGGAAACGTGTACTGTGGTCAGATGAATCAGTATTTTTGGGGAGGAATGGACGCCGTGTGCTCCGGACCAAAGAAAAGGATCATCCAGACTGTTACCAGCAACAAGTCCAAAAGCCAGGGTCTGTCATGGTATGGGGTTGTGTCGGTGCCCTTGGCAAAGGTAACTTGCACTTCTGTGATGGCACCATTAATGCTGAAAAGTACATAGAGATTGTGGAGCACAATATGTTGCCTTCAAGAAGACATCTTTTCCAGGGACGTTCATGCATATTTCAACAAGACAATGCAAAACCACATTCTGCACACATTACAAAGTCCTGGCTGCGGAGGAAGAGGGTACGGGTCCTTGACTGGCCGGCCTGCAGTCCCGACCGGTCTCCAATAGAGAATGTGTACTGTTGCCCACCTTAAGACTTGTTTGCAGGAAGAATGGGACAAAATTACACCTGAAACACTTCATCACGTGGTGTCTTCAGTCCCTAAACGTCTTTTAAGTGTTGTGAAAAGGAATGGTAACATTACAAAGTGGTAAATGCTTTACTGTAAATGCTTTACTGTCCCAACTTTTTTTGGAATGTGTTGCAGGTCGGAATGACAGGAAGCTGACCAAACAAAACATGAAATATTTTGTGTTCATCTTGTCTGCAATGAAATACAAGTCAAAGTAAATTTAGAAATCACTACTTTCTTTTTTTTTTTTTATTTGCGTTTTCCATACTGTCCCAACTTTTTCTGATTTGTGGTTGTATTTATACGGCCCTTGCAGTCTATACACCGTAGCCAGAGCAAGAGATAGGAGAGATTTCTTTTGCATATCTACATAAGTGTAACATTTAAGTAGAAGTATTTCGAATGAGTTAAACCTGTGTCCTTTTTTCTGAGTAACATTGAGAATATCACTATATATTGTTGCAACGCCGCCACCACGACCAGTCTGACGGGGCTCATGCTTATAACAGTAGCTTGGTGGAGTAGACTCATTTAGACCAAAATATTCATTTGGTTTAAGCTAGGTTTCAGTCAAGCAGAGTACATCAAAACTATTATCTGTTATTTACAATAACTGCTTTGGGTGCGAGTAATGTAATGTTTAGGAGCCCAAGCTTTAAAAATATTTTTTGTTCATTTATTTTAAATTTTTCCTGTTTAATCACGATCAGATTTTTACTTGATCCTGCATTTAATTTATATTTTGACCTCACTATTCAGGGAATAGACACAGTCTTTATAGATTGGACAACACAAGTACTTCTATCATTTATGAGGGTAGAACAAAAGCCATCATAGCAGTTATTTGAGAATTGGCTTACTAGTCAGATGGAGCGTAGCGTCCTGGAGATGTTGTCAGACAGGAGTTCGGCTCCGACTCTGCTGGGTTTGCAGATCATCAGCACGGAAAAGCCTAGAACGCTCCCAGAAAAGATTCCAATTATTGACAAAGAGCAGTTTCTGTTCTTTACACCATGACAGTAACCATTCGTTTAAAACAAACAGTCTACTGAACCTTCTGTAACAAATTAGCTCAAAAGGGAAATATTTATAATTAATTATAACTGGTCATAATTAATAATAAATATTTAGATTAGATCTTAGAATTAACTGTAGCAGAATCAATATTACAATTATTTGATCTGTCCATCCACTGAGCAGACAATATAATCATTTATCAATTCTAGGAAAGATTATTTTCCTGGCCAAGGAACATTCAGTGACTTCGAATTGTGAGCAGAACACAGAGACAATCAATAGGGGATGGGAGCGTGACGTCAATGCTCTAGCGCCGCGGTGGCTGATGGGAAAAATCGCCATTTTGTGAGGCCACTTGTTGCAATGCGCCAAGGAAGCTGTAATATGAACGTGTTTTAAATAGGATACAGAAATTGAATAAAGTGTAAATCAATATATTAAAGTTATTCAACAAAACATTATTTAGTCGAGCAGTGAGGGATTTCTTCTGTCTTTTGTTGTTTGATTAACATTAATGACAGACGGCACAGCTTTATTAGGCTGCTGTCACAAGACCTGTTTCACAGATCCAATACTGATACATATGCGTTTTCTTTCGCAACTTAAGACAAAACCGACAATGCTTATGAGGATAGGAAATGACTGTTTTCAAATGACTGGTTGTGTGAATTATTTACTCATCTAACCTACACGCTATATTGAATAAATGTTTTGCAGAAATTTCCCTCATTTTAAAGTCGAAAGCTGCGGGAATATATGCGCAATCCCCATTGTGAAACATGATACTTCCAAAACTTTCTGGATTTATTTATTTTTCCAAAACTTTACAGGCCTGGAAATTGCTGTTTTAAAATTCCATGACTTTTCCAGGTTTTTCATGACCGTATATGAACCCTGATCGGGTGCGGTTATCTAAATCAAAATCAGGCAAAAATATAGGTGCGGATGGTTGGCCATCTTTTCCAGGTGCCGTTTTCTTGCGTCCGTTAGAAGTTTGTCTCTGTATAGTACATTTTGTTCTTTTAATCGACTTTTCAACATTGTTTTTCATGTTGTTGTTTTAAGTCTCGCCCGATGTGGCCTCAATATGGTGGCGCCCTCTTGTTTACGTCCCAGAATGCACTGCTCAGTGACGTCGGTTGCCAAGCTCTATTGTGAATATAAGGGATTTAATAAATGAAACTATAGCTAACATACACTAAATTAAGCAAAACATACACAGAATGAATGAAAGCGAGGAAAGAGAGAGAAGAACAAAGAATGGCAGTATTTCACATCAATTAACCACAACCCAATGAGAATCATCAAAGAATCACCTTAAAAAGGGGTTCAAACTTGAACATGCATCTAAAGAGTTGTAAACGATTACTTGCATTGGCTTTGTTGATGACACAAGAGTCCTGATGTGATAGACAACGGAGGTTCTTGATGAGTTCTTTAGGAGTGCGGTTTTCCTCAGGTTCTTCTGAAGAAAGGAAAGTTCACAGCGAGTCCACAAAGTTACTTGAAGGTAAAACTGCCAGAAGGTAAAACTCAAGAGGAGAGTTTTTGAAGAGTCTTGGTAGTGTCCGTCTCAAGAAGAAAGGTTTTTTGAGTGACAATTAGTCTGAGTTCGGAACTTTTGATAGTTAATAGCAGCACCCACCTTTTGGGTGGAGTGGCCAATCAGAGGCATGAATTTTGAGCGGGAGAAACTTTCTTTGTCTCCGTTTATGTTCCATTTGCATTTTTATTGCTGGTCTGGAGAGTTGGTGCAGTTTTACTTCAAAGCATAGTAAAAATTATATGATGTATTTCACAATCACATAGTGTACAACATTGTTCGAGGAATAAAAGGAAGATCATTTTGATACCAAGAAAGAAACCTCTATAAGATATTAAAGCAGAGATACACACATACATTTGAATATAGGCGTTTAGAGTCTAACTAATACAGGTAAAGAGTTGTAACTAGGTTAATATAATAGGGGAACATACATACAACACATGCATATACCAGATACATTTATAACTATTTAATTATGGCCTAATTAAAGAAAATGTCTTTGTGTATTGACCACTGGTTTAGTCAGGCCGTTGGTGCCTGGCACGGGAGGGGGAGTCATTCACTCCTCTTTGGAATGTGTTTGAAGTTTGATGGGGAGACCAGAGAGGCGATCTGTTTAGAATCTTTTGCATCTTTCCGGCGGCGGAGGGGGAGAGGTCGTCGCCCAGGGCCTGGCTCGTGTCTTCCCCTGCTGGTGCACCCAGGGTCCGTGGTGTGCCGGCGCCGGAGTGAAGGACATCTGCGAAGATCGTGTCCTGGGTGCACGGGGCCTGTGCAGAGAAACGCATGGAGTAGAGGTGGTGGGAGTGTTAGCAGCGCTGTATACTTACCCCGGACTTGTGAGCGTCAGCCCGGGATCCAGCGTGGCTCTCCGCTTCCTCAGCTGGGCCTGCTTCTCCACCAGGTTGCGGATCTGCTTCTCCACGGCCTCCAGCAGCTCGAACGCGTCCTCACCTGCACTCAAAGGTAGACACAAACACGCCATTAAAGCAAGTAACAGTGAAACAATGGTAATGTGTGTGAATAGAGTATTAGCAGTGTAAGCGAGATTAGTGGCAACCATGCTGGTGATGCTAACGTGCTATAAAAGCTAATAGCGGACTGGCACACACACACACGGAGCAGTGGGCAGCCTTGCTCCAGTGCCTGGGGAGCAATTAGGGGTTCGGTGCCTTGCTCAAGGGCACCTTAGTCATGGTATTGAAGGTGGAGAGAGTGCTGTTTATTCACAATCCCCACCTTAAATTCCTGCTGGCGCAAGAATCGAACCAGCAACCTTCAGGTTACAAGCCCGACTCCCTAACCATTAGGCCACAACTACCCCTTTGTGACTATATCCCCTATAATACAATAGGGGATATAATTACACGTTATAGAAATGAAAATGGTGCTGTATAAAATTTATCATCAATTTTTTTAATGATGTTTTATTAACAAAGTTCGGGAGGAGCACGTCAGATACTTAGCCTAATTAGACACAAGTGGTACGCCATCAGGCTAATCAACACAAGGGTATAAATACAGCTGACATACCTCCTTTCATTTGACGGCTAATCAGCACCCGGTCTGCACCTTTTGCCATTACTTCACCCGACTTTTTCCCGTCCAAACAACGAGACCCATGCTGGGGATCTTTTCGGATCCTCCGGCCAATCTGCCGGCCCCAGGATCGGTCTTTTTCCCCGAGACACGGCCGCCGTGCTCCTGGCTTCGTTGCGGCCGCTGCTCTCAGCTCAACCAGCCACACGCTATCTTCCACCGGCGTCACTTCCATGCTCTTATCATTCGGATGCAAAACAATTCCTCCGATTGGGAATTGGATCGTATTTAAACATAAGCCAAACGCTGATTAATTCCGACGCACCGTTTCTCGGAGGGTAAACAAGCGGATTTGAACGATCTTTTTCGTCACCCCGCAAACCAGCCAACCTCACTCTTAAATCCATTTCAGCAGCCATAGATCGAGAAAAGCCCGAACTCGCCTTGCTCGACACCACCATTGTCCCACCCAACACCCGTGAGCGTCAGGTCACAGCAGCAGGCCTTCATCGAGCCTGGGCCACGCCCCAGTTCTCACCGCAGCAAGCCTCACTTGCTTCCCGCTTCGGCTCAGCCTTCACTGCGGCTCTCCCAGCCGCAGTGCCGTATGCAGCCGGGCCTCTAGCATTTGTTTCCAGATGCTAGCATGAGGAGGCCTACGCTAGCGGCGCAACCATCAGTGTTGCCAAATAATTCTCAATTAAAATCGCTCAAGGCAGGTAATTGTTGATAAGTTGTTAAAGGACGTCGCGACATCATTGGATGTTAATGTCACTATGTAACCACGACAGTGCCTAGAATACACACAGGAATTACTTAAGAAATGCTGGTGAAAAATACGGAAAGTTTATCACACTGTTAAAAAAAAAAAAAAGACCTAATTATAACGGTTAAAAACCGTGAAAATGCTAAGGAAAAAACCTGTTAAATGGGTAACGGTAAGTTCCCCTAATATATATGGTACAAAACTGTAATAGACATTTCAGACAATTTTTACGGTGAAATGCCATTTTGGAAGTGAGAAAGAATATAAAATTTACAGGGAAAAAACTTAAATTGATGTTCCCAGAATTCCCTGCATTGCATTTCAAATTTTGTTTGAGTTTGATGTTTTTTCTTTGAAATAACTGTTTCTTCTTAGTTTTTTCTTATCAGTTATGTTTATTAAGGTTGTTTGTTACATCTAATGTTGTTAAATGAATGTTTATTGCAAATTTCAATTTAATGAGTCTCACCATGATGATGTTTAATGCTTGTGTGAATGACACTGTGCACCATCTATATATGTTGTTTAAAAGCTGCTTGTAATGAGCTTTGGTGCATCATGTGACTTTCTCATCACCACCTGCATTTGGTGGTTATCAGTGCATTTCAAAGGTACAATAGGTTGGTATATTAACATTATATCAGTTAATGAAATTAAGGTATTTGACTGTAAATTTAAGTTAAAACGGTAGCAACATTTTAAGTTTTACGGTGTTATTTACGGTAGAATTCCGGCAACCACAGCTGCCGGTTTTTTACCGTAAAATTTACGGAATTGTTTTTACAGTACAGTGTTTAATTTACACACAGCATTCCTTAAATAGATAAGATTGTTTGACAGTTTTGTTTCGTGGATAATTTGATCACAATCAAAAAAAAAAAAGCAATAAATGGCTAAATCGGCAACACTGTAACATTTGGTGGGACACGCTGGAATGTCCAGGTAACCTACAGCAGCAGGAGCAAGCACGAGGTTGCCTCCGCCTGCAACACAGGCCCACACATCTCAGTCTTTTCTCCCGCTACGAATAAATTTCTTTTTCCTTTACAGTGGCCTCCAGCTCCCGTAGCAGACACTAGCGTGAGGTTACTTCCGTTAGCAGAGCAGGACAGGATAGCTCTTCAGGACTCCCTTCCTGTGGCCTACAGCTACAGCAGCAGGAGCTAGCCACATGGCTGCCTCTGCTCACAATACAGACCCACAAATCGCGGCCCCTGCTCCTCTCTCACACCTCTCTACTTCATTTAACGTCACTATATCCTCTTCTACAGCAATATCACTGCTCGTCCCACCTAATGCTGTTGCCTCGGTGCCACCGCTAGTGGCTTACAACATCTAAACGCCGATCCTGGCAGGTGCAGACATAGACCCCTCACCCAAGGCATCACCAATGAATAATTGGGTAACGGATGCATTGCAGGCCACATAGGCCATACTAATCGTATTGAAAAAAGTAAGTAACACATGGTTCTGTTGAAACTTCTTATAATGTATTATACAATATCATGTAAATACTCATTACATCAAAGCCAAAGAGGGCTCCAATGGCCTGACAATCGTCTATATCGGTGGTTCTCGGCCTGTCTTGTGGGCCCCGGCCGCCGCGTGGTTCGTATGTCTCTCTCATGGGCCGCACCCATTTCAGGTCTTGCAGACTGTACTAATGAGCTGATGAGTTGGATCGGGTGTGTTGAGTGGGGGAGGCATGCGGGTTGTGCTGTGGCTGGTGGTCCCCGGGATGGGTTTATGAACCACTGGTCTATATGCCACCGTGCGATCTAATCCTCGTTCGGCTAAACATCCAATTCAAATGTCCACTTAATCTTTAACATTTGGCCATTTCTTTACGTCAGAAACTATTGTAATTATTACTATCACGATTATCGTAAATTATTGACTATGGATGTCAAAAGTTGCCATTTTTCCATTCAGTACATTCAGCCGTTTCACAGAATTGATCTGTTTAGCTTTCCCCTACAGGCGGCACAATTAAACGAGGGTTCATGATCAGATCTTTCATCGACTGCTGTCTCAGCATTAGCCCATCGGAGTGGCTGCTAGGAATTCTGGGGTAAGAAACCTTCTAACCGACTTGTCAGCTCCACATAACTACCCATTTCAAGCATAAAACACCTCGATGAATTCTCTCTCAATAGTAGGACAATGATCATGCAATCCATATGAGAAATCATGGGTCTTAGCACCTGGCTGGCAAAGTCAACATCACCTCAGCTTCCATGTCATGCCTATCCATCCAGATTCATGGCACTTATTCGGGGTACGCTAGCACAGGGAATCCCATTTCGTTGTTTAAAAAAAAAACAGAAAAAACAAATTGGCCTAGCCTTCAGTCGCCATGGGTCTCGTCCGCCTGCCGAACACCATCCACCTGTCTCTTCTATCCTCACACCTTTTCCCCCCACCTGGCGAGGCCTACCCGTCTCAATCTCCCATCGGATGCTGCAAGAGCCCTCCCAGTCTCTGGGTTTTCTCTTCTCCCTACCCGCCGGCGAGGGTATCCGTCTGACATCGTAGTCTTGATCTAGTGTCAGACGTTGACGCTGGTCTCCCGGTGGGCTCCTGTACTTGCTGCCCGCAAGTGAGGCTCATCCATTTGATGCCGTGAGTCTTGATCTCCCGTCAGATGTCGTGAGAGCCTCCTTGTCGGATGTCCAAAACTCTTTTTATCTGCCAAGCCAATAGGACCCACTCATCCGGCAACGGAGTATTGTGCTCTAGTCGGAGGCTTCATGGGTTCTCTTGGCAAGTCTCCGCCCTCTGTCCTCTGATCAGCAGAGGCTGACGGCCAGTAGGGCTCGTACGCCGACTCCGCGATCTAGCCCACTGCAGGCATCTCGGGTCCTCCTGGTCAGGGCCTTAGCGATGCTGCTCCTCTATTGGCGGGCAGGGCTCAACTGTCCCAACGTGATGAGCACACCGTTGAGCTTCGGTTCGAGCCCTCCCTGACCGGTCGCCCCAAACCACGCAGTTCACACCAGCGGCCGGTGGGGCCTACCCATACATGCCAAACCGCTCCCTCAGAGCTCGTAGGCTCCCCCGGCCTGCCATCCAGGCTACTCCTCGAACCAGCTACCGCCAGATCTCTATTGCGTATTTGGGGGGGGATCTTAGTCTGGCGGCTGTCCAACACTCAATTGCTTTTGGGGGATACTCTGGGTTCGGGCAATTCCCCAGCTTGGAGCCCTTCCCCAGGACAGCAAGCGAACAACGTATTACCATACTCGCCAAATACGCATTACGTTACTCGTGCTAAATATATGTAAGTGTGAACTCGTGAAATGATGTTTTATTAACAAAGTTCGGGAGGAGCACGTCAGATACTTAGCCTAATTAGACACAAGTGGTACGCCATCAAGCTAATCAACACACGGGTATAAATGCAGCTGACATACCTCCTTTCATTTGACGGCTAATCAGCATCCCTCCACCACCCCTTCTCCACCATTATCACTAAGTTCTCAACACAGTAGGGGGGATACTCTGGGTTCGGGCAATTCTCGAGCTCAGAGCCCTTCCCCAGGACAGCACGCCAATAACGTATTACCATACTCGCCAAATACGCAGTGTGAACTGAAACACGCGGCAGCCCTGATCTTGCTGTTGATGGTACTGTGAACGGTACTGAGTTGCCAGGCTGTAGGGAAAAGTTTGGCAGATTATTGAAACCAGTAAATCGCCTTGTTTCTTCTATGAATCAGCAGACTTTGTTTGACACAAGAAAGAAAACTCTTGGTGAATGGTCTATATCAGTTCTTATACTAAACTATACTTCAGTGTTTTAGACTGTCAACCTGTGAGTGATTAAGAATTGTCGAGATGAAGTGTAAAAGGCACTTCATTTGGGTTGTGATTTAAGGATAAGTGATATGTGCAGCACTTTTTTCTATTAGTTCTTTATGTGAACAGTCTTTACTGATCAAAAGCTTGATGCTAAGAATGGCGATTCTAGGTTTATTTCTGTTTTTGAGAAGCTGTATTTGTGTATTATTTTCTAAGATTATCGCATTTTGTCACATTCAGTGGGGGAGAATGTAACAGGGTAAAGAAAAGAAAGTATTTTTTTTCTTTTCTTTTTTTTTTTTTTACAATTCGACCACTACCTACAGGTAAGAAGGGTGTATAATGTGTGAAGTCAGCCATCTCCTCAGTTCACTCCAGCTGTTGAGAAGGATGGTAGGTGAAAATGTCTCTGGTCAATCGGTCAAAAGAACATGTGGGGAGATATTGTTTTATTTTTGTCTCGTCAATTGTATTTGCCTAGAAAGGTGTTTAAGATAGCTTTACTCTGTATTATTGTGTTAAGAAGGGTAAAGTGGTGTGTAGTCTTACAGGAGGTTGTGCACACCACGTGCTAATGGCGTATGCTCTGTTTTTTTCATTTTGTATATTCGTTGGATTTATCCTTGTGTATTATTTTTCAACAGTTTTGTGACTGGATTGACAGTATTTATTGTCTGTTTGGTGCTTTCCACATCTTTTCCAGTTTACAGGAAACACTAACGTGAATGTGCTCAACAAAACTGCTTTCGCATGGTCTTTATTGAGAGAATAGAACTCACGAACCAAGAGGGGTTACATATGTTTAGTTTCATAATGGCGTTAAATGTTTAAAACTGTGGCAACTAGCAACAGACTCTGAGCAAATAAGACAAACAGGCCTCATACAGCTCAATCCAGGAAGAAAAAATGTGTATTTTCCCATCCATTTATCTTGGAAACTTGGTTTTAAGCGTCACCTTTCCTCATTTTGGCAATTTTTTTTCACTCACTGAAAGGTTCATCTGTCTGCGTTTTCTGCTCATAAACAAGGCCGCATGTGTTGTGGTACTCTCGATAATAGCTGATTTTTTATTTTTTTTTGCGCACAAAGTATTCTCGTAGCTTCATAAAATTACAGTTGAAATACTGATGTCACATGGAATATTTTACTGATGTCCTTGCTACGTTTCTGTGCCTTGATCATGGTAGTATCCTTGCTGTCTATGGAGGGTCATATTCAGATTCATCAAAAATATGTTAATTTGTGTTCTGAAGATGAATGAAGGTCTTATGGGCTTGAGATGACTTGTGGGTGAGTAATTAATGACAGAAGTATCTGAGAGAAGATGTCTTGTATATCTTTTAACTGTGGTTATTTGTGTTTATGTTTGTTTTATTGTTTGAACGCTGTTGTATTATTATGCACTTTTATAAATAAACTTGAATTTATAATCCTAATTCATGTACAGTTCACCAGCAACTGTTATTTGTCAAATAAGTAGAGGCAGAAACAGACACCGGAGAACAGTGAGCTCTTTAATATAATAAAACAGAGACCGCAGGACAGTCTCCGACTCTTAACAGTGAAGAAGAAACAATACAGTCATCAAAAACACACAATATTCAATCTAATGTACCAGCTTATTAAACTCTTTAGATTGGCATGTAATGTTCTAGTGCTGCTCAATATTTTACATATACTTGCATAAATATCATAACAGCATTAAACTACTTCACATTATACAACTATTAGTATTGGGGGGTATCAGTATATAAATAATGCAGACAGCGTGATTTATTTGCACGTGTGCACTGATTTAATGAGCAGGTGAGCAGCGGTACAGCACTGATCCATGACTACAGTGTCAACAGATCTTTAAACATGCAAAGATTTGCTCCACTAGATTATGACCAGTACTCTCCATCATATGATAAATTACAGCTATTACACAAAGTCAACAGAAGGAGAAACAAATATATGTATATAGTTTTTATCAATTGTTTAATAAATAATTTTATAAATAAACCTCAATTTCCTAGAAATTAAGTGTGTTTGCAATGTACAAATGGACCTTGACTTCAATTAAATATAGCTCAGTGTTTTTCAGCTCTATATTTATCAGCAGGTTAAACTGTGCTGCAGGTGTTCAGTGAATGAGATGCAGGCTCTTGAGCTGAAGTACAGCACACTACAGTACAGCAGCTGTTCTGTGGATTCACTACAGAGTGTTCGTCCTGGTTGTGATTCGATCTCTGACGTCTACAACAGCAGCGAACAGACTTCATCATATTACCAACATCAGGCCTCATGAACAGGTACAGCACACAGTCAGCAAGTGGATTCACATACATGAGCAAACGTGCATAGAAGAAAGACTTATGAAGTAATAAATTAGCATGAAAAATACTGAAATATTCAATATAAGCTAACATCAATGCGATAATCCCAGCAGGCAGAATGATAAGTGTGTAAGTCACCAGCACCAGGAACAAACTGCCCAAAATTAATTTGCGCTTCAGAGCAGTCAGTGATATTGAGCGAGAAAGACCTCGATGAGTGCCAGCAAAACAGAGAATGATGATGGGGTAGGGAATTAAACACGCTATAGAATAGGGTAGAGCATTAAAATAAATATGAGGGGGGTTTATTCTTGCAATGATCAGAGGCACAAACCAGACGATCACAGAAATAAAACAGGAGAGTTTGAGTGACTGGTGAGATTTGTACCAGATAGGATGAGAAACCAGAAGATATCGTTCAACAGCAACACATGTCATAAAATACAGACCCACAATCAAAGAATAGAAATATGCACCTTCCAGTTTTTGTGTCCATGAGGTTGTTGCTCCTATTAAAATACAAATGACCTGTATGAGATCTGAAAGTATCAAATGACTAACAAAAACTGAAGCAGCAGGCTGAGATTTGATGATGAAACACAAGGCAATCAGAGTTAAGATCATGATTGGGATCTCAACGACTGAAAGGACACAGACAGATACCAAGTATGCATAATCTATTTTTAATGAATTCTGAGAGATTTCTGTCCCTCCACAAATATTGAGTGGTTTAGTCAAATTTTCTGAAGAGACTTGTGTCGCGGTCCTACTCGCCCCGCTCCGAGCGGGTTTCGAACCGCGGTCTCCGGCGTGGGAGGCGGGCGCTCTAACAAGGAGGCTAAAGGCCATGACCGCTAGCATCAGTCGCTAGAGCACCTCTTGAGATCGGGGAGTGAGGTTTTACCTGCACAGCACTCACTTGCTGGCCTCTGCTACACTTGATCACTTTATCTGATGAACAGATTCAATTTAGGCTTTTATTCATGTATCTACACTGATCAGCAAACATAAGCAGAAGCTCATTGGTTCTTACGGATCTCAAATGTGCTCCGAAACACAAGAATGATCCTCAATGATTCTGACACAACAAGCAAGCGCACTTGAGCTTTTGTTTGCCACGACTACAAATATAAATTCTTGAGAGGCCTTGGAAAGGGGATGTGCTTTCATCCACACCCAATCATTCCTAGAATAATACACATTCATAGAGATGTTTTTGTTTCTCCTTAGCTTGAGACAAGTTCTTCTCCACCATCTCATGCTAATCTTGAAGGACTCTGAGACTGGTTTGATGTGGCTCTAGAACACGTTCCAAAGGTCCTTTCAACCTTCTATGAAGGAGCAACTCTGCTGGGGAGTATCCAGGACTCTCCTGAACAGTTAATAGCTCTGGCAAATAATGATCCCAATGATTATGTTCACCAACTACAGTTTGGGGATGGGTATGCTGTTGTCAGTTTTGTGCTGATTCATGTTTATCTGTGAATAAAAGCCTAAATTAAATCTGTTCATCATATAAAGCAATCAAGTTTCTTCAGAAGATGCAGACTGAACCGCCCAATTCATCTGGGTTCCATTATGACCTTTTTGAAGCGTCAAGCTGGTCATTGCATTGACTGTCAGTGAAGGGACAGAAATCTCTCAGATTTCATAAAAATATCTTCATTTGTGTTCTGAATGTGAACCATAATCTTACAGGTTTGAAACAACATGAGGATGACAGAATTGACATTTTTAGTTGAACTATCCCTGTAAACTGCTTTAAATGTCAAATCAAAAACCACATACATTAAAAAAGTATAAAGTTTAACCTGAAATAAAATTTTAAATCCCTCCACCCATAAAAATCATTTATTTAAACAATATCATAAGAAAGTCAGAGTCAGAGAGTCAGACTCGTAATCCAAAGGTTGCGAGTTCGAGTCTCGGGCCGGCAGGGATTGTAGGTGGGGGGAGTGACTGTCCAGCGCTCTCTCCACCTCAATACCACAACTGAGGTGCCCTTGAGCAAGGCACCGAACCCCCAACTGCTCCCTGGGCGCCGCAGCATAAATGGCTCCGGGTGTGTGTTCACAGTGTGTGTGGTGTGTTCACTGCTGTGTGTGTGCACGTTGGATGGGTTAAATGCAGAGCACAAATTCCGAGTATGGGTCACCATACTTGGCCGTATGTCACTTCACTTTTTTTCACTTTAAATAAGAATTTTCACCATATATTGCCATCTGAACAAGTAACATATCTGCCACTTTTGTTCAGACCAACTGAGGGGAAAAAAAGCATTACAATAAATCACGCTACCAATGGTGATTAAATCTAACGATTGGTTAGCTCATATCACATCAAACCGTGCAAATTATTATTAGTATAATTTTTTTTGAAAAAAAAAATGAAATCGAAGTTTTTTGGCTTTTAGTATGAATATGTTAGCATTAAGATTATCTATAGCTAGTGTGCTCTAAAACAATCACAAAATTCGCATTTACAAGATCTAAGCATTTAAAACTTACAGTCTCTCATTTCCGCCAATATGGATCAACGATTTTGATGTCATCACCCTGCACTTCAGCTTCTCATCAAACTTTCTGTCCAATCAAATGCTCTCTAGAATCCGAAGCGTCCCGCCCCCTACACTATAAATAGAAGCTAAAGCTACAGCTGAAATTAGTCACTTCTTCACAGAATTAGTATTTTCTATACGGTGAACGAACAACCATTGACCATCTAAAAAAGAAGGCGGGGCTGCTTCATATGTCCCGCCCTGACTTCCTGTTTCAGTTCAAATGACGTCAGCACATGGAATAATGCTGCGTGTTTCAACGCACTTCAGTGGACCTTTAATGTTAACAACAGGGTTCTCCTTAAAATACAAATCTTGTGTAATCCCACGTAGGCTATCTGTAATCAGATACACATTTAAAAACTGGAATATAATCTAATTTCATTCACATGTGTTTCATGAGCACATAATCCTTTCTGGATTACAATCCGCCATCAAAATGATACATTTAATTATTCCAGCTGCTGTGAGAAAAGGCTATAAACGATCCGTCTCCTGCAGGATCCTCACATGCAATAGCCTACTAACCAGGAAAACTTCTTTATGTCTACAGATGTGACGTAATGAAGCAGCGCCGTGCTCGAATTTCCAGTGAAAACCCACCCCTACCACTCAAATTAGAAAACATTATTATTAGCTAAGCGTTGTGAATCAGGCTAAGGTAAGACAAAACACTGGCTGGTTATGTACTTGCTCAAAAATTGATTTCGGACTGCAGCTTTAAATAAGAAAAAGACTACTTAAAAAGTAGAAAATATTAATTAATAATGCATACTTTCGCTGTATACTTAATTGTGCTCTTCCTCAGGTACTGAGAAAATAATAATAAAAACAGGTAATAATTTCTTTTGCTAGCTGTTTAAGCTGAAGATGGCATGGGGGGAAAACTGTTTTTATGCCTAGATGTTCTAGTGCACAGAGATCTGTAGCGTCCTAAACTCATGATCACCTGTGGCAGTATGTACTAATAAATAGCACTGAGCCGAATGTGATAGTTCACACTTAACTAATTATTATATACGGTTTTTCATACTTCCCAAAGAACTACATGCAAAAAAAAAAAAAAAAACGATATAATTTGATCTTTAATATGGAACTCCTCAATAACTTTATTGCTACTGATGAGAGGGCAGCTTAGGTGGCCACTTCTCACTAGTGTGTCATGGAGACTACAGCAGCATCAGCCCCCGCATGCGAAGGAACACGGTACACGGTGATCTATTTATTTAACATAACTCACAAAAAAATATCATTCTATAGTATGCACTATGCCTATCTGCTACACACAGTCTAGTCTGATCAATGATCTGCATCAGTGCATCAGAAATAAACACCTCTGTGGAGATTTTCTGGTCAGTCCGTCTATTTTGCGTTGTTTGGCCAAGTGTACAGTTTAAATGCAGATATTACTGTAGATATGGGTCACTTTTAAAAGAAGATGTAAGCTGGTCATCAAAAGCATCAGATATAGTCAACAAATTTGAATTAGTCATTAAGACCTGCAGGATAAATGCGGCCTGTACAGACTAGACATAAGTTTGTGTGCATGTGTGTGTTTGTATGTTCTTTAAAGCCTCAGGTTTTTAACTTAAACCACAGAGTGTTACTCCACATCCACCGAGTTAAAGCTTAATAGATGCAGCTGTGGTTGTATATTTCCTGATTTCCCATCAGAATAAATGTATTATGCATGTCACAAACCACCTCAAATATAACATGGAGATTTACTTTCTCTTACTGAACAGATCTGCACAATATATTTTGGAGCAGTTAAACTGGCAATTCTGTTGACATTACTGGAATCTCAACATCACGATTGAAATCTTATTTATCTGACCATTATAACTGTTACATTAAATGAAGAAGTGTCATATCAGTCACAAGGTTCAGTACTGGAGTTAAACATGGAGTTATCTTTCATTATTTCACTGATGATACTCAGTTTTATATTTCCTCACGGTAACCTTCTCTAGATGATATTAAAGCTGGATGACTCGTAATGTCCTGCTGCATGAGCTACAGCTGTACATAGGCCTCTGTAGGCAACACCATCAGCCACAACAAGCTGGCTTTGAGTCCCAGAATGCTTTGACTGCATTCGGTGGGTCACGTCTGTTGTCTGGCTAGTCTTGCTGGACTCAGCAGAGCTCATTCATTGTGCTGTTTTCTTCTCATTGACTGAAACACATGGAGACTCACACTAGTCCTTCCATCTCTGGCTCATTCCCAGCAGATGAGCTCTTGATCATTGATGCACATCCGCTCCACGTCCGTTCCTCGCATGTACTTGAGTGCTGGATCATGTTACTGAAGACAGACACATTTTCTTTATGTGAATCAGAGTAGAGAGCAGTCACTTTCTGAAGATGTCTATTATGGTCAATGGAATGAGAATATCTTCCATGACTCTTATTGCATCACAAATGGAAAATGGTGTGCATTTCCAACCCGATCTCACTCCTGGAAAACATAACTATTTTACAAGGTGACAATTTTGTATGAATTTGTACAATATGAGTCGTTTGAAAACCATCGCTGGGTCATAATCAGATTCCATACATAAATTAGACTAGATACAAAAGCATACATATGATATATTCATACAAATTGATACCAATGAAACACCAATTTTTCAAAATGTAAAATTGGTTAGAAACCTAAGCCTCCAAAATCAGAAATCATGATACTTCAGCTGATTCTTTCTGCAGGAAGACAGATTTTGCATCGAAGACCAATAAGACCATAACTGTGGGCAGGGACGGACTGGGAGTAAAAAACGGCCCTGGATTTTCTCCCAAATAGGCCCACCACAACTACAAACAGCCTCTACTATCTCACAATATTACAGCAATCAAGGTATTGCATTTATGGTAAATAACATCACAAAACACATGGTGACCCACAGAAATTCTAATGGTTTCCACTACAAATACCATTACAAACATTACAAAGCAACTTTTAATCATTAAAACCATTCAATAATGGTTTCCTGTAGTGTGTTTTGGGACATGTTCCATTAGGATTTAGTGGTTTTAACAATAATAATATTTAACAACAATAATAGGCAACCAGTTATCATCAGAGACCAACAGGGTCCATTACAATTTCCATTATAACCAGTAAAACCATTACAAATTCTGTTGATGGTTTCTTTTTTTGTTTGTTTTTCAGCAAGGTATTGAAATAAATGTATTATTATGAACTTAAATACTTGAAATCTACATAAAAAGAGCAGAAAGCAAAAATGTCTATAACATAATAATAAACATAAAATCTAGAAACCTGAAACTACAGAATTCTTCAACTTGAGTATTCATATATCTATGTGTGTGTGTGTTAATCGGAGCAATCACCTTATAGGCTACTTCATTTACTCTGTTTTCTAACTCAATATCTCTCAAGTGTAACCCGTTGTAGAATCGCTGCTGTCTCTTTATGAATGAATGGTATATTTATGTCAGACAATGCGGAGTGATGAATAGCAGTGGACGCTCAGACTAGGGTTGTCCTGGGATTTTACTTCAGTGCTATAGACTACATGCAGTGTATAGCGAGAGAGGGGTGCAAAAATAACCTTTTCGCTTCTCCCAACCGCCTTTCTACAACACCCCCCGCTGTAGGGCTGGGTCTAAGGGGGGGAGGGGGGGCAGTGCCCTCCAGATTCTTCTTGTGCCTCTCGATCATCCCCAGGATACTTCAATTTTGTGATAGTTTTGTGATTAATTACATATTAAAATGACCAGAAATATACCTCGTGCAGTTGTATTTTTCTTGCTTCCTTACAATTCCCCCTCACTAACAGAATTTCATGTGAAATGTTCACGCGATATTACCATAATTTTAAATTAAAAAAAAAGCATCCTCCTTTTTATGAGTCGTTTTCCGAAGCTTTTTCGCTTCTCAAGACACCGACAATCACATAAACACAACAGCTCTGTAATTGCGCTCTAGTCAAACGCTCTCAAACCACTGTAGCCTAATGTAATCTATTAACTACGCACAGCATAATGTTTTAGGCAAGTATGTTATGTCATAAAATATTTTAAAAGACTTTAAAAGATTTTAAGTTTAATTATAATGCTGCATGTCCACGATTCTTCAAACAACGAACAAATTATACAGTAAGCAAAGAACATTACATTTTCAAATACTAGGCTATAATAACTGAATTCATTCCAGCGCGAGTGTGAGCACTCCAGTTATAATAAGTGAAGCTGTCTGCAGTGTATGATGAATGAATCTCATTATTTGCATCGCTTGTACTTCTGCACGTTGTTGTTTCTGATGAGAGAATTCACCAAAGTGCGTAATTCAGTCAGTGAGCGCACGCACGGACCAAAACTTCATTAAGTAAAATCCCCTTAAATAATAGAAATATTAAAGAAAAAATTATTGAACTAAAATCACAAAAGCAGAAATATTTATTCGTTCTCATAACTCGTCTTCATTAATTTGCATGTTCATCTATAAGATACAAGATACAGACCGTAAACGCATTTGTGCCGTAACATTACATTGTTACAACCATTCAGGATCCTTGTATGTTTTAATATAAAAGTATTCAAATATCTATCCAAGAAAATATATCTGTAAAACTGTATAAAATACTTTTCAGAGAAAAAGTATTCTCATTCAAATCAAAAATGTGTGCATATTAAACATATTAAAGTATTTATGTATTTTTGCAGTGTAAACTCAATTGTTTGACATCAGTACATCATTGACAGAACATTTTAAACATGCAAATCTTAATAAAGGCCTCTTAAAGCAATGCGACGCGTTTGTGTAAGAAAAATATCCATATTTCAAACTTTATAAACTGTAATCCTTTATTACGTGTATTACTCACTTAACACAAACGTGCAAGTACACATCTGGGATAGTTTAAAAGAATTTGGGTCTTATCAGGTCCATTTAGAAAAAGCACATTTAGGTCTGGTTTCACAGACAGGGCTTAGACTAAGCCAGGATTAGGCCATAGTTCAATGGGATTCACTAAATTCCAGGGGTTTCATTACCACGACGTAAAATGGGCGTTTCTGTAGATGTTGGGAAAACGCCCCCTTTCCAAAAAAAAAAAATTAAGAGGTCACCGATCATGCGCAGAATGCTGATTTTTTTTTTTGCGCGGGCATTTCCAATCCAGAATCAGCTCAGATGGATCATGAAGGAGAAAAGCATACCTACGATGGATAATGAAGAACGAAACAGTCATACAGGTAATTTTTTTTAATGATTTTCGAAAACAAACTACCGAATGAAATGTAAAACGTGCAGAAACCGTCAATATATCGTAATTTCGTTTTACTGTAACGTTAGTTGTAGCCAGTCTCCTTATGGTTTTATAACCACAAAATAATAATGGTTGTGGTAAACTAACCATAGTTTAAACGTGTTATTTGTAGTAAAACTGGATAACGTATACAATGGTAATAAATCCGGTAAAAATAAAACATGGTTACCACACTTTACTATAATAAACCATGATTAATTTTAGTACTGACCCAATCTGAATGAATTAATTGGTGTTATATATATATATATATATATATATATATATATATATACCTTTCCTCAATTATACTGAGTAAATATAAAGAATAAAAATATTGTGTAGATGAAAGTATGAACCTCTTCAAATTAATATACTTTGTTTTGTTTTGTTTTTTTATCAGACTGGCTCCCATCAAATTTCAGAATATGTACATCATCAGAAGAATACATCACAGGAATTGTTTCTTCAGAAGAAGAACTGAGACATCTTCTGGAAAGCCACAAGCGTGCATCTGGCACATCTTACACTGTTTGGTAATTTAACATTCATACATTTACTGCATGTTTTCTCCTTATGGCAAATATTTCTGTACCTATTACTGTATTATGGAAATATCTAGTGCATTTTATTTGCCATGATATTAGGAATTTGTCTTGTTTCAGATTCACTACAGAAAACACATTAACACAAATACAGTATAACTCTGTATAGAAAAATATGCAATGTAAGAAGATAATATGTAGCAGAGGGTAACACTTTACAGCAACGCCTCATTTAATAACATTAGTTAAAGCATTAATTAACATGAGCTTACAGTGAGCAATAAATTAATTACTACAGTATTTATTTATATTAATAATTACATTATTTATTAATGCTGTGCTTGTCCTAAAATTTGCAGTTTTTCTTTAATTTTTAACATTAATTGTCTTTTTCCTTATAACAGGTCTGATGACAGTAACAAAAAACAGAAAGTGACTCCAGAATATCTATGGCGAGTGGAAGACTATTCAGAACACGTCCCACTCGCTGTGAAAAGAAGAGTGATATATGCTTGTCAGCACGGAAAGAACTACAAGCAGACTCCCACAACAGATGATTCGGTATGATTTGGTATGTATCGCTACACATCTTGTTCACCACACTGGTGATGAATTCAGGGGTGGAGGTGTCTAATTCTGTTCCTGGAGGGCCACTAACCCTAACACTTTGCCACAGATTTTAGTGGTTTTGAAGACCTTTATTAGCTGATACAAAGCTAATACACAATCATAACTTAGGGCTGTAAATAAACTTCTGTAAGATGGCCCTGCAGGTGCAGGTTTGGACACCCTTGGTTTAGTTTATGCTAAATTAGTAAAAAAAAAAATGTTTTACATTACCCGACAAATGTTTGAGCACACCAAAAGTGTTTTTCTTATTTCCTCTTGTGTTTAGAATAAAAGTCATAGAAATTACAGTACGAAATAACAAATGTAAGTTTGAGAATTGTTAAATGGTTAGTTTACCCAAAAATGACAATTACATTAATTACTGCAAGACTCTTGTTCATCTGAGAGATGTCTGGCCCTCCGTTGAGAGCTGTGTAATTACCACTTTCAAGCTCCAGAAAGATAGTAAAGTCATCACTAGTGTAATCTATGTGACTTCAATGGTTTAATCTCGGCTGTAAATGTTTTGTTTTTTTCTTTTTGGCTGTTTGCACAAAAAAAGGTAAATTACAAAATATTAATCTATAACATTTTAATTACATGTCTTCTCTCGCATCAACACAACACCCATGCATCATTGAGCTCATGTAAACTGGATATGAATTTCCCGTATATAAAGAATTTTCATTTAAAGGTACACAATGTAATTCTTGCCACTCTAGTGGTTAATAAACAAAACTGCATGCGTCTTGTGGAAGAACACTGTAGCCTGAGCTATTCCACAGCAGCTGGCGTCCCGCTTGGTCTAAAGTAGCTTGAATCTATACACACTTCATACAGGAGTACTGTAGTGATTCAGGATAAGACAAAAACATGGTCTGGAAGTTGTGTTCATGGTACACTCACCCATTATATAAATGTTGTAAGTAAGGTACATGGTGTGCCTTTAAAATTTAAGAAATCCATACATTTCCACAATTCATATTTGTCTACATAACTATTCTGTACCATTTGAACGTAAAACGTTTGATGATTTTATTTTTTTCTGCAGCCGGTTTCTGCAGTCATTCTGCAGAACGAGAAGCATGTCCACATTATAAATTGATATATGCCATATGAAAATAGTTTGTTCACTCACAAATGAATGCTAGTGCCTGGCCTTGAAAATATGTCATTAAAGCTTTATTTTCTTTTGTTCTGCAGCATACTGGACACGAATGCACAAGAAGAAAAAGGTTCCATATTCAAAACAAGCAAGAAAGTGGATTGCCCAGCAAAACTTTGCGTCCGATATGTAGTAAGGTAAGCATTACATTAGCATGGCTTTATATACAGTATACACATAGACAGGAACACATCTTTAAAAGGAATTCAGATATGCAAAAATGTTAGGTGAAATAAAAGGCAGTTTCTCTTCTTTACAAAAAAAATACTCCATATTTATTAATCTTTTGAATACAAATAGCTGCACAACTTAATATAGCTTTAAAATAAGGGGTCTCATTCACTAATAATTGTGTACACTATTCATATTTATTTGCACATTTGAATTTCTCACAAAAACTGTCTAATTCACAACATGTGCTTATGTACATGAATTTAATCTTAACCTCGTTCTAATGTTGATGAATTTGGAGTATTCTAAATGAGCAACTATGTGCCTGAGGTAAGTAATTTACAAAAAAACACACTAAAACCATGTCCGTATAAGAGCATTTAGCACACCTTTTCTTTCCTAACTCTCAGCAAACACGACATTCACTAAAAACGTGCTCTCGCCTGAGAACACGCACAGCAAGATCTGTTAGCAATGCCACAAATGCCATCATTCAAACACAGTAAACACCTACTATACAGACATTACAGACTTTGATCTTGTTTTTGTTCCTTTGCACCTAGGTGTGGCGGGGATTAGTGGAAAGGGACACTTTAAATTTAGCTGACTACGCCACCCTGTAAAACAGGGAAAATTTATGAATTTATTACCTACAAAGGGCACACAGGAATGTGGTTTCAGAAACAGAGGCCGGAGAGGTGGATACCAAAGGTACAAAAGCTTTATTTCACGATATTCAACATTAAAAGTTTAAGCTTAAAAACATTTGACTGTAGACCAGAGTATATTACACAAACAAAAAAAACAATGAAGGAGGAAACCGAGGCTTACCACCGGGTGGCACAACTCTCACTACACCACACACACACACACACTGCAAGACCACACAAACACACTACACTCCGTGACAGTCCCACCACCGCACACAAGGGCCTAGCGGCCTGCCTGAAAGCCTCGGTTCCTGCAACAAAAGACAAAATTAACCAAGGTCACAAACAAATAATAACAAATTATACAATTGCTCATGAATTAATGACAGAAGGAGGACAACAAACCACCTACTATGAGGTAAGAATGTATCAAATGAAAAGCGGACGTTTACTCCAACTTTACATAAGTAAGCAAAAAACTAATTGAACAATAAATCCAAGCAAAGAAACAAATGGTAAAGAAAGCAGTAATCACTCTAAAACAAAGTTAATCAAAACACCATTACGCAAAGCAAAGAGTAAGTACAAAATAAAGAATAATAACAGAGCAATCTATACATGTATAAATTAATAACTAGAAAAAAATAAACCAACAAATATGCAATAAACCAACCAAATACCAACATAAATAAATAAGACAACAATAAACAGAACAACTACACGCAGAAGAACTGGGGCCTATACCATGAAGCCGGATTAGCTGGCTAGCCAGGTAAGTTTCAGTTTAGTTTGCCCCAACTCTGGGTTTTAGGTACCATGAAGGTAGCTCGGCTTTAAGCGTTGTTTGTCGCCATGGTATCTTATGCTGCACGGCTAACCTGCTCCGGGGCAGGTTATGTTCTGGATTTGAGATCTCAGACTGAAATTCGACCAATCAGCTATGATCAAAGAAACATATAGGTGATGTCACATATCCCAGTGTCGGTTGCAATGGCTTCACCTTTTCTACCAAATCCTGTGGACATCTCCGCACAAATTGTTAGACGAGCACTTCGTAGAGAAAGAGTTTTTAGGGACAGACAAAATCCCCTAGCTTTTCCTGATACTTACTTGTATGAAAGATACAGATTCTCCGCGGAAGGAATATCTTATATTTGCGAACTTCTTGAGCCGCACATATCAAATGTGACACGTCGAAGTCATGCTCTTACTGTACCGCAAATGGTATGCATTGCGTTGCGTTACGTACTTATATGCGGTCGGTGATGCAGAGAATCTTGGGAAAAACACGGTTTGTCGAACCATTCGCAAGGTGGTCCTCGCACTGCAGGGGTACATGAATGGCTTCATAGTGTTCCCCGGACATATATCGACCATGTCCATAAAAGAGGGCTTTTATAAAATTGCCGGTAAGATTGATAGGGTGACACTACATGAACAGATTTACTTTTAGACATTCACTTTTTTTCTCCCCAGAAAGCAGATTTCACTTAGAACACTTAAATTATACAATACAGTACAAGTTCTTATTCTAAATCTTTTAACAAATGTATTAATCTTATGATAGGATTCCCTAGAGTCATAGGAGCAATAGACTGCACACATGTTGCAATCTCCACAGCTCTTGGAGAACATGAGGCAGATTATGTGAATAGAAAGTCCTTTCACAGCCTCAGTGTTCAGGTAGGTGTACTATAGATTCAAGATGACTTATTTTCAGTGAGATGAATCATTAACACATGACAATGATCTACTGTACATTTCATCTGCAGATAACTTGTGATCATGAATGCATGATCACAAGCTTGGATGCCAAATGGCCTGGCTCAGTGCATGACTCACGAATTTTCCGTGAGTCTGTGTTGTGTCAGCGCTTTGAGGAAGGCAAGTTACAGTGCAAAACACTTTAAAGTGTTCATTTTAATTGACAAAGCAAAACTTATACAATTTTCCCCTTTTCTGTTCTGTGACAGGGCTTTTTGATGGCCTGTTGGTAGGAGACAGGGGTTATGCATGCCAGAGATTTTACTAACCCCCTATCCTGACCCTCAGACAAGGCCACAAAACCGGTTCAATGTGGCCCTCAGTAAAACCAGGGTCAAGATTGAGATGACCTTTGGCATCCTAAAGGCACGTTTCAACTGCCTTCGGCGGTTAAGGGTGTCACCAGAGCGGGCATCACAGATAGTGTCTGCATGTGCCATTCTGCACAATATAGCCACTATCAGAAAGGAGCAAGCACCACCACTAAACCAGCTTCTCCCCGATGAAATTGACCCAATCACACTTGACCACCCAGCTGGCACAGCTGTCAGAGATGCAATCACCATACAATATTTTACTTAATAAAAGTAAATTGAAACTGCAGATAGGTCTCAAATGGTTTTATTGTTGATGTGGCTAGGGAGGGAGAAAGAGAGAAAGATGCATTAATAAGTATTAAGTGTTCATACTAATGTGTTGCCTGTTTTAGTAAGTTCACATACTGAGATCTGTTTTTCCATCTGTTTGATCTCCAATTTATTTTTTTTAATTTGGAGGCTCCTCAGCTCACAGTCCAGCTCCTTTAGAGTGCAGTCCAATTCTAGGCTCCTTTTGTAAAGGGCCCTGACAGAGTCAGTTTCCACCTGAAACATAATTCCACCACAAACAATCATTACAAGTCTTAAGGTAAATCAAATGACAAAAGGCATGACTTACAGGCACAGGACTGGCTGTAATTTATGTCAAGGGTTTAAAGCAGTACCTTGTTCACATTCCTTCTGAAGCCCATTGAGGTAGAGGCATCAGTTTGTGGGGCAGGTTGTGAAAAATCCTACAATAAAAGATAAGGGCTAGTCACATTTGTGTGACATTAAAAAAAAAAAAAAAAAAAATGCATTCACCTCAGCAATGGTTTCAGAACACACAGAGAGGGTGTCTTCGTCATTTGCTTCACCCTAATAAATAAAAGTAGGCCAGTGTAAAGCGTAACTGTTGTAAAGCATATTCATAGTGTTCTGTCTGTTTCAAGCTCACCTCTGTGTGGGAGACTGTGTGAACGTGTGCCGGCTTCAACAGGGACACTATATTTTCCTCTACTGCAGAACATACAGTCAGCCACATGTACAACTTTTAAAAGGTAGTAATGCATTGCACACATACCCAGTGTCACTTGCTTAGAGGAGCCAGCACCAGGGTCAGATTGTACAGCACCTGTAATACCATCCATAATCGGCCGCCCCTTATTGCTACTCAGAGCCAGCTCCTCTGCCACAGTGTATTCTGAGGTGGCCCTCCCCCAGTTTTCCGAATGTCACACTTTTTTCTGTTTGCTGCAAAAAAGTTTTTGTGAAAATGTTCACGAAAATAATAAAAGGTTATGGTAAATACTCACCACTTTGAATGATATTTTTATATTTTGTCTTTATCTGCTGCCAAGAACGTTTGTAGTTGGGGTTGCATCTAAAAATCAATGAATAACCTATTAATCTATATGACGTAGGCCTAATATACAGTCACACTTTTTTATACACAAATACGTTTATACATACAGTATACGTATACACACACACTTTAATTTAAGCATTAATACATTTTTAAAATAAAACTAACTGTTAACATACGTCTAATGCACAATGAAGTAACATGAGTAACTTGAAGAACTAACGGAATTCACATTAGATTAATAAATGCTGAAAAACTATCGTTCATTGTTAATTCATGTTAGCTAATGCATTACGTTCTCTAAACAAATACAACCTTATTGTAAAGGCATCATATACACGCGCGCACACACATACATCATGCACATCATTTTTAATTAATATTGAATGTATATTTGTTTAACTTACGCATTAACGCAATCAGCGATCTTTTTCCAACATTCTTCTCTTGCTTTGGCAGCAGATACAGTATTACTGCGTGCTTGAAACACATGTTTATATTCTTCATACTTATGAATAATTATTTCTTGCTCCTCCGCAGAAAAATATACAGCTCTCGCTCTATCCATATTGAACGCGATTGGTTGTTCGGTGCCGACGTCACTCTTTTATGTGCACGCGCCCGTGGAGTAATCATAGCTTAAGGATCAAAGCCCGAGTTGACAGAGAAAGTTGATGAGCTGCTTCATGGTACCAATTAAGCCTGATTGCATCGGTTTGGTTTTGTCAACTCAAAACTAATCCTGTAACCCCGAGTTTGTTTAGCCACCATCATGGTACAGGCCCCTGGTCTATCGAAGGGGAGCGATAAACAACGCCACCCCGAAGAGCAGGATTAAATCCCAAGCAGTAACGTAACGTCAACAAAGCAGCAGCATCAAGGACTGTTGCCCCACAGGCTGCACCGAATGAAATGGATCCTAGATCGCACGGGACCGTGTAACTAAACTATTCCTCCTAAAAAGGAAAACAAAATTATTTACCACATAAAATACCACGCATCAACTACGATTGTTACACCCACCTTCATGTTGATGCTATAGGCACGAGTCCAGTCGCGCACACAGACGGACGACACGGCGAGCAGGCACCAGAATATACCAAAAGCACGTTGAATGAGAAGGGCAGCCGCCAACCAACCACTATAACGTTTATCCGTCGGAAAACTACAGTCTAAATAAAAAGAAAACATTACCTCGAGCGCACCTCTCAATGCTGACTAATTAGCAAACACATACCTACGAGACAGGAAGAGCCAAAAAACGGAATGGGCGGGCCTAGGGCAGTGACGCACAATCGGTGCTTGAACACAACGGTGTCTTAAAAGCCCCCTTTTATACACCCGTGAAAGTATTTAATTGAACAACTCATGCATTTGTGACGTAGTTAAAGAAACAACGCATCCACTGTTCATCCCACTACATAGGCATGCACTGGGCTTTGGCTGTAAGTCATTTATGAGTTAGGATGCCTTTTTACATTTTTCTGTTTTAATATTTACATTATATTTGAAAAGTGCAAAACACTATTTATGATTTTCAGTTTGTCTTTAACTTGGTGCCTATATTGCTTCTTACCACCAGGTAATTGATTTAAAATCCCAGACCATACAGTGCTATGACTCAATAGGTCAAAGACATGATGAGATCTGTCACGTGTTGTTGTGAGTGTCTCCATATTTTTGCAGTTGTTTTGTGGATTGATTGTTCATCTTCTTTGAATATCTGGATGTGCATGTTTTATTTAACAGAAAGTACCTCACAAAGGAGTACAGGGTCAAGAAAGGCTGTGTCTTGGAGGCTTCCAGGTGGACCGTAGGCCGAATGAGAACTAATGTATGAACTAACTAATGTATGACACCGTTTAATGATTTATATGGATCTTCTCTGAATTAAGTGTAATTTTAAGGCTACTTGTTCTGCTTAAAATTGTGTCTAGGCGATTCCTAAACAGGTGAATGGAGATGACTGTGGTGTTTTTGCCTGTAAATATGCAGACTTCCTTTCTCAAGGAAAGCCACTCACTTTCAGACAGGTACAGGATCAAGCAACAGTAGTTATGTTAACAACATTCAGGGTTCGTACACATTTTACCAATAAAATTCCATGACTTTTCCATGACTTTGAGGTAAATATTCATGACGTAATTTTTCATGAAATGTCTATGTATACATGTTAAATAAGAAGAAAAATGCATGTTTTACCACAGCATATTTTTACTAAAATAAATGACAAGCTTTCTAGTTTAGAATACAAAATAACCATTTATTTAAATAATTATTGCACAGTAACACAGTTACATAAAATAGTGCATCAAACCCTGAGAACCCCTTAGAAATTGATTGACGTATCCATGGGAGATAATTAACATAAATCAATGGGAACCAACAATATTAAACTAAAAAATAAATAAAAGTGTCCAGCAACATTGTCCTTAACTTTAACTGCCATAAATTAATCTTGCTGGATAACTGTCTTTAACAAGGTAACACCTTTATTTGAATTCTACATCCCCCAAAAACAATCAACATCATTTATTTTTTCATTTCTGTAAGCTTCTCATCAATCTGTTTTTCAATTTTGAGCAGAGATGCTTTCTTTTCTTTTGCAGTACGGCGGAAACTGTTGTATTTGGTGATTAAGGTCAGTTTGCCTGAAGATTCAGCCTTTTCAGCATATTCATCTGCTGATTTCTCAAGAGCACAAATGTCTGCTTCCATCCTAGCCCTCTTCTTTTTCAAATCTTCCAGCTCATCTGTGAGGGCCTTCCTCTTCAAGTCAACAGCTTGCTGTTCTTTCTTTCTCTTCTCTTCATCCAGGTACCCATGGTACTTCTGCCTGGCTCCAGCAGCAGAAAGGAGCAGCTCCTTTGTGATTTCCACCTTAGTTACGCCCCCTACAGATCTGACATGGTCAACAATGAGCCTCTGAGCCACCAGAGATCTTTCCCTCTGATTCTCAACTATTAATTGTTTGTTGATTGAAAAACCTCTTTCAACGCTTGCCTGCCCATGTGATAAGACAAGAAGAATCTTCACCACATCCCACACTCGGGAAAATGATGGTTTTGTTCCCATTGTCTCATACAGCAGGGTGTCCACTCGAGCGGTTTTGGGGTCAAATTCTCTGAACTTAACCTGAAGAGCAGCCAAATCACAAAACTCTCTAAACTCTCTAAGGATATCGTCGCACACTGCCTCATTTACATGTTTAGCTTCAACAAGTATGTGCAACATCCTTCTCATTTGAGTTACGCAGAGTTCCTTATTTTCAGCCATGCGTCTCGGGTCAAGGCACTGCATGCTTCTCACTAACGTGTGATGCACTGGGGCCTTTTTCAGCAACTTCTCAAGGAGTGTGATCAAGAGTTTCTTGCAGTCCATCTTAATCTCTAGTCTCTGTCTTTCTGAAATGTTTTTGGAAGACTTAAGTTGGTTCAGGGTGGCTTCTGCTGCAAATCCGATATCAATCTGAGAACTGTCCTTGTGCAGACTGCTGTCTTGGAAAGGCAATGGAGGAGCTTTAGAGTGGATGTGGCCTCTTGCAGATGCTTTTCCTTCAGAAATCGTCCCATGATGCCTGTGAAAATTTGCCAGTGATTTTATTCTTCAGTTTGATAACTTAATTTGCAAATTTACAAGGTAAATTAAATGTACAAATGTATCTTTTGAGGTTAAAAACAACTTTAATTATTTTTTTAACTATCAATAAATTTATTAAACTACAAGAATGAACATTACATGAACTGTTAACTAAAAACAAACCAATAAAATGATAACAGTAATAGTGAAGTAATAACATATTACTTTAACTTTTTCGTTTCATATAAATATAATAATAACAAATGATCGTACAGGCGCCTCCCTCAGTTAATGAGCTTGGCAAAAAAAAAAAAAACACTTTGCAGTCTGGTCAGTAGGTGTCGCTCAATTAAAAAAAAAAAAGTTCATAGCTCTTAAAAAAACGCTTCTCTAGAGAGTGTTTTATTCATTCCACTGCCCTGCGTCTGACATTTCTAAACACAAAAACATGCTATTTTTTATAACTATTTAAACGTATTCAACATCTGGCTCTAGATTATAAATGGAAAACGAGTAAAACAAATTATCATTTTATATTTGCGTGCGTTTCTAATTACTGCAGTGTATAGAATTAAACATTATTAGCTATCACACAATCCATGTTTATGCTTACCTTTAATCAGTTTGTACATATCACCGGAGAGAAAGGGCAGCATGGGTTGGTCAGACTGATAGATGGTGAGGAAGGGGTCGATTTCTCTCACAATGCTGTTGAATATTCCCACTTTACTGGGAAGAAAGGATCAGCACAACGCATCTTCACCTCTTCAAATGACTTGACTTTTGGATTGGGTAGTTCACCTCTCTCTACCATCTGGATGTATTGTTTGACATGTGGCCAGAGTAGCAATCCTCTTTCTGACACGTTGATATTCTCAATCCACCGGTGCTTACAAAATTTAAGCATGGGCGTT
Source organism: Acrossocheilus wenchowensis (assembly GCA_029620275.1). Classification (NCBI taxonomy): domain Eukaryota; kingdom Metazoa; phylum Chordata; class Actinopteri; order Cypriniformes; family Cyprinidae; genus Acrossocheilus; species Acrossocheilus wenchowensis. The sequence goes on from CM056135.1 coordinate 2,938,363, forward strand.
TTACAACCGGTTGCTGTCATAAAATCTTCATGACGGGCTGGGCAATCATGGAACAGCCAATACAAGCTAGAGAGTCCATGTTCAACTTCCCATCCAGTGGATTTACACCCATCTCTGAACGCATTGTGCAGTATATGCAACCCGCACGAACCGATGTTAATTAGTGACTTTCCCGCATCTTTCTGCACTTGCTTCTGGAGTATTTCTAATACTTTCCAATTAACGTTCGGACCATCCATTGAGATTTGGACAAGATTCTTGATTCCGATCTCTAAAAGTAAGTTATTCATTTTCTCAGCGATGTCTTGAGCTGATGAATGGCCCATGAACTCTGAGCCGATGTATTTAGTCTTCACCTCGGACCCGTTCCATAGCCTGACATGCATGTCTAACTGTTTAGACTGTAAATAGTGATTCAAGCTTTCATCAAACAGCATAACATAGACGCTTTGCTTCGATACATCTGTTTCTTAAAATAAGGAGCCAGTCCAAAAGTACATAATATGAACACTTGCGTTCGCCGCATGCAAAGCTGCCCGCTATCTTGCTGTCTGGGAACATAGTCTGAAAAAGCTGGCCTGTGTCTTCACAAGACTTGTAGGAATAGTGCGAATTAGCCACCTTTAGCGCCCACAGTACCTCTGCAGTTAGGGTTTCGTTTCTGGACACGGCACTCAGAATTGTCCCTTGTTTTACAGTGGATGAAAGGGAAGCACAGCAGCTGGGAGCGGGTGTCACGTCAGTCACACGAGTGAAAAAGCCGGTGATCGGGTTCGGAGCTGTCGAGCACGCAGCTGCAGCAGCAGACTGGTGCTTTGCACCTTTAGCATGGCTAGACAGCGCTGCCTCTCCCATGTTCGAAATGTCGAATGTTTTACGGCACAGTGTACATTTTGCACGTCCCGGACCCTGATCTTTCTCAAGCCACCCCTTATACTTTTCATCATGAAGCCATACATTGTTAAATCGGCATTTTCCTGGCATTGTGTGAGTTTACTACATAATACTAGCTGCAACAGCGTCTGCGAGTTGCCGTTACCCCACGCAGAGAACATCACGTGACGGATCGCGCGAACCTTAACTATTGTAATTTAACCAATATTATCGACTAAAACATATTCAAATACACAGAGATTGTGAAACAAATTTCCATGACTTTTCCAAAACTTTGTGGGTTAATTTATTTTTCCAAAACTTTTCCAGGCCTGGAAATTGCCGTTTTAAAATTCCATGACTTTTCCAGGTTTTTCATGACCGTACGAACCCTGAACATTTTATTGAATACTTTTCATTTCTGATTTGTCTCTGTTTCTCTGTAGTGTGACATTCCACTGTTCAGGAAAGTGATGGTTTGGGAGATTATACATGAGAAGATCCTGTAAGCCTCGAATCAACCAGTTCTTCAAATATCTTCATGTCATGCTCTTTCTGTGTAAATTAAATTGACTATGGAATTATGGATAATTATAAGGTTATTTTTTTACAGGCAAGAGCTGTGGAAAATATTCTGAGATTAATTTAAAAAAAAAAAGGCCTAACTGCAAATTTGACCTGTGTGATAGGACACGATTATAATAATATGTTTAATTTATATAGCGCCTTTCCCAAGGTCAAAGACGCTGTACAAAAGCAGAAAAACAATAGACAGTCGATTCTCATAATTGTAACAGTCCTTTCACAATCAATTAATCAGTTAAGTGGACAGTAGACAGTTGCCCAGTTATCTGAAGTTACTGTATATAACATAAAAGGTATCTGACACGAAACACCTGAGATCAGGACAGGTATCTGAAGTTATAACAGTATGAATGTAATATGACACAAAACCCCTGAGATCAGGACAGGTATCTGAAGTTATAACAGTATGAATGTAATATGACACGAAACCCCTGAGATCAGGACAGGTATCTGAAGTTACTGTATATAATATAAAAGGTATGTGACACGAAACCCCTGAGATCAGGACAGGTATCTGAAGTTACTGTATATAATATAAAAGATATGTTACATGAAACACCTGAGATCAGGACAGGTATCTGAAGTTACTGTATATAATATAAAAGGTATGTTACATGAAACCCCTGAGATCAGGACAGGTATCTGAAGTTACTGTATATAATATAAAAGGTATGTGACACGAAACCCCTGAGATCAGGACAGGTATCTGAAGTTACTGTATATAATATAAAAGGTATGTTACATGAAACACCTGAGATCAGGACAGGTATCTGAAGTTACTGTATATAATATAAAAGGTATGTTACATGAAACACCTGAGATCAGGACAGGTATCTGAAGTTACTGTATATAATATAAAAGGTATGTTACATGAAACACCTGAGATCAGGACAGGTATCTGAAGTTATAACAGTATGAATGTAATATGACACGAAACACCTGAGATCAGGACAGGTATCTGAAGTTACTGTACATAATATAAAAGGTATGTGACACGAAACACCTGAGATCAGGACAGGTATCTGAAGTTATAACAGTATGAATGTAATATGACACGAAACACCTGAGATCAGGACAGGTATCTGAAGTTACTGTATATAATATAAAAGGTATGTTACACGAAACCCCTGAGATCAGGACAGGTATCTGAAGTTATAACAGTATGAATGTAATATGACACAAAACCCCTGAGATCAGGACAGGTATCTGAAGTTACTGTACATAATATAAAAGGTATGTGACACGAAACACCTGAGATCAGGACAGGTATCTGAAGTTATAACAGTATGAATGTAATATGACACGAAACCCCTGAGATCAGGACAGGTATCTGAAGTTACTGTATATAATATAAAAGGTATGTGACACGAAACCCCTGAGATCAGGACAGGTATCTGAAGTTACTGTACATAATATAAAAGGTATGTTACATGAAACACCTGAGATCAGGACAGGTATCTGAAGTTATAACAGTATGAATGTAATATGACACAAAACCCCTGAGATCAGGACAGGTATCTGAAGTTATAACAGTATGAATGTAATATGACACGAAACCCCTGAGATCAGGACAGGTATCTGAAGTTACTGTATATAATATAAAAGGTATGTGACACGAAACCCCTGAGATCAGGACAGGTATCTGAAGTTACTGTATATAATATAAAAGGTATGTTACACGAAACCCCTGAGATCAGGACAGGTATCTGAAGTTATAACAGTATGAATGTAATATGACACAAAACACCTGAGATCAGGACAGGTATCTGAAGTTATAACAGTATGAATGTAATATGACACGAAACCCCTGAGATCAGGACAGGTATCTGAAGTTACTGTATATAATATAAAAGGTATGTTACACGAAACCCCTGAGATCAGGACAGGTATCTGAAGTTATAACAGTATGAATGTAATATGACACAAAACACCTGAGATCAGGACAGGTATCTGAAGTTACTGTATATAATATAAAAGGTATCTGACACGAAACCCCTGAGATCAGGACAGGTATCTGAAGTTATAACAGTATGAATGTAATATGACACGAAACCCCTGAGATCAGGACAGGTATCTGAAGTTACTGTATATAATATAAAAGGTATGTGACACGAAACCCCTGAGATCAGGACAGGTATCTGAAGTTACTGTACATAATATAAAAGGTATGTTACATGAAACACCTGAGATCAGGACAGGTATCTGAAGTTACTGTACATAATATAAAAGGTATGTTACATGAAACACCTGAGATCAGGACAGGTATCTGAAGTTACTGTACATAATATAAAAGGTATGTTACATGAAACACCTGAGATCAGGACAGGTATCTGAAGTTACTGTATATAATATAAAAGGTATGTGACACGAAACCCCTGAGATCAGGACAGGTATCTGAAGTTACTGTATATAATATAAAAGGTATGTGACACGAAACCCCTGAGATCAGGACAGGTATTTGAAGTTACTGTATATAATATAAAAGGTATGTGACACGAAACCCCTGAGATCAGGACAGGTATCTGAAGTTACTGTATATAATATAAAAGGTATGTGACACGAAACCCCTGAGATCAGGACAGGTATCTGAAGTTACTGTATATAATATAAAAGGTATGTTACATGAAACACCTGAGATCAGGACAGGTATCTGAAGTTATAACAGTATGAATGTAATATGACACAAAACCCCTGAGATCAGGACAGGTATCTGAAGTTATAACAGTATGAATGTAATATGACATGAAACCCCTGAGATCAGGACAGGTATCTGAAGTTATAACAGTATGAATGTAATATGACACAAAACACCTGAGATCAGGACAGGTATCTGAAGTTACTGTACATAATATAAAAGGTATGTGACACGAAACCCCTGAGATCAGGACAGGTATCTGAAGTTATAACAGTATGAATGTAATATGACACGAAACACCTGAGATCAGGACAGGTATCTGAAGTTACTGTACATAATATAAAAGGTATGTGACACGAAACCCCTGAGATCAGGACAGGTATCTGAAGTTATAACAGTATGAATGTAATATGACACGAAACCCCTGAGATCAGGACAGGTATCTGAAGTTATAACAGTATGAATGTAATATGACACAAAACACCTGAGATCAGGACAGGTATCTGAAGTTACTGTATATAATATAAAAGGTATGTGACACGAAACCCCTGAGATCAGGACAGGTATCTGAAGTTATAACAGTATGAATGTAATATGACACGAAACCCCTGAGATCAGGACAGGTATCTGAAGTTACTGTATATAATATAAAAGGTATGTGACACGAAACACCTGAGATCAGGACAGGTATCTGAAGTTATAACAGTATGAATCTCTGAGTGGCGGTTTCCAAAATTAAACAAAGAATGGACTTGCTGTGCTCCAAGAATTGCACCCACCCATCTCATTAGGTGAGGTTAATGTTAAAATGAAATTGAGTAAAATAATATAAAATAACATTATGGCTGTTAGACTGTTGTGTTCTTTTGCGTTGTCGTTATGCTCATGTTTGGATAGTGCATGTGCACAGTTGCATGCAATGTTTGTACTTAAACCTCCTCCGAGGACAGTGGAGGTCGTGTGTCATTGTTATTTTCGGGGTCTGACAAAGTTTGGGGAACCCTGATATTAGGTGTGTTAGACTTGAAGCGGCACTGTGCAGACTGCTCCGCATGCTTTAGAAACGCTCCTGTGGTACTTTGATGACAAACACCGATCGGTCTGCATAACCACGTAACCCAGTGTTTCCCAAACTTTTTTGTGCCGCAGTATGTAAAAAATCCCACGGCACACCACTAAACATAAAAAAAAAACACTTGCTCTTAAATTCTGAAAATCATACTCAAATGGAGTTAATGAGGTTTTTGACGAAAGATGTGTTTTGTCCATCATTAGAACGGCCGCATCTGAGTCAGTAAATTAATCGCATGATGTTTTCATCAGTTTGCAGGTTATAAAGTTTATTGTAGCTATATTGGTGCTCAGTTTCTCTTGTTGTTTAATACATTTGGCCAAAATCTCACCATATAGAAGACAAACAGCTGTGCACAGGATATCTAAAACGTACAAAAGTGTATTGGCTACAACTATTGGTAAATGCCAAGACTCTGTTCTTTTAACACACAAACACTAGCCTTTATAGAGTAAAGGAAATGTTTATTTCTTGAGTAAAGGAAACGCTGTACTTATTTATTTACACGTACACTGTGAAGAAGTAGACATCTGTCTTTCAACTTTGCATCTTCATGATAATAATAAAGAACTGATGTTTGATTACAGTACAGAGCTTCTGTCTGATAAACACAAAGCTTCTGGAGCAGACTTCAGTTTTCTGGCGTCTCTGCTGAACCACTGCAAATAAACACTCTTGATAGTGACGTAAAGATCATATTTTAGTCATCTGTGGCAGAATCTGGTGTCCATTCGTGTTCATCCTGCTTGTGTGAGAGACTCTTCATCTCATGTTCATGTGAACTGTAACAAATAATCACGATTCACCAAAAACTTTAGTACTTATAAATTTACAAAAAAACACAGGAACAACCTCATGTACGCGAAAAAGCACAAACGGCCTTATAAACGTGTTCAAATGTTGTGTTTCATCTCATCACGATAAAAATGATATATTAAATTTAATTCTATATAGTTAAGATTAAATCTGGTGAGAGTGTCTCTAACAAATCACAAGTATTAGGTTAAATTTATATGATTTTAATATAAGCGACTTTGTCATTGTAGCATTGCTGATGTTGTGTGTCCCCCCCACACAACGGTACAGTACTGTACAACAGTACAGTACAGTAGTATCTGTACTTTACTTTAATTTTTATTTTACTCCACTACATTTCCTAATTAAAATGTATACTTTTACTCCGATACATTTCCCCAAACGATATTCATTACTTACTACAAAATAGTCAGAAGTCAGAAGAACACAGACTGCAGGAAAGCATGTTTGACGAATCAGAGGTCTGGCACTTGCAAGTTAGACTCCTAAAAACACCTTTGCCCATGTGCAAACAAGTGCGCGCACAACCACGGATGATTCATTTTCCACTCAAGTCGAGTCTGGGGTGTGCAATATACAGTATATCTTCTGCGATAATATGGTAAGTATTGTTGTAATAGGGTGACCATACGTGCCATTTTTCCCGGACGCATCCTGGCCAGGATTTCTATACTGCTGTAACGGGGCTGACGAGACATGAGACATGCGGATCCAAATGCAAGCTTTTATTTACAGGCATGGTCATAAATACAGGCAGGGTCGAGCAATGGCAAACAGGTATGGCAGGAACAAGACAAAGAGCAATCCTAGGGCAAGCAAAGGTCGACGATCAGCGAACAGTATCCAAAGGGGCTAGGCAGAGAGATAATCCAGGTACATGAGCTATAATCCAGGCAAGGGAATAAACAGAGTCCGAACAGGGGGACAGGGATAAACACTAGGAACACAGACTAGAAAACAACAAAAGTTCTGTATCGCAGCTAACACTAGGGGAGTGAAAAACGCAGAACAATACAGGAACTGAAAAGAAACACGGAATGGCACAGAAAGGGTTAATCCAGGAAACACAGGTAGAAATAAACACAGGTGAGCAGGTAATGAAAGACTAGGAGACTGACAAGGGCTCTGTAGAGTAGCTACGGCTAGGGGAGCGGTAAACGCATACAATACTCGACCACAAGGGAGAGAATGTCCAGGGTTGAAATAGTGTGTGTGATTAGTGATGCTTGGGATCAGGTGTGCGTGTGATTAGTGCCTACAGCTGTGTGTGCAATCAGTGCAATGAATGATGGGAAATGAAGTCCAGTGTTATGTATGGTGTGAAAGTCAATATGATGAGTGACCTCTTGTGGTGAATGAACAGAAGTGCGGACCAGATTCGTGACAATTGCCTAAAATCCTATATTCTAAATCTTGGCCAGGACGCGTCCGGGAAAAATGGCACGTATGGTTGTAAAGATGATCGATCTTACATTATCAAGTAGGCTATATCATCAAATCACACACAGAGTGCACGCACGTTGATTTATTAGTCTATTAACACGCAACATACCAGGCATTCTAAACTGCAGACGGCTAAAAGGCTTATGTATGGTTTTTATATTTATATAATTTAATATAGTTAACTTAAACTATATCACACAAAGAGTACCGTTTTTCTGCAGATATAAGCATGATAACACATTTAATAATCATTTTATACAAGTTCAGTAAAGCGACTTACATTTTAGACATAATATTGCTTGTTTTTGCTCAATTTTGTCAACGAAAATAGTTCCAAACAAAGATCACAGCACTGTTTTGTCTCTGAGCAATGGACGGTGTTTACTCATTGAATGAATCAGCTTTTTGAACTTAATTCATTAATTCACTCATTAACACAGTCAAATGCTTTGTTCCTGAATGAATCAGCCGTTTGAATGAATCAGTTGAATCTCAAGTGACTCACTCGTTAACAGTCACTTGCTGTCACCAGTGATGGGAATAATGGTGTTATAAATAAATTGCTATTTGCAGCTGTTCAATTTATTAATAATAATAATAATAATAATAATAATCATTTATTAATTGTTCATTTATTTGTTAGTAGCTTCTAGCTTGTACCTGCAATTGTTGATCAGTTAGCACATGGTTTAGCATCTATGGTTTAGACGTTTAGTGATGCTTTCCGATGATTTCCAGGTCTCACTTGCGTAAATGGCAGTGGAAATGAAGACTGCCATTTAAAGGGGTAATCGGATGTCCATGATTCATGATTCAACCCCAAGTTGATATGATTCTTTACGGTCTTAATGAAAAGTCTATAACATACTTTGGTTAAAATTTCTCAATGGTAGTGTAAAAAAAAACACCTTCTTTACCCTGTCAAAATCAGCTTTTCAGATTCGCGCAAACATAGATGCATTTAGGCAGATCGGGATTGTAGCATTCACTTCAAAACGAAAGTAACGTTAATCCTCTGCGTCTTCAGTGGCTCAGATGTCGGTAGTAAATGACGACTATATTCATTATTACATCCAACAACAAAACGCACATCTTGTCTTCCCCTGCACCGGAGGCAGACAGTTCTCAGCTCCCTCAGGGCGGGTCTAAGGTAAGACGGTCTTGTCAATCAACTATTGTGGGAGGGGCCTGTACAGAACTACGTTATTCTGACAGGAATCTTAGAACAGCCTGTTTTGAGAAAGGGGATTTTAAAATAGGGATTTAAAGAAAAAACACTGGGTGGATTTTTAACATTATAGGATGGATGTGTACATACACTTCCAACACACATTTATGTTCAAACAACTTGAGAAGTGAATTTTGCATTCGATGACCCCTTTAAAGTCTGATTTTGGTTCCCAGGGCAATTGTATTTGACTTCCAGATCGGCTGTGGTCGCTGCATAAATGCTGTGGCCTTCCCAAGTCGACAACATCTCAGTCTGAGCCGCAGCCCGCCATCACAATGCTACCAAGATAAGTAAACTGATCAACTTTGCCCAGAGGTTGGATCAATGTGGAAAATGTGAACTGGAGCATGCACATGGGCATAGCCTATGAGGAGGATCTTGCTCTTGGACGTTATTCCTGAGTCCACCTTTTTTGCTTCTCTTTTCTGCATAGCTGTAACTCGCAGAGTGATTGTTGAGTAGATCCAAGCAATGCAATCTGCAAACTGTCTTCCATCTCTTTGCTGTACACTGTGGTCACTGTGGGTGAGTGGACATCACATGATAAAATCCACGATGAGGAGAAAGAGGAACAGCGACAGCACGCAACCCTGCCTCACTCCAGTGTTGATGTGGGAGCCTTGCTCCAAGTGTGTGGCAAAAATCCTTTTTTTGTAATACTGGGGAGTTTTGAAATCTGCAGTATGTTTTCTAATAAAATAAAACACTGCTAAATAGCAGTGTTTAAATAAAATACTGCTATTCACTAATCAGCAACAAGGACCAGATTCAGAACTGTTCGTTTTGTAAATAGAATTACAGAGTGAACAACACTGAATACTGAAGTTATTTTCTGCATAATAGATTCCCTCTAGACTTTGTGTAGCAATACTTTGTAGCAACACTTCATCTGCTAAATGCCTAAATGTACATGTAAATGTAACGTAACTTTATCTGACCATTGATTGTGACATTCTGTTTGATTTAAATTGTGAAAGTTGCATGAGTGTAAACATAAACGCTGAAAAAGTGCCTTTTTGATTTTAAGTGGTCTCACAAATTTAATGGTCCCACTTTATATTAGGTGGCCTTAACTACTATGTACTTACATAAAAAATAATTACAATGTACTTATTGTGGTCATATTGTATTGCAAAACACGTTTGCTGCTATTGAGGTGGGATATGGTAAGGTTAGGGACAGGTTTGGTGGTGTGGGTAGGTTTAAGGGTGGGTTAAAGGAACACTCCACTTTTTTTGGAAATAGGCTCATTCTCCAACTCCCCCAGAGTTAATAAGTTGAGTTTTACCGTTTTTGAATCCATTCAGCCGATCTCCGGATCTGGCGATAGCACTTTTAGCATAGCTTAGCATAGATCATTGAATCCTATTAGACCAGTAGCATCGCGTTCAAAAACGATCAAAGAGTTTCGATATTTGTCCTATTTAAAACTTGACTCTTCTGTAGTTATATCGTGTACTAAGACAAGAAAATGAAAAGTTGTGATTTTCTAGTCCGATTTGGCTAGGAACTATACTCTCATTCCGGCGTGATAATCAAGGAACTTTGCTGCCGTAACATGGCCGCAGCAGGCGCAGTGATATTACGCAGCGCCTGAAAGTAGTCCCCAGCTAGGTAACTAGTTATAATATAGCTGGGGACTACTTTCAGGCGCTGCGTAATATCACTGCGCCTGCTGCGGCCATGTTACGGCAGCAAAGTTCCTTGATTATTACGCCGGAATGAGAGTATAGTTCCTAATCATATCAGCCTAGAAAATCGCAACTTTTCATTTTCCGCCGGTCTTAGTACACGATATAACTACAGAAGAGTCAAGTTTTAAATAGGACAAATATCGAAACTCTTTGATCGTTTTTGAACGCGATGCTACTGGTCTAATAGGATTCAATGATCTATGCTAAGCTATGCTAAAAGTGCTATCGCCAGACCCGGAGATCAGCTGAATGGATTCAAAAACGGTAAAACTCAACTTATTAACTCTGGGGGAGTTGGAGAATGAGCCTATTTCCAAAAAAAGTGGAGTGTTCCTTTAAGGTGTAAGAGATGGGTCAACAGTGTAATTACAGAAATTAATTACAGATGTAATTACATGCAGGTATTTTTAAAAATATAAGTACAATGTATAAACATGTATGTACACAATAAGTGCATTGTATCAAATGATCAATTTCAATGTAGTTAAGGCCACCTAATATAAAGTGGGACCAATTTAATTTATGTTAATTTTAAACCAATTTTTAGTTGAACTTAGTCAAGACTATAAACTATATTCAAATCTGTGTTTTGAGTATGCATTATTATTGCTATTTAAGTAGAACACAATTTTACAGAACTGTACTCTACAGTTATAAGGCAACAAATAGTGTTATTTTAGCTCATTTTAATAAAGCAAACTGAAAATACAGCATTAATCATATTTTCAGCGTATGCTACAAATATACAGTATATTAGAGTGAAGTTGTAAATTTACCATTTGAACATACCCTCATTTGGTGATGATGTGCAGTAGATTATAAAGCAGAGCAGAAGTGCAGATCCAGATGCAGTAATACAAAGAATCAACGCCATTGTGTGTGAACTTGAGAAACCTTAAAAAAAATGCAGAAATTAAATTGTACGGATTGTACAGATCCAAACTCACAGGCATTTAAGTATGTTTTGCTTCTTGCAGCTATCAATTTTTCAGAGAGCACAGCACTATTCTTCTACACATTTTTATTATTTATATCCATGACTCACCCAGTCTCTCCAGTTCTGCCGTTACACTGACTGATAAATCTCCAGCAAACACTTGACACATGTAAACTCCTTTATCCTCAGTTCTGACACTCTTCAGTCTAAGAGAGAAGTTTCCTTTGGGGATTTCAGCAGTGAAGAGCTCAACTCTGTCTCTGTATCGCTCATGTGATGTAAAGTCTCGTTATTTTGGTAGAGCAGAACCAGAATATCTCCATCTTCATCGGTTTTCTTCCATGAAACCTCTTCAATGTGTTCAGGCGGGATGTGAGAGTCTACAGAGCAGTTCAGAGTGACGTCCTCACCCACAGACGCTGATATGAACCGACTCGATCCCGACACTAGCAAACGCTCTGAAACAAACAGTGTAAATAACACAGCATGAAATATATAGTATAAAGTTTAGTTATAATACTTCTATAGATCTATTTTAGTTGTTACTCACCAACATCTTTTATTTCAACCACAGTTTCTCCAGACTCTTGCTGAATGTAAACATTACATTTATACTGACCCTCATCTTCAGCTCTGAGTTTGTCCAGACGGAGGGAGAAGTTTCCATGTTGAATCTGATCGGTAAAGAAATGAGCTCTATCCTGATAATCCTGTTGCTGGGCTTCTGTTTGACTCTTACCATCTAGAAACAGATGAACCAGAGTTTGTGAGTCTGTTCTTCTCCATTCCACCTCCAGATCCTCCATTGGTAATGGTTTATCAACAGAACAGGGCAAAACCACTGAAGATCCCAGAGGAGCAACCAGAGGGACCGTGCACAGTCAACCCTGAAACAACAGAGAGAGATAAATTATTTGACATTTCTTCTATTGGATTTTTTTAGCACATAAGAGAATAAGAAGAAAAGATGGTGATCAGCTTAAATGTCCAGAGAGGTAGCCATTTCGCTATAAGTGGAGACATACATGAAATGTGCCTCACAGGACCTACATATAGGCAGGCATATAATCCTATAAAAAATAAATATATACATAACCTATATAAACTTACATATGCCTATATAACCTATGTAAACGTATAACCTGTAAACCTATTTACAGGGGGTAATCTACCTATACATTTACTATACATCTAACCGTACATATACTTTGCATAATTACGTTACATGAAAAACTTTGGACGCACATGAGTTAACACAACTAAGGCCCATTCATCCACCTATGACTAGTCTACTCACTCATAATACATATAAGAATTGCATATGATAACAATGTTGAAATGAAATGAACAGTCTTAGGGGACACTAGAAACAAGAAGAGGGGTGCGAGTGTTAATGTTTCTGGTTCAGGATGTACTGGTTTGACGGGGTTCAGAAGGGAGTGGGGTGATTGAAGTTTCTCTCAGCTTGCGGGAAGCAGCTGTTGAGCAGTCTGGCGGAGCGGGTTCGGATGCTCTGGTACCGTCTTCTTAAGGGCAGGAGCTGGAAGAGACTGGGTGGGATGGGTGGGGTTCTTCACAATGTTGATGGCTAGCATCGTGCAAGGAAAATGTCCAGGATGGAAGAGAGAGGGGTGCCAATGATCTTAGCAACTGTCTGCTGTAGGGTTCCCTTATGTTTAAGGAGCTGCAAAATTGATTTCCCAATCCGACCTGGCTTACTTCCCCATAAAAAAAAAAGAAATAATAAATTTGTCTAAATATGTAACAAAAACAATTATCTTAAAGTAAATTGGAACATGGAGAGATAAATGAAATTAAAAAAGTAGAGACTTTCAAAAACCTTGTGATCTGAAGTTATATATGAGAAATCAGCAAATAACACAATTGCTGAAAACTGGATACATCACAGGATGAACAGGTGATGAGTAAAACAGGAGAGATATATATTTCCCATCTTTATTTTACTGATTTTAAACACTATCCCCCAGTTTCACAGACAAGGGTTAAGCTAGTTCCAGACTAAAATGCATGTTTGAGCCGTCTCAACTGAAAATATCTTGCTCTGACATAACTTAAAATATGTCAGTGTCATTGTTCTGTGTCAAGATGCAGACCTGTAATAATTTCTTCTAAGGCATTTTTGTAAAAGTTGCTTAAATATCCTAATTTATCTGAGGCCTAGTCCTGGCTTAAGCTAAGCCTCGTTTGTGAAACCGAGCCTATGGAAGAAGGAACATGTGTGCTTGACACTTGAAGCTTTTGACTGATACTGTATGTTTTAAATTGTACATAATTTATTTTGTACTTTTTCTTTAGAATCAGCATATAGAAAGAAAAACTATGTACACACGGTCAGATATAACAGGAACAATAGCCACAAAAATGAACATAAGCAGGTCCATGTTGAGCTGAAGTTTTGTCACGTTATCTGTCTCGATCATCAGTGTGTTGGTCAAGTGTGCGATCAGACACATTAAGACAAGCTGTTGAAACATGTTTTACTTTTGTTTGATTTTGAGGAAGAGATTTGTGAAACTGCATCTAATCCAGATAAATTAAATGGGATAATATCACTATGACAAATGTAATGCATCTGTAAAGGGAGTTGCCCGAAACTGCACACCATTACAACCCAAATTCTGGAAATGTTGGGACGTTTTTTAAATTTGAATAAAATTAAAACTAAAAGACTTTCAAATCACATGAGCCAGTATTTTATTAACAATTGAACATAGAGAGCATAACAAATGTTTAAAAGGAGAAATTTTACACTTTTATCCACTAAATGAGCTCATTTCAAATTTGATGCCTGCTACAGGTCTCAAAAAAGTTGGCACAGGGGCAACAAAGAGCTGAAAAAGCAAGAAATTTTGAAAAGATTCAGCTGGGAGAACATCTAGCAACTAATTAAGTTAATTGACATCAGGTCTGTAACATGATTAGCTATAAAAGGATGTCTTAGAGAGGCAGAGTTTCTCAGAAGTAAAGATGGGCAGATGCTCTCCAATCTGTGAAAGAGTGCATAGAAAGATTGTGGAATACTTTAAATGCAGATGGTGTGCTCTGGATGCCTCAGGTGGCAAACTTCTATACCACCTGGCAAAAGTGTGCAAGATTATCAGGGCGTGTGGCGTTTTGCACAATGTGGCACTGAGGACAGGTATCCCTCTTCCTCCTGACCTCCGTCGCCCCAGCATTATGACCCTGAGCCACAGACGCCTGCTCGACATGAGCGATATCAACAAGGTGCAAGAATCCGTGAGAATGTCATGCGGCGTTTGTAAAGAAGACAAAAGTCAAGGTTCACGTTTTAACTAACTTTTTTTAATCTTTTAATAATTGTGTAATTTCTTGCAACACTTCTCTCATCTGCTGTAGCTCATCTGAAATTGTTAATAGTGTTTATTGTGTCTCGCTGTTGCTGCAGGACGGCATCAGTGAGCACCCGCCCACTTTTAGATGTGCCGTGTTCACAAGGTGCACCGCTGCTTGGAGCAGTATGCCATGCAGCTGCTGAGGACCCTTTGCCGTTACTTGCCTTGCCGGGAAACTTTTGTTCACCCACCGCTTCAGACACTAGAAGGACTGGAGGACAAACAACATTACTCCCTCCCTTGGAACCTCACTGTGACTTCAGGTAAGATTTGTATTTAATTAACATTATTTTTCTGTACCAGTTGTGTTTTTGATACATGCATTGACAGAAAAAAATAAAATAAAATCAGTCATTATAACATGTACAACATTAACTCTTTCAACGCCATTGAGATATCTCATCAATTAAGAGAGAACGCTTCCCCGCCATTGACGAGTTTTTACGGCAATCCGTGTTCTATGTGTATTACGGTAAGGAAAGCCCTAGCGCATGTCCTGAATGAGTTACAGACTTAGACTTCCGGGTCTTTAGGGTGCGAATAGAAGACGATCGGCATACATGGAGGGTCAGAGAAAATGTAGATCATATATCGATCATAGCCTATGTAGATCATGCTTTGACCATTTTGAATCTGATCGGAACGATGTAGTCAGTGAGAGAGATGCATTTACAGACACAGAAACATATGTTGTAACCGATCCGTCGATCTGAATAGGGGTGTGTGTGTGTGTGTGTTTGTGTGCGCGCGCATGTACAGTATATGTATGTATGTAGTGTGTGTGTGTGTATAATCATATGTATGTATATGTTTTGTGTGTGTGTGTTCTGTTTATTGAATGCAATTTAAATTATTCATATAATTATTTACAAGTGAAAGAATATGACATCTGAATGTTTGATAAAAATGTCCAAAATGTTGTATTTTTGATGAAACCTGTCTGCATTCAAATGGTGATAAAATATGAAGATAGAATACTTTTTTGTTTGTTTGTTTAAAAGCAGAGGCTTGATATATCTTTATTTTGATATATGTTCTTCTATTCATAGCAGAAAATATTCTGAGGGCCGTCAAATTGATGTGAAAATCATCAAAAATGCTGGCAGTGGCTGGCAATTTTTTTTTTTAAAAGCTGGCGGGGAAAGAGTTAACATTCTTCTATTTGCAACATGAAGTGTATTTCTGATTTCCTGGACAATTTGGCTTCATTGCAATGAGGTTAAAAATCTATGAACATACAATTACTTTGTCTTGAGCTGATCAGCAAACTGTGGTAGTGTTGGTTGATTGGTGTTTATATTTGTTCAAGCTTGACAACCTTATTGCCTTTATTTTCTAATATATATTTCTCATTACAGATAAGAACAAAGATCAAATTGTAAGAAGGGTTGCTTATAAGAGCATACAGTACATCTGAAACTGCTGAGGCTGGGAAGGTTTTTGACTATATTTCCGACCAGGTACATTGTTCTGTCATTCTTAAATAGAAAACAACTATCAACATTTGCCTTTTTTTTTTTTTTTTTTTTTTTTTTTTTGTGCGTGTGAGAAATATTAACATTTGTTGTTTTTCAGATCAGCTGCTATAGAAGACAAACTGAAATCTGAATGCAGAGACAAGCAAAGGAATAGTAAGTATATTTTAATGTCATATCACCTCTGTTATAGAGATTTTTGAATCAGGCCTAATGGAGGGTGATTCGGTCAATCTTGGAAGAAAAATGTTAGCAATGTGTCCATTCCAGGTGGCTAATTTGTGTTTCCTTTCAGTCATTCATGTAAAAATGTATCTAATTTTGTTTCCCATCACCATCCCTTCACCACATCCTGCCATCATCCCGCACCTTTGCCTCTCACCATCCCTACGCCATCTCCTCGTCCAACTCCAAAACCCCCTCCATCTGTTGCTTGAACTTTATCATGTTCAGTCTTTGCACACACATCTATTCACTTCTGCATTTTGTTTTTCAGTAAATTTTGTTTTTTTTCTTCAGAAAATTGCATTGTAATTTTTTTTATTCATTGATGTAAAATTATTTTCAGTAATACAGGTATAACTGAAATGTTCTACAAATGGATAAGATGGCTCTTCCATAGCATTTCAGTCTTTTTTCATTTATTATAATGTTTTTTTGTATGTTTTAAAATGTATTTCAAGTACATTTTTAATACATTTAATAGTATGTTAATAGTACATGAATATTTGTAATGTACACAATATAGAATACATTAAAGTTTTCTAGATATCAGTGTATGTGTGTGTGTATATACTGAAAAATATAATATAATATACTAGTAGTGTAATACTAATGCATTTCTAATGAGCGGAAATCCAATTTGAAATGTACTTGAAGCACATTAAAACGATGCTTCAAATATATTCTACCTGTAGTTCATGAAGTATTGAGTACATTTTAAATGTATTTTAAGAAATACACTTAAATTGAATATATTTAAAGTGGTTCCAATTTAACATAATTTCAAATGACTTTCATTTCTTTTCGGCATGGCCGCATCACCACCTCGGGTGTGCATTATTTTTCTAATAATCCAACGGCCCGTCGTCATTTATTCCTTACTTATACTACGGTTGCCACACCTCAAGACATCGATCAGATGATATATTTCAAGGCATTCGTCCAGTATTTCTACTTAAATGGCTATTGTGAGTAGGATTATTTCTTCCGCATCTCATCCAACGCCTCCGATGCTAATTCCACAACGTCATTTTAAACCTAGTAACGGAGGCTTGAGCCGTTGATAGCAGACTAATGCAGTTGATACAGTTAATAACTAAGTTATGAGAGAGAGAGAGATTACCTCTGTGCGTCTCTCAATAGTGTTCGGCAGCAATGTCTCTAGTTACAGTGAAACTTAGTTCCTTTTGTTCACGAACAGTGCCCTTGTTGTTACCTTGCTTGTGAGAAGTCATGCAGTTTTTAAGTTGTTTACTGATAAAATCGCGAGAGTAGCGCTAAAAACATTAGCACGATGTATGTTAGTGTGTGTGCAACTAACTTGTGTGTGCGGTCTGTGAGGGAGAGAGAGAGTATGTGCTTTCCGTACATAATAAAGTGTAATTTTGTGGCAAAAACATGGACGTGATATGTCGTTTTTATCATATTGTTTACTATATTTATTTATTTGGCCAGTGTCGTTGTGGGTTTTGGTTATTTTGCTGTTGTAAGACCTTCGAAATAACAGAAATCATGTGGCGAAGTGATATGGTCATGTAATGCGGTCAAGAGCTGCCTGGAACTACATTGGCCGTGCGTTTCCCTGAAAATAATTGCGCACCTCAGAACGTTCATCAGCCAATCAGATTCAAGCATTCAACGCCCCCGTAGTATAAATAAATATATTAAGTGTGTCTGAAAAAGCACAATTTAAATATATTTATTTTTCACCTGGGTATCTCCACCTACTGGAAACTTTTTCAGATTGGCCAACATGGCCTAAAACACATCAAAGGTATGCATTTACATAAATAGTACTTAAAAGTCAAATAAAATGTCCCTGAAACTTCATCATGTATTGTTTAAGTGGATAGTAGGCCCACATCAAACTGAAAATTGAATGAGAATATGAAAGCAGTGAATGCAAAACATTATTTGAATTCAGTTGTATATAAATAAAACAACAGGATAAACTATTCTATAATATAACATATAATATATCATATAATATCATATGAGGCATGAATATAATTTCATATGTAAACACACATAATTAAACACACAATATGAGCTTTATGTTATGCATTTTAAAAATATATTTAAATATATTTAACAGTGTTTCACACATATGTGAATATATTACTTTTCTGTATGGGAAAACATTGGGATTTTAGTCAAAAATATTTGAAATGGAATGTGGGTCAAAAATATTTTAAATGTGGGTCAAGATCGGCCCACATATCTATATTTGACATCTGCTGTATTTGACCCACATGCTGTATGCCAATGCCGGATGAATGCCAGCTGTGCCAGGTGCAGGCCAAATCTGGGCCAAATTTGTTTGCTGACTGGGGTGCTGCATGAAGTTGACCACACCTAATGTCTTTACAGGCAGCGTTTGTTTACGGTTCCTCCCGAAAGGAATAATTAAGACAGACTTGAGGCAGCAACGATTTAATGATCTACAAGAGAACTTTGCAGATAACTATGCAAATACATGATTACCACAGTACAAATATATCGCTAAAATGACATCAAAAGTGGAAAAAGTTAGTCAAAAGCCTACATTTAGGCTACACACAAACTGCCAAAACTGGTGCTCTCTTTAATTTTTTGCTCAACTCTCACCTGGTGAGGAGGTGAAACTCACATTGGACTCGGACATGCCTTGTTGCCTTGGAATGAAACGAGTCCTCTGCATTTTTTCAGCTTTCAGCTAGGCTACTTGAAACTATAGGATGCGGAACAAAAAGGGGGCGTTTCCCAATGCCTGTTTCACACCAGGGTAGGCGTTTTTAACTATTCAATCAAATATATGGAAGCCCTGTGAGGCCATGCGTGCGTTTATTTATTTATTTATTAAAATACTAATTATAATTTTCTCTCTCTATTTTGTTATGTCTAGATCATGAGAAAACAACTTGTTGAGATCATGAGAAATAAAAAAATACTGCATGGTTTTAGGACTTTCGTAAAACCTGGAACCTATACCTTTTTCCACAGTGCATAGGCATAGACGTATGGAATCATTTTATTTATTACGTCGTGAATAGCTAGCTACTTGTCTTGAGCCAACTTGAAGTCTCACATGGAGTTGATGAATGCATTAATTTTGTTAATCGGTGTTCTCATTGATTCTACTCTTTCATTCAACGATCATATTGGTAAAGTGGTTAAGACAGCTTTTTTCCATCTACGTAATATCTCGCGTATTCGATCCTCTCTCAGTCAGCAGGATGTTGAAACTGTTATACAAGCCTTTGTTACGTTCCAATTAGATTATTGTAATTCACTTCTTTGTGGCCTCTCAGCTAATAATATCAAATGACTACAATATGTTAAAAACTCTGCCGCTCGCTTGATTACTCACACAACATTTATCAGAATGAACATTCAAGATGGCGCCAGGTTGTTCTCGTCGTTTATTTTAAATGACTTTTTTATATCTCAAGATCTGGACTTCTTATTTTTGACGGAAACATGGCTCAGCGCTGGTGAGTTGGATTCATTAGCAGATTTAACACCAGAGGACTGTGATTATTTCAATTCTCCGAGATTAGTGGGTCGAAGGGGAGGCTTGGCCCCTGTTTTAGTATGGTTTCTGTTTTCAAAACTGATGTGAGACAAGTGCGGTGCTAATCGGCAAGAGGAGGTGCCAATAAAAGGTCCGTACACCATACTAATCAAGCAATAAAACTGCTTATTGTTGTTACACAGCTGATATCAATAATAATGACAATAATCACAGGTAAATGCATAAAAGAATAATGATAATCAAATATAAACACATCAAAGAAGAATTATCATAAACCAGTGCATAATATGAGAATGATCATGAGTAAATGGATAAAAGATAATAATCAAATGAATAATACACAAATTCAAGCATACTGTACACTAAAACTAAACCCCAAGCAAAGTGTTATAACCAATATACAACCTCAGAGCCGTGCCATCATCTTCACTCTCAAAAGACTGGGGAGCCCGTTTCAGTCACAGTAGAAGACCAGCACTCGTCTGAGAATGCCGGGCGACGTGCACTTATCCCACGGCTGAGCTTCCACTGTCATTGAAAGAAACCCCTTTTTTTATACTTTAAAATTTAGGTGCGGTTTAAGAATAACTCTCCAAGTGAGAGAGAAAGCAAACCGGCCAGGCTCGCTCCCCTCCCAATTGGGTGCACTTCATTTTAATTACAGAAAAAGATGAGTTACTATTTAACAATATCTCCGAGGTTTCGCAATATATGACATCAGAATTCTGCACCTTAAGAAAGGCTACATCAAAATGGTTACATCAAATCTGCTACATTAAATTAGTGTACACTCCAGTGGAAAAACACCAGTATTCAAAATTCTATGGGATAGACTCTCTCCGTGCTTTCCCAAGAGACAGTGATGTTAGTTTGTATCAGCCACGGTTTTTAAAAAAAGTTTTTAATGTAAGAGGCTAGTTCCTCTCACTAAGCATTATGCCACATTCGAGCTGCAGATATTAAGATTTCATTTATCAAGTTCTGTGACTTGTGTCCTTATTTATAGACCTCCAAAATATAATAAGGACTTTATTCACGAGTTCGGGGCTTTTCTGTGTAATATAATTCCTACTGTGGACAAATTACTGATCTTGGGTGACTTTAATATACATGTGTGTTGCCCTACTCATTATTTGGTGAAGGAGTTTATGCAACTCATTGATTCATTTGACCTCGTCCAACATATCAATGGACCTACTCATACACACGGACATACTATTGATCTTGTTTCATCTTTTGGACTTCCAGTATGTAACTTCAGTATTACTGAAAATTGTTTGTCTGATCATATGCCGGTTATATTTAATATATTACTCTCGTCCTCACTTTCAAGTGAGCAGCATGATGTATATTACGCCCGAGTATTAACTTCCTCAACTGCAGAGGAATTTTCCAATGCATATTTAGAGTCCACAGCTAGAACCGTATTAGAAGTGCCATCTAATAGCCACAATACTGAGGATCTAACTGTGTTGTTTAATGAGACTTGTACAAATATTTTAGATCTACTTGCACCACTAAAACCAAAAGTCTTTAAATCGAGCTCACACCCTTGGTTCAACCATCATACCCGTGCACTTAGGCGAGAGTGCCGTAAAGCAGAACGTAAATGGAGATCGGATAGGTTACAGGTTTCCAAGGAGATTTTTAAGAACTGCACGTCGGCCTATCAGTGTGCTGTTAAAACAGCTAAAATTGAATATTTCTCAGATTTAATCTCTAAAAATCCTCATGATCCAAAAGTGTTGTTTAGCTCATTTGATAAAGTGGTTAATCCCAGGAAATCATCTTTTCCTGATGTTAACCCTGAGTTATGCACAAAGATTTTAGATTTTTTTAGGAATAAGATTGAGGTTTTATATGAATCTATTCCGAGTATTTACGTTGCCTCCGAATCTTCCAATTCGGTGACTGTTAATGCTCAGTTAACGCATTTTCATTCAATTGATCTTGATAAATTGATAGAGTTAACTTTAAAATTAAAACCGTCCACTTCTCCAGCGGATTTTATGCCAACTCTTTTCTTTAGAGAGGTGTTAGGTGTGATTGGCCCAGCTGTTCTAACTATCATCAATAGCTCGCTGAGCTCTGGCATTGTCCCCTCTTATTTTAAGCACTCAGTGATTTGGCCATTTCTGAAGAAGGCTAATCTCAACACGTCTGATTTTAGTAATTTTCGACCTATTTCCACATTGCCTTTTCTGTCGAAAGTGTTGGAAAAGACTGTTTCTATCCAGTTGTCCGCATTTTTATCAGATCATCATATTCATGACAGTTTTCAATCAGGATTTAGGGCCCGCCATAGCACCGAAACGGCTCTTCTTAAAGTGTCAAATGACCTCTTGCTCACTTTGGATTCTGGTAACTGCTATTTTAATTTTGCTCGATTTAACTGCCGCCTTTGATACAATCCACCATAGAATTTTGTTAGATCGTTTACAGCAGGAGGTTGGGATTAGTGGTAGTGCTTTACAGTGGTTTTCTTCTTATCTGTCTAATAGGTTTGTATCGGTTACAGTGGGTAATCATTCTTCTTCTGCAGTTCCTCTATCTTGTGGGCTCCCACAAGGGTCCATATTAAGTCCAATTCTGTTTTCTCTATATATGCTACCGTTGGGGAGTATTTTTAGGAAACATGGGATTGCATACCACTGTTACGCTGACGATACTCAGTTGTTTGTCCCATTACACTCAGTTGATAAGTCTTGTGCTACAATCGTCAAGTGTCTCGAGGATGTAAAATCCTGGATGGCTAAGAATTTTCTCCATTTAAATGAGAGTAAAACAGATGTGGTTGTTTCCGGTCCTCTTAGCTCTTCGACACTTATTTCTAGTTATTTGGGACCTCTTTCTAGGAATATTCATCCATTTGCAAAAAACCTGGGTGTATTCTTTTGACTCAGAGCTGAATTTTATCAAATAAGTTAATACTGTGGTGAAAACTAGTTTTTACTATTTAAGGTTAATATCTAAGATTAAACCAATGCTCTCATTTAGAAATCTGGAGACAATCATCCATGCTTTTATATCATCAAGATTAGATTATTGTAATGTTGTGTATTTAGGAATTTCTCAGTCGTTGATAAATCGATTACAGCTTGTCCAAAATGCTGCTGCCAGACTCAGAAGAAACTGGTAGAAGAAAGAAGGATAGAATAACTCCAATTTTAGCATCTTTGCATTGGTTACCTGTTAGATACCGGATTGATTTTAAGCCCTTAGTAATAATTTTCAAAATTTTAAACGGTTTCGCACCTTTGTATCTGTCAGATCTGGTTAATTTGCATAAACCTGTGAAAAACTTGCAATCTGCTGACAAACAATTGCTCCAGGTACCGCGGTCCCGACTTAAGCGAAAAGGGGATCGGGCCTTTTTGATTGCCGGTCCTCGGCTATGGAATAATCTACCTCCAGACATTCGGGTTGCCCCCTCAGTGTCCGCTTTTAAAATGGGTTTGAAGAAGCATTTTTATTCTATGGTGTTTGAATCTGACTTAGGAGAGAAGTAATGTATGTTTTCTTTTTAAGATGTTGTGTTTGTCATTGTTATGTGTTTGGTTTTTCTGGAATGCATTGTACAGCACTTTGGGCTGCTCAGAAGGCAGTAGAAATGTGCTATATAAGAAAATAAACTAAACTAAACTAAACACAAGAAAGAACGATCACATTACCCCTATCCTTTATCATCTTCTTTGGCTTCCGAGGCATCCTCCCTTCTCTCCTTTAAAAACCCTTTTTTTTCTGACCATTACTCTTCAAGTTATAGTCTGTGAATTGTACGCTGTTATGGATGTTTATCTTCATTCTTTCTGTATCTCTAATCTAATCTTGTAAGTGGTTTCTGTATATTACTCTTAGCTTTTGGTTTGTTATGTTTTCTAGTATTGATGTCTGTTGTCTCCGTTCCTTAAGCTTGATTTGTAAAGTGACCTTGAGTGCTGAAAAGGCACTATATAAATAACAATTATTATTATTATTATTATTATGTGCAAACTGATTAGGTTGTGGGTCAATTTGGAGGACAGGACACATGTGAAAAATGTTTTTAGTACACTTCATCGAGCCCACACTACAAACGAATCAAGGAATCATGTAAAATCCAGTTGAGATTATTATTTGTGACATTAGAACTGTCATGGTGCGCTGGAAAATAGTCAAGGATTCAGATGCGAGTGAATAAGTATTTAATAATGTCAATTGAGAAGACAAGAGACTCAAGAAGACCGGCAGCAAACACAGGAGACGAGCTCAGATAGAGTAACCAAAACGGATCCTCAGGTGACTCGGTGAGATAAGGTAACGCAGGGACTCAGTGAGCAGACTAGCAGATCCAACGTGGAGAAGATCCTTGGTGCAGCGCCGAGAATCAGGACTAGAGCAGGGAAACAACAGCTCAGACCAGGAGAACCTCCAACAACCATCTGACAAGGACAAGACGAGTGAGCAACAATATATAGGACATCCTCATTCAGAACAGCTGGCGCTGATCGGCTCATCAGTGGAACGAGCCAGCTGATGAGCCGCGCCCATTCACTCAACACACACACATAGCGAGAGAGAGTCAATGAATCCATGAATCGTGACAGTACCCCTCCTCCTAGGAACGCCGCCTGGCGTTCCCAGACACCCTTACCTGTTGATTGTAATCGTCGAT
Source organism: Acrossocheilus wenchowensis (assembly GCA_029620275.1). NCBI lineage: Eukaryota > Metazoa > Chordata > Actinopteri > Cypriniformes > Cyprinidae > Acrossocheilus > Acrossocheilus wenchowensis. The sequence continues at coordinate 2,962,888 of CM056135.1, forward strand.
AAGGGAGTGATCCAGAATGTTCCTGGCAGGAACCCAACTTCTCTCCTCCGGACCGTAACCTTCCCAGTCCACCAAGTACTGGAATCCGCGTCCCCTCCGTCTCGAGTCCAGGATACGGTTAACCGAATAAGTAGGTTCCCCATCTACGAGTCGCGGCGGGGGGGGAACCGGAGCAGGCGGATTAAGATGCGATCGAAAGACGGGTTTAATTTTGGAGACATGAAAAGCGGGATGAATTCTCTTGTACGCTAGAGGAAGGTTGAGGCGGACTGTCACCGGACTAATAATCTTGGTGATAGTGAACGGGCCAATGAATTTAGGCGCTAACTTATTTGAGACGGAACGGAGAGGAATGTTCTTAGTAGAAAGCCACACCTTTTGACCAGCGACGTATACGGGTGGCCTCGACCGGTGGCGATCGGCCTTAGCCTTGGTGCGCGCCCCCACCTGGAGCAGAGTCTCACGGGCTCTGGTCCATGTGCGATGACACCTCTGGACGAACGCCTGAGCGGAGGGGACCGCGACTTCGGATTCCAGACTGGGAAAAATTGGTGGCTGGTAACCTAAACTACATTCAAACGGAGATAGGCCCGTGGATGACACTGGTAATGCATTGTGGGCGTACTCCACCATAGAGATATGTTGGCTCCAAGAGGAAGGATTTCTGGCAGCCAAACAACGCAACACTCTCTCCAAATCCTGGTTGGCTCTCTCGGTCTGGCCATTGCTCTGGGGGTGAAACCCTGAGGACAGACTAACGGTCGCTCCCAGTAATCTACAAAACTCTCGCCAAAATTTGGACACAAATTGGGGTCCTCTGTCGGAAACCACGTCTATCGGGAGGCCATGTAAACGAAAGACGTGATCTACAACGATCACCGCTGTCTCCTTGGCTGAGGGTAATTTGGGCAAGGGAATAAAATGAGCCGCCTTCGAGAATCGGTCCACCACGGTCAAAACTACCGTGTACCCTTGAGAGGGTGGGAGGGCGGTGATAAAATCTAGCGCAATGTGGGACCAGGGTCTCGAAGGGACAGGCAGCGGTTGGAGTAACCCATCTGGGGGTCGATTGGAAGTCTTACCCGTGGCACAGACAGAGCAAGCCAAAACAAAACTGTGAATGTCGCGTGCCATACGTGGCCACCAGAATCGTTGCTTGACCATAAAACTGGTGCGATTAACTCCCGGATGGCAAGCTACGTTGGAACAATGCCCCCACTGAATAACGTCTGACCGTAATCCCTCCGGCACAAATAACCGATTCGGTGGGCAACCGGGCGGAGGCGTTACCCCTTCTAAGGCCGTCTTGACCTTCGATTCGACCTCCCATGTGAGTGTGGAGACAAATAGGGTCTCGGGTAAAATGCACTCGGGAGTAGACGGGCGTTCGGAACGGTCAAAAATACGCGATAAAGAATCGGGTTTAATGTTCTTGGAACCCGGGCGGTACGAGAGGGAAAAATCAAAACGTCCGAAAAAAAGTGCCCACCGAGCCTGCCTGGAGTTCAGTCTCTTGGCGGTTCTGATATATTCCAGGTTCTTGTGATCGGTCCAGACGATAAAAGGTACCCCCGACCCCTCTAACCAATGACGCCACTCCTCCAACGCTAACTTCACTGCCAACAATTCTCTGTTACCAATGTCATAGTTACGTTCGGCAGGCGATAAACGACGAGACAAAAACGCGCAGGGATGCATCTTGTCATCCGTGAGAGAACGCTGGGAAAGCACTGCTCCTACCCCCACCTCTGATGCGTCGACCTCCACCACAAACTGACGTGAAGAATCAGGGGCTATCAAGATGGGAGCTGAAACAAAGCAGCCTTTCAGTTTGGCAAACACAGCCTCAGCTGTGTCTGACCACCTGAACGCAGTTCGGGGGGAGGTCAAGGCAGTCAGCGGCGCGGCTAGTTGGCTGAAATTGCGAATGAAACGCCGGTAGAAGTTGGCGAACCCCAGAAACCTCTGTAGGGCCTTACGGGAATCTGGACTTGGCCACTCCACCACAGCCTTAACCCTCTCAGGATCCATGCGTAATCCCTCAGACGAAATGATGTACCCTAGGAAAGGAACAGACTGTGCATGAAAAGCGCATTTCTCCGCCTTGACAAAAAGCCCATTCTCTAGCAACCTCTGAAGCACTCGTCTGACGTGTTGAACGTGCTCCTGGAGAGATGAAGAAAAAATCAATATGTCGTCCAGGTAAACATATATGAACTGCTCAACCATGTCTCTCAACACATCATTGACGAGTGCCTGGAAAACCGCTGGGGAGTTCGATAACCCAAATGGCATAACCGAATATTCAAAATGCCCCCTGGGGGTATTGAAAGCGGTCTTCCACTCATCCCCCTTCCTGATGCGAACCAAATGATATGCATTACGTAAATCCAATTTTGTGAAGATAGACGCTCCCTGCAACCTCTCGAAGGCTGAAGACGTCAACGGCAAAGGATAAGTATTCTTAACCGTGATGTTGTTCAACCCCCGGTAATCAATACAAGGTCGCAAAGAACCATCCTTCTTCCCCACAAAAAAGAATCCCGCCCCTGCTGGAGAAGAGGAAGGGCGGATGAACCCAGTAGCTAGAGAATCAGAAATATATTTCTCCATAGCCTCCCTTTCTGGAGCAGAAAGTGAATATAACTTGCCCTTAGGCGGAGACGTACCTGGCAGTAAATCTATTGCACAGTCATAGGGACGATGAGGAGGAAGAGAAGCAGCCCGAGACTTACTGAACACCTCCTTCAGGTCGCGGTACTCCGGTGGCACGTTAGACAGATTCACTGACTCCTCCTGTAACACAGAACGAGAAACAGACGGGACAGCAGACGAAAGACATGAGGCATAACAATCAACACTCCACGCAGAAACAGAGTTTTGGCCCCACTCTATCCTGGGTCCGTGCTTCACCAACCACGGGTGACCCAGGACAATAGGAGTGTGGGGTGACTGAGTGAGGTAGAGTGAAGTCCTTTCAGTGTGATTTCCCGAGGTGATAAGTGTGATCAGTCCAGTGGAGTGAGTGATACCCGGGAGTTCTTGCCCATTGAGTGCGTTGATGGTGATCGTGTTCTCTAAAGCAGTGATGGGGAGGTGAAGTTTACGTGCCAGTGAGAAGTCCATAAGGTTCCCCTCCGCTCCCGAATCCACCAACGCCTGACAGCTGAAGGAGTGTTCCGCCCACTGGAGTCTAACCGGGAGGAGAGTGGCGCTCGAGGGTCCGAACATGGAGAGCCCGCCCGACAGTAGCCGCCGTCCTACCGCCGGGCTTGGCCTTTTAAAGGACAGGTGTTGATGAAATGACCGGGCTCCCCGCAGTAGAGACATAGCCCCCTCGAGCGTCGGTGTTCTCTCTCCTCCCGGGAAAGCCGAGCTCGACCTACCTGCATGGGTTCAGGATCGTTAGAGGGACTGACCGCGTTCATACTCCGAGTACTGGAACTCATAGTGGAATCGGCCGCAGTCATCCGGTACGGTCGGCTCTCTCTCTGTTGAAGACGTGCATCGACCCGTAATGCTAGCTCGATCAGTCCATCCAGTGTCTTGGGCAGGTCCAAGGTATAAATCTCCCTCTGAACGCGGTCAGCCAACCCATGCAGGAACATGTCCCACTGCGCCTCCTCGTTCCATTTGCACTCGGCCGCCAATGTCCGGAACTCTATGGAATAGTCAGAGACTGACTGTTGGTCCTGGCGAAGGTCGGCGAGTTGGCGGGCCGCCTCGCGTCCAGCGACGGCGCGGTCGAACACTCGTGTCATCTCTAGCTCGAGTGCCTGGAACGAGGAGCAGCACTGATGTCCGTTCTGCCACACCGCTGTTCCCCACTGAGCCGCGCGACCAGAAAGCAGTGTCATCACCAGGGCTACCTTCGACTCCTCAGAAGCAAATGTCACAGGTTGAAATAAATTGAGCACTTGGTTAGAAACGTTCTACAAAGATTGGGTTCGCCCGAATACCTCTCTGGGGCTGGGATGCGCGGCTCTGGTTGATGGAAAATCCCTTGGGGAACAGGCGGGGGCGGTGCTGGCGCAGTGGGAGTTCTCAGGCGTTGAAATTGAGAGGTGAGCTCGGACACCTGCGTTACCAAAGCCTGTATCGCCCGTCCCGAAGCTCCGATCTGCTCGTCCTGGCGATCCATCCGGGCGTGGTTTCCGGCGAACATCTGCTCAACTCCTGGAGCACTCGCTGAATCCATGAGAAAGTGGTCAGATGGTTCTGTCATGGTGCGCTGGAAAATAGTCAAGGATTCAGATGCGAGTGAATAAGTATTTAATAATGTCAATTGAGAAGACAAGAGACTCAAGAAGACCGGCAGCAAACACAGGAGACGAGCTCAGATAGAGTAACCAAAACGGATCCTCAGGTGACTCGGTGAGATAAGGTAACGCAGGGACTCAGTGAGCAGACTAGCAGATCCAACGTGGAGAAGATCCTTGGTGCAGCGCCGAGAATCAGGACTAGAGCAGGGAAACAACAGCTCAGACCAGGAGAACCTCCAACAACCATCTGACAAGGACAAGACGAGTGAGCAACAATATATAGGACATCCTCATTCAGAACAGCTGGCGCTGATCGGCTCATCAGTGGAACGAGCCAGCTGATGAGCCGCGCCCATTCACTCAACACACACACATAGCGAGAGAGAGTCAATGAATCCATGAATCGTGACAAGAACAAAACAGATGGAAACAAAAATGCATGTATAAAACTAAACTGAATTTATTTGTTTGTTTGTTTGTTTATTTATTTGTAATTTCATTAAAATATTTATTAAACATGGACCTTTACTTTCATTAAAAATACTTTTTTCTGCTATTTTAGGCTCATTACTTTAAACTATAGACAAGTGCAAACTGGGTGCTTAATACAAATGTAATTGGCCACATTTACGATATCAGACGATTATGTTCACCCATCTATGCAAATTGTTAAGGTTAATCACTGTCTGTCACATCAGTTTTTAGTGATTGTGTAGATTTGCAAAGACACCAATGAATGGTAAGCCACAAAAAACTTCAGCTTTTTGTTTTATCAAACACAAAACAACTTTAAGTAAATACTGTTAAATCAAAAATGAATTCTAAAGTTAATCAATAAACTTTATATACATAAAATAAAACTGGTTACTTCGCTTAAAAAAATATGGACAACCAAAAAAAAAATATAATAATAATAATCCATCCACTGCTGTCCCCCAAAGCCTGAAAAAGCACCCAATGGAGTTTGAAGTTCACATCAAGCGTCTTTCGATTCATGAAGATGTCGGTACAGACGGCTGCTCGGCCAGAGAGCCTAAAATAGCAGAAATTTTTAATGAAAGTAAATTTCCAGGTTTAATAAAATGTTAAATGAAGTAAAACATTGAATTTCAACAGCAAATGGGAACGTGATGTCAGCAACGCAATGCATTCTGGGACTTTATGTGTAATTAAATTACAGTTACTTTAAAGATTACAGAAAATTACAGAAAACTTTAAAGATTACAAAGGGGTTACATTTGAATATTTTCACACACATACAGATTTAATTGATTTCTTTCCCAAATTGCACGGACTGCTCTAAAATACGAGACGCTAATGTTTCAGAAGTTTAGGACACGTGTTCGTTTTATTTCCTATTTGGTTTTATTTGTATGCTTTATTTTTAAATATTAACTGTTGTTTTTGTTGCCAAAATATGAATATTCAAAGCAGTTGCACTGTCAACATTATTTCAATGTTTAACATTGTTAAATAAGTTAGCGCACATTCATTCAGCCATTTTAAACACTGGAATTAGCAGCATAGGGGCTCGGAATAAGAGCACCAACGCACACAAACAATACAAATCAGCCATGGTTTTACTACAAATAAACCAAAAATTGCATTTGAAGTTAAACCATTTAATCACAAATTAACTCGGGTTTTACTACACTGATCATAGTTTAACTATGGTAGGCTATTTGTCGTAAAAGTGTTGTTATTCAAATGGTAAAAACGGAAAAAGCATGGCACTTTTACTATAGTAAAACCATGGTTAATTTTCGTAAGGGTGTTTGTACTATTGTATGAAACAATGAAGTTGAAGATGGGTATATTCAGATCTTGTGTCTGCCTTGCCTCCTTCGTGGCCATCTGAATATTCTGGTGTCAACAAGAAATAACTGGACGCATTTTTTATTATTTTTACTATTTTCAACCTAGCGATCTGTAGTCTGCTGAAATGGTTAAATTCACTCACAGTGTGTAAGACCACATCAGCTGAACTTGACTTCTTAAGATTTACACACGTGAACTAATGTTGCATTCCACTCGAAACATCTTAATCAAGTGGTTCAGCATGACTGTTTTTGACATGTTCATTGTTCATTCGCTGTTTGGCTTGAAGCAGCGCTGCGCAGACCGATCTGCAAAAGTTGCCACTTGCATTCGGGAAAGGAATTGAAAGCAGGATCAGACATGTTCTGCTCCCCGTAGTGATGTTCTTTGCATACTTTAACACAGATGAAGTGAATTAAATGCAGTCGTGAAACAGCTGTGTTAGGGCTGTGCAATTAATCCAAATACAGTTTCAATTTTGGCCTCCAACAATTATGAAAATACAGTAATGAGATAAAACGATTCTTGCGCCCCATTCCGACCCCCTTTCCAGCGGTGGGCTTTCGCTCCTCTTAAAAGCACAATTTCATGTGCGAATCAGTAAAATAATGTTACGTGACTTTTGCCAAATGGGACGTGTTTGATTTATTAAAGTTCATTAGATTTATTCATGTTTTAAAAGCGCGAAAGAGAACTAGCACTGTTACTCAGGAGGCTTGCCCTCAGAGACGGAACAGAGGGGAATATTCTGGGAATGTTCCCGGAACACTGTGGGAACATTCCCAGAATGTTCTCCTAACCTCTTTACGCCGATGCCGCTGCTGTAATCATCCAGCACTCCCGTCCCGAGTCCCGTAGAGTATAAGCGGCAAGGAAGATATGGACCTCAATAATCAGTACTACAAACCAAGTCTTGTTTTAAACTATTGTTTAATCATTAAAGATAATCAGAGCACATTTAACCATCATAAGGAGCATTAAGCGATTGCTCACCTCGTCACCCGTCCTGACAGCTCCTCGATTGGATAAGCCATTTAAACTTCAAGTTGATGCTAGCCATTTTGTTGCAGTCCGATGAGCATGGTATTGATCGCCCTATCAGCTATTTTTCACGAAAGTTCAATTTATATCAGACCAATTATTCTACTATCGAGAAAGAGGCTTTAGCTTTGATTTGGGCTCTGCAACATTTTGGGGTTTATGTATCTTGTGGGAATATGCCGACTGAGGTATACACAGACCATAACCCCCTTACTTTTCTTCACTCTTTGCAGAGTCCTAATCAACGTCTTATTAGGTGGTCCCTTTTCTTGCAACCTTACTCTTTGGAGATTCGTCATGTGAAAGGCACAGACAATGTCTTAGCTGATGCATTGTCTCGTGCCCCATGTGGTTGAAGATTCTTAACCCTTCTTTCCTCTTTTGTTTCCTGTTTTCAGTTCCTTAAATTTTGCTTTTTCCAGGCACCAGAAGATTGCTAGTTTTGAATCCAGGATGGGTGTGAAGAAGTTGTAATGGACAAATGATTTTGTGATAACTCTGGTAGGGTTGGGGTTGTTTTCTTGAAGTTCATTTTGGATATATTTGGGTTTTGGAAATTGTATAAGGTAGAGTTTCTAAAGGGAATCTCTCCCTTTTAAGGGGGGAGGTGTTATGGTTTCGTTTTATTTATTTATTTTTTTTCCTGCTGTCGTTTGTTCTTGTTTTATAGGTTACCAGATAAGGATCTACACCTGTTACCAATTGGGGACCGTATTTAAGGTGTCTGGCCTTTGTTGGAAGATGAGCTTTTTTCCTTGTCCTGCAGTTGAGCTCAGAAGATGGACCTTCGCTTTGTTAATTGTTTGTTATATTTGTTGTTTGTTTATTATTTTATCATTTAAACCCCTGGACTTAAATAAATATTTTCTGCTTTAATATAGCATTCTTTTGGACTTCAGACCCTTTTTGTTGTTGCTTCCTTGAGTCGGATGTAACAATTCATGCATTTATAACTGCTTATCAATGATTTATAATGCATTTGTAAGTGAGTTATTAGTTTATTAACACCTTTATAAACCCTTTAGAAAGGGAACCTTATTGTAAAGTGTTACCCAAAATTGAATGTGCCAGATGGAATATGCAGGAAATCACATCAACTTATCTAGACTTGTGTGCTTGTGCCTTGTACAAAGGTAGCCTGTTTGAACAACAAAAGTGTGTGTTTAAAAGTGAAAGTAAAAGTGTATAAGTTAGACTGCTTACATGTTTGAGTCTTCATACACGTACAGGACAGAATACGGTGAGTACATTATTTGAAATGGGTCATTTCAATTTTTGCTTTATGGTTTTTAATGATCTACTGTCTCATTTACACAAAATAGGTGCTCTTTAAGGAATTTATTTGGCAAAATGTTTGTATTTTTAATAACTTTACTGCATGGGAGTGCCCCAAGAAACACATTTGCTCTAAGCCAGGAAGTATTTATGTTATTAAATGCTGTTACCATTACAATTTTCATAACGGTTGCTTTTGAAAATACATGTTTCATATTCTTGAAATATGAAGTTTACAATTGTTTAATAACAGTTTTAAAGACATTCCATGTCCCAACATTTATATCTTTTAAACATATTTTATTTTGCTGTCTTTATCTACCCTAAAAATGGCAAGACCATAAAAAGTCATCAGAAAATTCATTTATTGCTATTTTCCAATTTTTTAGGACACAAATAATACAATTTCATGATTTTTTTGTTTGTTTAAAAACATTTTATTTTTTAATTTCATGTTTGTATACCAGGATATGTCGCCCTTTTGGGGGTATAAATTAACTGAAAACAGAATGCTTGTTTGGTAATGTTACAACATTTTAGCCAATTTTTTAAAAACATTTATTCTCTCATAACTTAAACTAAACTTGAAAGCAGCTCCCTGATTCTTTGTAAAATTCTGCTAAACACTAAGTATAATGCCAATTTATGAAAATAGCCTGCGTACTGTATTATATTTAATATGAAAATTTCTAGGGCCTATAAATTATCGATATGACCAAAACTTTTGCTGAAAAACTTGTTGTACACAATCTACCCCAGGTGAAAAACAAGCGCACTTCCATAATGTACTTAAAATGCTCTATTTTTGCGCACTGATTTTGTACTTAATATACTGAAAATGATCCTTTAGTACTTCTTAAGGTCAACTAAAGATCATCTTAGTATACTCAACTGTTCTATTTTTAGACACCATGAATATGAACTAAAATGCACTTTTAACATACTATCTTTGTATTTAAAAAATGTATTTAGCTACCACTTGTAGTACACTTGAGTGTACTAGTGTATGAAAGATGGGTTCAAGTGTACTACATTTTAGTTCATATTCATGGTGTCTCAAAATAGCACAGTTGAGTACACTTAGATGATCTTAAGTTACCTTAAGAAGTACTAAAGGATCATTTTTAGTATATTAAGTACAAAATTAGTGCGCAAAAATAGAGCATTTTAAGTACATTATGGAAGTGTACTTGTTTTTCACCAGGGACATTGTGCCTTCTTTCCTCTGATTGATACTTTTTAGCAAAAAAAAAGTGAAAGTATTAGAGAAAATTTGATGTGACCCCCCCCCCCCCATTTCATTTTTTAACTTCAATTAAAGGTTAGATTTTTTATTTATTTTATTAATGAGATCAAATGGATAAACAATGCAGATTTATTTTCACAGGCTTTTTTGATCATATTTACCAAGGGTACAAACAATTCTGACCACGACACACATATGTCACATATGGCTCATATGCAAATCATTGCAAGTCAATGATAATTGAAAGATGGACATATTTTACGTTTACATTACATGAATAAATGTAAAAATAAATAATGAATAAATAATTTTTTACATTAAAAAAATTATGTATGAATAATCCAGTAAATTTACGTTGCTTCAGACCAGTACATGTTAATCTTACATTTACTTTATAAAAATCATTCCAGATTTATGCAAAAAAAAAAAAAAAAAAAAAAAAAAACTTGATAAAAAGTATAAAGTATCAATCAGTAGACTTAAGTAGATTGTGTACAGCAGGTTTTGGTCATATTGATAATTTATAGGCCCTAGAAATTTGCATATCAAATATGATACAGTAGGCTAATATATTCTTAAACTGGCATTATACTTAGTGTTCAACTGAATTTTACAAAGAATGTTTAGTTAAAGTTATGAAAAAAAATTGGCTAAAATGTGCACATTGCCAAACAAGCATTATTTTTCAGTTAATTTATACCCCCAAAGGGGCGACATATTCGGGGGGATGCAAACATTTCCAGACAAATTATGAAAAATGTAAAAATTAAATTAATAAAATTTCACCATAAATATAATAAGCTAATGCTTGACAACAACTTTTTTAAACATGTAAGTCCCCTTCAAATATTTGTAGCATTTGGACCAATCAGACACACAATTTTTCATTAGATTCAACAAATCAATTAGTCATTAGATTAACAAATAGTCACAGAACCCTCATCCAACACACACATACTGAGTGCCAGTATGTCTGTCAATGACTCTAGGCCCCCGGGTCTACCAGGGAAGAAACTCCCAATCACCATCGAGTCAGGACATCTTTGGAATTCATCACTCTTCAACCCAGAAAAACGTGATTGCGAGTCCAAAACCTGGAAACCATCATTTTACAACAACCAGTTTTAAAGTATTGTACATTTAACTAAACGAAACAGAGGATTAGTATAAGCTATAGACCCCTGTTATAATCGGCGCTGATGGTTTTACTCAGGTGGTTAACTGACTCTTTTTATAGCTTCATTCTCTGGTTTCTTTAATGGCTTCATTCATCCACTTTAGCTCCCCTTTGTATATACGCGTGAGTGTATGAATGTATGTTTGTTTAGATTAGTTATGTGTGCTAGCGTTTAGTTAATAAAGGTTGTGTGCACAAATTACATGAGTTTCTGGTTCTGCCTTGCAAATGAATGTCTCTTTATGAGATTTTGACCCTCGCTACATGCTTTAATGCATTAATAGGAAAGTATTTTCTGTGGCCACGAACTTACTCTGAATGTTTGCTGGACGAACAGATCAGTTGATGGCAATTTAATTCTGCTACAGTTATTACTATCAGCCGATATAAATAATTGTAATTAATCATAATTAATTGTAATTATTTATATACATTTCCCTTTTGAGCTGATTTGCTACATATTGCAAATATGTGAAATACACCAACTTTTTTTTTTTTTCATGTTGTTTTTAACACTAGAACCGCCAGCGGGTAAATTTTACCCACGCACATTACAACTGTTTTTATATGGCTAAAGAACATATTATTTCACTGTATTATGTCTAGAGTCATGAAATGAAATGAGTTCATGAAATGTCATGAAGTCATCAGCTATATTTTTGTCCTGTTGTTTTATGTTCAAGGCTTTTTTTATGCAGGCCACTAATCACTGTTCAACGATCAATATAATCTAAATAAGCCTGCACTGACAACGAGAATTAGAACCAAGTAAATAATATATGAGTGGTGTAATATTATAATGCAATGTTATTAATTTGTTTAGTTATATCATTTCGAATTTGAATAAGACAACAACACCAATAAACTTCAGGTAATCAAAAAATGGTTTTATTCATTACATCATAAATCAATTTTTTTTTTCTTCAGGAAACGGGCAGACTAAATAGCACCACAGAAGCAAACAATAAACGACTATAAAAATTAAATAATCAATCCAAATTTTGAACAATTATGAGTAACATTAGGCTAAAACATATAAATATGATACTTATATCACTGTTTATTTATTCTGGTTTTGGTTAGCTGAAGTTCAAAAACTGAATCATGTGTATTGTACTGTTTAAATCCGCTTTACAGCTGCTCGGACTCTACAAATTTATCATTTCTCCCATCTTTACTTGCAGGGAAAACTCTTCTAAAGTTGTATTTTGGACAGTTTGCATTATTCAGAAGAAATGGGCAACTCAATATCCAAACGTGAGTCTCTCATTTAACAAAAATCGATCACCTGCTTAATTAGAACAACAGATAATAAAGTGTGTCAAACTAATTCAGCAGTTCTATAATAATAATAATTATTATTATCTCTCACAGAATTTGATAATCCATGGAGAGATAATACTTTGGGGTTTGTTCAATGTGATTTTTTTTTTTTAACCTTTTAAAATCGCAGTCAGCTGACTTTAGTATTTTACATTTTCTAATAAAATTACTGTACTGTCCTTTTGTTTAGGAAGGAAAAGAAAGAGGCCTTAATGAAAGGAATTAAAGGGATTGAACCATGCAAAAAAGATGTGAAATGCTTGAGGATCTTACTTGTTGGTCCCTGTGGTTCAGGAAAATCAAGTTTCATAAACTCCGTTAATAATGCCTTCAAAGGCCGCATAACCAGCAGAGCTGTGAGTGACAAAATTGGTAATACAAGTTTCACACATCAAGTAAGTTTGTTATGTATGCACTTGCTATTTATTTATTTTTTGCTTGAGCTAATTAAATATTAGTTTGTTTTATTTGTTTTTTTTTTTAATGTAGTACAAACCATTCGAAATTGAATCAGGAAATTCCAGTTTGCCTGTTGTCTTCAATGATGTCATGGGCCTGGAAACAGGATCTATGAGAGGATGCCCTGTGGAGGACATCATCAAAGCCATTCATGGCAACGTCCGACCTGGTCATGTGGTAAACAATTAAGCCTTGAAATACTCCCTAGATAAAAGTCTTCAAACATATTTTACACTGATATCTGTGTGGTCTTCATCAATCTTAGTTTAATCCAGAAAAACCAGTATCTTCGGGGGATGAAGACTATATTGAAAAACCAACCATCTCTGATCAGGCCTTCTGTCTAGTGTATGTTTTAGCAGCTGATAGAATCCAATTTGCAGATGACAGCGTTTTACAAAAGATGAGGGATATTCGAATGCAAGTCCGAACTCTTGGTAAGACTAATATGTTGCTCTTATATTAATAGTTTGAAGGTTCCATTAAAAGTAACGTTCTGACATAGCAATTTACCAGTGATCATACAGTTATGAATATTACAATATTTATATTAAGCATATTACATTTACAAGCATACAAGATAATTACATATATACATTTAACATATTGTTTGAGCATTTTAGTTACCTATTTCCTACGAGGTGTTTTATGTATTTTGTGAGTGAAAGTTATATGTAAACTATATATAGCAGATTATTGACTGCAATTTGCACTTTTCCCATTTTAAGCTTACATTTGTTTAATTTTGTTTTAAATATTGGAGTGATAAATAAAAATGTATTTAAAACACTTATAAAGAGCACATCTTTATAATATTTTACAAAGTTAATACATATTAATACAATATATATTCAAAATGTAAATATCTCACCAAAAGGAAATACACACAAATCAATTGTCATATTCAGAAATGAACTGAAGTATGCAAACCTGCTCTTTTGCACATATTGCAGGGTTGCCTCAGGTCATTGTCTTGACAAATGTGGATGAAGCGTGTCCATTGGTAAAAAGTGATTTACAGAAGGTCTACATCAGCAAAAAAATCAAAGAAAAGGTAAATATTATGTATTCAAATAATTATTTACAAGTCTCAGGCTCCATATTCTCAGCAGTCATAATTTTCAGAACTAGGATCTGCGCAAGAAAATTGTGCCTCATCCTTGGTGATTTAAACTATTTGGATGACTATTATTAAAATCCACAATCAATTTTTTTGAAATACCACAGTTTTAAAATGTTTAGTGTTGATTATCTAACTCTTTTAAGTCTTCGTCTTCAAGTTTCTGAGATAGCCAAGAGACTTATGTTCTATTAAAATTGTTAGGATGATGATTGTTGAACATAATTTGTAATGGCAATGATACAATAAAGATCTACTCAACAAAATTTCTGACCAGAATTTAAAAGCACAATTGCACTGTTAGTGGGAGGCGCTGCGCATGCGGCGACTGGCAGCAGAGTTTGTAAGCACGTGCGAATGAAATTTTTGTGTTAGTGTTTATTGTGCGTTTGTTAGTTTGGAAAAGTTGTAGTTAAAACGCAAATTGATGAGCTATATTAAGGTGACCGGACGTGCCACTTCTCGGGGACACGTTCTGCACAGGATTTCTAAATTGGCTAAAATAACCAGGGGCCTCATTTATGAAGCGCGCGTACGCTCAGTTTTGATCGTAGAGTGAGCGTACGCTTAAATCCATGCCAGTGCTCATATTTGTAAAAACTGTCTTTGATGTGGAAAAGTGCTTATCGTCACGTCAGGGTCTGAGCAGACATATGCACTTTTTCTTGTCGGAGTACTGCAAGTTTTTGGAAATGTAAGCTGTTCTTGCAGCTTCTGTGTTCTAAATTAAATAATTTAGATGATGATTGCAATCTTTTACATGTTAATGACATTTATTAGGAGTCGTTTACAAGCAGAGAGCTGAAACCATTCATCTGCGCGCAAGTTCAAGATCATTTGCGATTCATAGATTTTACATCTGAAAGAGAGGCATACGTGCATCTTCTGTTCGTACGTTTATTCTATGGATGGTTTCTGTGCAACATTTTATAAATGAGGCCCCAGGTGTTGGTTGTTTGCGCTGCACTGATCGTTCCGCGAGATACCGCCGTATGCTCTTCTCTCTAGCTCTCGCGGTACTTTGATGTCATACAACGATTGATCAGTGCAGCACAAACAAACAACACCTGTTTATTTTAGGCAATTTAGAAATCCTGTGCAAAACAAAGGTCGAGAAAGTCACGCTGCATGAGTCCTATGAGCCTCCCGGCTCAAACGTGTCAGATATAAATCTGCCTTTTCCTGTTTATTCCAAATTAATTTATGCATAGGGATCAGGTGAGCATAGGGAACACTTGACCATCTGTTGCTTAAACGGTTCCAGACAGCAAGTTCTCTGTTTTTGTTGATTGAGCTAGCCGTTATCACGGTTTTCAATCCCTTGAGGTATAAAGACCAGGGGTCTCATTTATAAAACTCTCCATAGATTTCATCCTAAAAGTGTACGTAGGCACAAAAGCTAGATTTTGCATATGCACAAAAAGATTTATAAAACCATGCGTGCACCAGAACCTGCGCAAAAATCCCTTTATAAATCCCAGTTAGAGGAAGATTGTTCGTACGTGCATCTCCACCCCGACTCCTCCCAGAAAACATCCATATATGGAGCTTACAACACCTAGTTTTACAATGCATAACCCCATCTGCATATCATTTCTATCAGGGCTTAAAAATGAAAAATTAAAATTCAAAATTAAAATTAACCGGTTTGAGTAAAAAAAAAGGTTAATAACGTTACTTTGATTTTGCCTATAATGTATAAACAGACTCATTTTCACTCAAAAATATCACAGCACATGATAATTAAACTTGAACATTTAATGGGTAACACGGTTAAAACCACAACAGAAATATCTCCATTAATTACAAAAAATATTGACCTGTTTCACTGAACCGTACTGAACAATTGAATGTCGCCATATGCCTAATTCTTTTCAGAAGAGTGATAACGTTCTGTGTACATAACTTTTTTCAGCAGGACTTGTTTTAGAAATTACATGAATAAAAAAAAAAACCTGGATTACCTTTGGTCTTTTAATGCACCATCAACTGATCATTTCAAGGTATAACGCAAATACCTCACTGCGCAACACATCCTTTTTTTTTTATATTGCTAAAGAATGAGTAATCAACAAGCTATAGTTTTGCATTATGCATATAATTTTGGATTAGTGACACACAGATAGGATGCAGTGAATTATCCCAAATAATTATTTAATGGAATGTTCAATAAACGTATACATAGTTAACAGGTGTTGAAGCAAAATCACAAAAAAAACCCCACACTTTTAACAATACATACCTTCAAAGCAACTTTACATGAAATGCATGTTTCTGTTACTATGAAGAGAAATCTGCTATGTTGGAAATGACTGTCAATGTAATGTCCATATTGAAGAACTGTCCTGTTTTATAATAGAGGTCTGTCAAGTCAAGGAAAGTCACCTTTATATTCATAGCGCTTTATACAATGCAGCTTCACGGTGTTAACAACGGAAACAGTGTGTCAATAATGCAAACAAAATTCAATTCAAAGCAGCTCTAAAACGAGGACAATAGTGAACAGTCAGTTTCTCAGTTAAAGTCATGGTTTATTCAGTGAAGTCACAAACAGCCAAAAACAAGGCTTACTGACATAGACTAACATTTCAATTCATTTAGATATGACTCAACACTATTTGTTTAAAGTTGTTTTGTGTTTGATGAGAAATAAAACCAAAATCTGAAGATGTATTTCTGGTGTATTCAGTGTCTTTGCAAATATACACATATTAACTGACGTCACGTGACAGACAGCAAACTATTTAAACATGGTACTACTTCCCTTTGGCTAATAGGTCTAAAGC
Source organism: Acrossocheilus wenchowensis (assembly GCA_029620275.1). Taxonomy (NCBI): domain Eukaryota; kingdom Metazoa; phylum Chordata; class Actinopteri; order Cypriniformes; family Cyprinidae; genus Acrossocheilus; species Acrossocheilus wenchowensis. The sequence goes on from CM056135.1 coordinate 2,979,395, forward strand.
AGTCGTAAATGGTATGCGCCTAATAACTAGAATACATTTCATTTCATTTCTAAAGCACAAATACACTGAGTGTGGGGAGGAAAAGGCACAATGGACAAGACGAAGAGTTAAGTTTCAGAACTATGGCAGAAATCACAAAAACAAAATGTCTGAAGGTGCAGAAACCTCAGTTTGCACACTGACGTACCTCTGGGTAAGTTTCCAGGTGCCTGTCGTCAGGACGCTGGACTCCGCCCCTTCACGATGATTGACAGCGGCATCTACCAATCAGCAGCTGAGAAAACGAAAGTGAAACGGTAAAACGGCAGAAAAATAGCGCACGGAAGAAAAAAAATAAAAATACTCATCCCAACATCACACCTGACTCAACACAACCGTTCAGAGCACATTAGATCTACAAATATATTTTGAGGTGAGTGTTTCATCTTTCTCTGGTTGTTTTGCATTATTCTCTTTGGCCATGTTGTGCTTCTGAGACTTTAATGCTGCGCTGAAGTCATCTTGATTAATTGTTTTAAAGCTCTTCATGTCGTGATCAATCAGTGTGTCTGTAAGTGAATGACAGAAAGCTGCCCAGATAGGGAAATACTCTCTGGCCACTTCCAGTTAGATTCTCTCCTTCCGGAATCGAGCCACAGCGCGCCAGTTTCATTTCTATATGCTGGACTGTTCATTAATATTTCCATTACAACTCATATCCAGCCAAAACGTTTACTTTTATTTTAATAATATAGATTAGAAAACGAAGATTCTAACATCTAATGATTATCAACTCAATTTTATTTTCTGGTTCATGTTTTGGAGCACCAGAGAATATAAAATATGAATGAAACGCGCTTCCTCCGGATATGAACTATATTATCCGTGTTGTTAAACTCATCGCGGCGTTCAGCGCAGAAACCGCTCCACGTGTTGTTATATTAAATATGGTTACGGTCATGTTTACAGAGATGAACTGGCGCGCGACGCTCTTTCATGTAATCAGTGTTGCCAACTCATTTTCAGGGGAAGTTGCTAAAATTGTCACTACATCAAATCTCAGCAAAATATATTTTATATATGTTCATTTAGATTTGTTTGTAATATAATAGAAATGTATATATTATTAAAATATAAGTAAATATTTTTAAATACATTGAATTGTTACACGTTGTTGAGCAATTACAATTTAAGTTGTATTTTTTATTAGCTAATAGCTTTAACAGTTGTACTTTTAAGCAGTGTATTAGTTGGTATGCTACACTCTAAGAGACGTCTGTAAAAATAGGGCACAATCTAGGATGTTAACATGAAGGAATTTTCTGTATTGATTTTTCCATAGTTTTTTACCTGCATTTTTAATTACGCATTGTATTTTGTGTTTAGGGTTACAACGAATAATGGATACCAGATAATGTCCTGAAAAATTACTAGTACCTTTTCCATTTTTCTAGATATTTTTCTTAAAGAGTACTAACTGATCAACAAACGCAGGTACAAGCTGCTAACGTGTATAATAAATGAACAATTATTCAATAATTATTATTAAATTAAACGATTGCAGATAACGGCAAACTTAATTCACATGTGTACTGCTAGGCGTCTTTGGTTTCCTCTTTTTGTGTAATTTAAACAGGAAATGTGTGCCTTTTTATTGTTTGAATCACTTATCAAAAGTTGCTAAATGTTGCCAAATAAATTTTAAAAATAGTAAAATTTGTTGCTAGGTGCTTTTGGAATAAAGAGTTGCCAGGGTATTCTGAAAAGTTGCTAAATTTAGCAGTAAAATTGATAACTTGGTAACACTGGCTGTAATTCAAGTTCATGCATAATACAGCAGAGTAATTGACTTGGTCGGCATTGCTGGGAACACCCACAAAAACGTCATATCCGTTCACGCCGTGGGGGGAAAACAAACCGTTCTAATTAATGTACAGAGACCTTGTTAGACACTTGATCTTTAATTTTTGTTATGATTTTGATTGATTTTTGCTTGGTGCAATGCTGAAAAGTTGCTGTGTGGCGTTCTGTGCCTCTAATAAGTTAAAAATAAAAACCCGATCTGAAGATTTATATACTGAATAAACTGACGGAGGTAGCACATCTGAGCGGGTGGCACACAACATCAGAACTCCGACAGCAGTTATTATGGATATACAGCGTATGAAACATATCAAGCTTAATATTCATATTTATATGCACTCCAGATAAACTAGACTTCTTACCCTTCAATGGCCTGTCATTAGTCCCGTCCCCTGCACCGCAACCCAGTCCTGATGGGCTTTACAGCAACCCTCCTTCACATCAAATACATGTTACTCCCTGATATTCTGTGATGTAAATGTCATATTAAAACATTTATTTCATATTATTATATACAATCCCTTACAAAAATTAACAATGGTATTACTATAGTAAATGTAGGCTATAGTCGGCTAACCATGTTTTTTGGGCGTTTTTATTACCAGTTGTAGCCTATAACCACAGTTTTACAACAAATACCATGGTTAAACTATGCTTAGTGTAGCAAAACATGTTTAATTTGTTTTTACTATGGTTTACCTATAATAACCATGTTTTTTTTGGCTGTAACCACGGTTAATTTTTGTAAGGGATATTTTCATGTTGTTTTGTATCTTTTTTTTTAATGGCGTGTATTTGTGAAAATGATTAGGCTATACGTTTAGCACACAACACATAATGCTCACCACATAAAGTTTTTGACGTATCTTGCTCTGTCGAGCAGCAGAAATGATTTTATGTACACCATTCTGGGTCAACACCATGCTTTTCCAATGAGGGGGAAAGGTTTGTTTTCCTCCACGCTGACTCCGCCCACACAGCTATGACACGACACCAACCAAGTCTATTGGATCATAAGAGTTCATTCTTATGAATAATATTGAGAAAAGCTTGGAAAACTGCTCTCCAGTCACTTTTTTTGATGTAGGTTCACATTTGCTTTTTGAACAGGAAGAACGAAATTGCTCCACAACATGAAGAAATAACCACTTTTCTCTTAATAATAGACATAATGAGTGCTATTGTCTTCACCGATGTGCAACCAGTACAAATAAGTTAACATCTCAAAAAATGTGTTTTAGGGTTTCGTGACCCTTTAAAGTCCATTGTTGAAGAACTCAATTGATCAAGCTGACATGAAGAAACTTTATTTACAAAACAACAGTTTGTTTACAAAACAATTACAATGCAATTACAGCAAAAAAGGAGGTAAAATATTCACCACATTTTGCAAAAGTGCCCGTACATTTACTTGAATTGTAAAATTAAATAAGTGTAAACGTTAAAAACCCAAAAAGCATTTTGAACAACACATTTGTAAATGGCAAAGTTTTGGAATTAAACACATTTTGTACTTAGTAATTGTTAGATAACGATTTAAATGATTTTGCTATGGATAATCTCTGAGTGAATCTGTGAATACTGCTAATTGTTGCTCATTTCCCAAATCTCCTTAAATAGATTTGAAGTGATCGTTTACTCAAAAAATGCAAATTCTGTCATTTACTAACACGCCAGTTGTTCCAAATCAGTATCATTTAAAGAGTTTCTTTCTTCTGTTGAACATAAGATACTGTAAAGAATGTTGGTAACCAGTCAGCTGGTGGTCCTCACTGACCACCAAAGTATTTAAAATAAATAAACCATGGAATGGTTACTAATATTTTTCAAAGTATCTTCTTTTGTGTTCAACAGAAGAAAGAAGCTTATTACAGGTTTGGAATAACTTGACAGAATTTTAATTTTAAAACTAACTCTTTAAAAATTCTAAACTGACATTTGCGCTGCTTGAACAAATAATACATTTGTTTGACAGGAAATAATGTTCCTGCCACACAAATGTACAACAATCAGTAGTCTCAGCCTCAGACGTCACGGCCACGGACCACTGGCTGAACGTCTGATGCATACGGCACACTTGGCTGGAAACACTTCAGGAGTTTTGAAGTCGTCATTGGATTGGTTGAATTCTACAGGATTTCCGGGAGACGTGTGTGTCGCGTTCTTTAACGTTCTGCCTGGAAACAAAGATGCTGTGATGCCAAACCCCCTCACGAAAGAAGAAAGCCGTCGCGTTTACAACTGTGACGATGAGCACTTAAAAACAATTCAGCCTGATTTGGCAAACTATTATATAATGAACTGTAGAAAGTGGCAAATATTACCTTGTAGTCAATATTGTATGGCTCTTTGGTGGACATGTTTGCCACAAACTGCTGTAAGACTCATCTTGAAATGTTTGTCTTACAAGCGTCTTCAAGCTTTTCCACTCTTCTTGAACTTTATCTGTCTGGCATCCACCTCTTAACACAGACTGTTAAATGATGGCATTCAGAAACATTAAATGATGTATCTATATCAGGGGTAGGCAATGTTGGTCCTGGAGTGCCGCTGTACTGTAGAGTTTAGCGCCAACCCTAATCAAACACACCTGAACAAGCTAATCAAGGTCTTCAGAATTACTCGGGCTACAGCTAGGTGAGTTTTTTTCAGGGTTGGAGCTAAACTCTGCAGGACAGCGGCACTCCAGGACTGACGTTGCCTACGCCTGGTCTATATTATCTCAAATTTAATGGCAACATCTCGCCTTTGCAATACTTCTTGAAAATGATTCAGAAGATAATCCACTTGCTTACTGCCAAAATCTAGTAGAATGTCTTCATCTTCTGGCCATATGTCGTGGTTAAATATTTTGAAGCAGTCAATTGCTTGGTATGCTGGGCACCGGCTGTCCTTGATTATTAGACTACCAAAACAAGCATAAAGGGCCTCAACAGCAATAGAAATGACAGCACTGATATGCTGTTGTAACTTATTGTTGCTTATTCCATGGTCTGTCTGAATGCTGGATTCTGATTGGCTGGCAGGTATGCAGTGTAAACGTTTAATGCACAGGTAGTTCCAAGTCAGTTTAATCACCGTTCTTAATGCGCTGCTTTAATTGATGCACACTAACCAACACGCATCACTCCCTCGAGCGCACACACACACACACACACACACACACACACATACACATAGGGAAAAATAGAGGGAGAGAGGTCGGAGATCACAGATTGCGCTGCACACACACATAAACTTGTCAACGCTTCCCCGCGATTTTTGCAACGAGGTGATAAAATCGCTGTTTTTTTATGTAATTGTTTGTAGAGAGAGACGCGCAGAAGCAGCAAGCAGGTACACACAACTATCATCATCTCTCTCTCTCTCTCTCTCTCTCTCTCTCTCTCTCTCTCTCTTTCCCTATGTGCGTGTCTCTCTCTCTGTCAACTCTTTCATTTCAGTTTTAAACCCAGAAATTGGTGCTAAATGTCCTTTTTGCAATGAGAGAGAAACCATTTTTCATGCTTTTGTGAACTGTGCTAGATTTTAACTTTTGTTTTTGTTACTAGGAAACATTTTTGCAAGTTGTAGTGAAACCTTTTCTTTGGAAGTGTTTATTCTTGGTTTTAAATATCCAAGGAAAAGAAGATTTTCTAGTCAATTGTTGAATTTTGTAATAGGGCATGCCAAGTTGGCTGTTTATATGAGCAGGAAGAAGAAAATTGAACACAACTTGGAACAGAATGTAATTGTTGTATTTTCAAATATGGTACAAGCGAGGATATTGACTGATTATAATTATTATAAGCATATGGTGATCTTGAAACCTTTGAAAATATTTGGTGCTGTAACGGTGCTTTGTGTTTGTTCGAAGCTGATGTGGTTTTTACATTCATGTGATTTGGTTTTGCTTTCATGTAATGTGAAGTGAAAATGTGTTTTATTTGTATTTGTGATTTTTATACAATACAATTTTATTTATATAGCACAGTTTAAAAACAACCGAAGTTGACCAAAGTGTTTTACAACACTATACAGACTATAGGCAGAATTAAATACAGCTATAAAACTCAGATATTCACAGAAAAATACACAGGCTATAACCGTGTGTGGCACTCCAAACACAAGGACAAAGACAATTTATCATGGAATATCAAACGCCAAAGAAAAAAAATAGGTCTTTAATGTGGATTTAAAAACCGACAAGGTTGGAGCAGTTCTGATATGAGAGGGGAGACTATTCCAAAGTTTTGGGCCGACAACAGAAAAGGCACGGTCACCTCTCGTTTTTAGTCTTGTCCTAGGGACATGCAATAGATCAGAATTAGTGGATCTGAGGGATCTCGACAAAGTATGAGGCTGTAACAACTCAGTTAAGTACGGTGGGGCGAGATTGTGAAGAGATTTAAAAACGAACAATAGAACTTTAAAATCAATTCTGTACTTTACTGGAAGCCAATGAAGTGAAATTAAAACCGGTGTAATACTATCGTATTTGTGCTTTCCAGTAAGAAGCCGCGCTGCTGCGTTCTGGACTAACTGCAGACGAGAGACACAGGACTGAGAAACACCGATGTACAGAGAATTACAGTAGTCAAGCCTAGATGTAACAAATGCGTGCATTATGATTTCAAACATCCGTGATGATAGAAACGATTTTACTTTGGAGAGAAGCCTGATATGATAAAAGCAGGACTTAACAACGGAACTTATCTGCTTATCAAATTTGAGGTTATTGTCAAACCAAACACCCAAGTTTCTGACACAAGTAGTACTGTAAGGTGACAGAGAAGTAGTTTCGAGATCATATACACTTTTGTCATTGGGACCAAACATGATGAATTCAGTTTTACTCTCATTGAGGCATAGAAAATTTGTTGCAAGCCCAAGTTTCAGTTCTTCCAGGCAATCCAAAATGGACTTAATGCCATGTTTATTGCCACGCTTTAAGGGGATGTAGATTTGGGTGTCATCTGCATATAGATGGAAAGAGACCCCGTACTTGTTAAAAATAAGCCCTAAAGGAAGCATATAGAGTGAGAACAATACTGGGCCAAGAATCGATCCTTGAGGTACACCAGATTTTAAATGCATCTCAGAGGAGAAATGGTGCCCAATGTTGACGACATATCTCCTATTGGTAAGATATGACCTAAACCACTGTAATACTGTGCCCCGTAAACCAACACATGCCTCAAGACGAGATATAAGAATATCATGGTTGACCAGATCAAAGGCAGAGCTAAGGTCTAACAAAACCAGAGCTGTAAACTGGCCAGAATCCGTAGTCAACATGACGTCATTTAAAACTCTTAAGAGGGCAGACTCAGTGCTGTGACAAGATTTAAAACCAGACTGAAATTTTTCATAAATAGAATTGTGAGACAAATAAGATTGGAGTTGATTGGAGACAATTTTCTCTAATATTTTTGATAAAAAAGGCAAATTTGAAATCGGACGAAAATTAACCAGCAATGTCGAGTCCAAATTTGTTTTTTTAAGATGTGGTCGCACTGTGGCAAGTTTGAAGTCGTGGGGGACAGTCCCAGTTTGGAGACATTTATTGATAATAGACAACAAATCAGGACCAATAGTGTCAATGATCTGTCTAAGAAAACGTGTTGGAATAACGTCCTGAGGACACATTGTGGGTTTCAGGCTAGACAGAGTTTTGATTAGGGTATTCAGGTTAACAGACTCGAAGAGAGACCAAGTAGGACCGGAGTATAGGACATCAACCAATTTATATGACGGCATTGATAAAGCAGACAGGATTCGAGAGATCTTGTCATTAAAATAATTAGCAAACTTCTCACACAGAGAGACAGATACCTCAGAAAAAATGTTGACAGCTGGATGGAGTGCAGATTCAATAGTAGAGAATAAAATATTTGGCTTATGGCTGTTTTGTGTAATTAACTCTGAAAAGTATCTACACTTTGCAGCCTTGGCAGCTCGCTGAAATGCAGAGAGAGAGTCACGTAAGATTTCAAATGAGACTTGAAGCCTGTCTTTTTTCCATTTACGTTCCGCACTTCTACAAGTCTTCCTAAGGGAACGAGTGGTATCATTATGCCAAGGTATTGAATTATGTTTGTGTTTTTTCATCTTTAATGGAGCAATAGTGTTTAAGATATTGGAGCAATTATTAATTAAAAACACTAAGATGCTTGTTAACATCCAGGTGACCGGTGAGAGTATTCATATCCTGAGTAGCACCTAATAATTCATACTTAGAAGCAAATTCTTTACTTGAGCATTCTGTAAATATACGAGTCCAACATGGCAAAGATGATTGGCTTGGAGTATTTCCATCAAGAGACACAGAAAAACATATGGGTAGATGATCAGATATGCCAGCGACATCAATTTTTATATCCAGCACTGACACACCACGGGATAAAATCAAGTCCAAAGTATGTCCTTGAACATGAGTAGGTCCAGATACCCATTGCACAAAGTCAAAAGAGTCAAGTAATCTAAGAAAGTCTTTGGATAGTGGTTTGGAATCACAACACACGTGTATGTTAAAGTCTCCCAGTATTAAAATCCTGTCGTAGCTGGTGACGATTTCACTCATAAATTGAGCAAATTCATTTAAAAATTCCTTATTTACCTTAGGTGGTCGGTATATGACTGCAAAAACCACAGGGTTGACTAGTGAAAGTTGAAACAGCAAAGCCTCGAAGCAACTATGAGTCCCAGTTGATAGACTGCGACAAAGATACGAGCTTTTAAACACTGCCGCCAAGCCCCCACCTCGGCCAGATAACCGAGGGGAATTTAAAAAGCTACAGCCCTGAGGCACCAGCTCAGTGAATGGGCTTAAGTCTCCGGGTTTAATCCAAGTTTCAGTGATACATAGGGCGTCCAGCGCGTGCAGGGTAAAAAAGTCATTTAATATAAATGTCTTATTTACCAGAGAACGTGCGTTGATCAAAGCCACGTGAAATGGCGACACCTCTTCCTGGGGTTGCATAGATCTCCGGGTCAATCTAAGGTTGGAAGTATTAACTCCACCACAACGAGCGCGCGGAAGGAAGCGGCGCAGAAAGACAGGGCCAGGGACAGCAGGGACAACAGGTCGAAGCCATCGATACGATGAGTCCAGCGATCGCCAGTGAAGATATAATCCGCGTATCATCCCAGGCCCGGTAGATAGTAAGACAGCAGAGGATCTCAGCCGAACTGCAACTCCAGCACGCTTTCCTCTTTTTCTCCGACGCTTCTTTTTCCACGGCAAGTCTGTAACATGCCGGTACTGATGTGAAGGGAAGTAGGAATAGGTAGGCGGCAGAGAAGGTTGAGACGCACAGGTGCCGGTCCTGGCTGATTCAAAAGCCATTCGAATGTCCATAAGTGTTTGGCGATTATACACCAACGCCATTTTACAGCCAGTAATAAAAATAGACATAAATAAAAACATAAATACTAAAAACAACAACAGACGGCGTGCCAAACACAGAGGCGCCATCTTTACTGATGTGTAAACTCAAACAAAGTCACTAACGGTCTGTGATCAGTCATCAGATTAAATGTGATTTACATTCATGTGATTTGGTTTTGCTTTCATGTAATGTGAAGTGAAAATGTGTTTTATTTGTATTTGTGATTTTTCAAATGTATTAAAGTTTTGTTAAAACCTAATTCTCTCTCTTGCTCTCTCTCTCTCGTGTGCGCATGCATGGGCGTTTGTGGAGTGTGTGGAGGACGTGTGGTGAGTCTTGAGCGTCTTTGATTGTTAGTGTGGTTTTTGTGGTTGATGAGCTACAAAGAAGTGTTTTTAAACTTTCTTTTTCTTACTTTTCGTTAATCTTGGGGAGAGAGTGCTCCGGGCCGTGTGCTCACTGTTGAAGCATGACGGCCCCGGATTCACGGGTGTTAAATACACTCACGCAGCGTCATGCAGTGAAGGTGGCGTCCGCAGTGAGTGTAGAGGACTGTTGTATTGCTATAGGGGAAGCTGTTGGTCATGAAAGTAATCTGTCAGCTTCAAAAATGAATAATGCCGCGGTGATCTTTTTAAATACTGTAGAGAAAGCTAATGAGCTGGTTGAGCGAGGAATTGTTGTTGATGGGTTGTTTACACCTGTTCTCCCTCTTTCAATGCCGTCTAAAAAGGTGACACTGTCTAATGTTCCTCCGTTCATTAGTGACGAGTTGTTGTCACAGTCTCTTTCCCGGTATGGCAAGTTGGTTTCTCCGATTAAAAAAAATCCCCATTGGAAGTACATCACCATTGTTAAAGCATGTTTTTTCATTTAGACGTTTTGCTTACATGATTGTAAAGGATGACGCTGAGTTGGACTTAACGTTTAAATATCGGATTGACGATTATGATTATGTTGTCTATGCGGCAACGGGGAAAATGAAGTGTTTTTGTTGCAATAAAGTGGGACATTTAATTCGAGATTGTCCTGAAAAAAAGGAAACTTTAATAGTTACACAAAACACAAATGATTCAGTTGGTCCGCCCGAGGCAGTGCGACCCGCGGTAGATCAAGCCGAGTCAGAGGCGATCGTGGCAGAAGCAGTCGCGGCGGAGCCACAAACAGTTCAGCCAGAGATGATTGTGGAGAAGCAATCTGTTAATAAAGAAGCAAATAATGCTGAGGCCACTAGGTCTGGTGAAGACAAGACTGTCATGAAAGGTCTGATAGTCTCTAATCCGGACAATATTGAGGGAGATGAGCAGCCTGTAATAGATATGGTGTGTGAGAATGTTGGAATCGATACAGAGGCAGAGAGTATACTGTTCAAAATACCTCGTAAACGGAAGAACAGTGTTAATGCTTGCGATTCGAAATTTGTAAAGAAAATGGACTCTGTTGAATGTGAAGGGCAGAGTGATATAGAAAGTGACAGTGAATCCGACTCTAGCGTCTCTTTCGCAGTGTGAAGGGGTGAGTGGCAGTTGTGATTTGGAAGATATTAAATTGTTTCTCAAAGCAACTAAGAACAGAAGAGGGGTACAAGTGAATGAATATTTTCCTGACCTTAAACAATTCGTTGAAAAAACACGGTGTTTGATGACTGAAGGGTTGTTTACTAATAAGGAAGTCTACCGGTTGAAAAAACTAGTGAGAGAACTTAATACTGAAACGAGTGATGATGCTGGAAAAAGTTAATTCAATGAAGCTTAGAGCTTTGTTCTTTTTGTTTCCTTTCCTATTCTTTATGGGTGAAGTCAGCATTGCATCAGTAAATATAAATGGTGCAAGAGACATGAGAAAAAGGGCAATATTATATGAGGTGTTTAAGCAAAAAAAGTTAGATATTATTTTCCTTCAGGAAACTCATAGTGATTTAAAGAATGCTGTTGAGTGGACAAGGGAATGGGATGGCATCTCTGTGCTAAGCCATAATACTGCTGTAAGTGGAGGAGTTGCTGTTTATTTTCCAAAAGTTTCAGACCAGTTTCTTATGATGTTGATGAAATTATAAAAGGTAGACTTTTGAAGGTTAGAGCTTTTTTTGAAAATCAAGTCTTTGTTTTTATTTGTGTTTATGCTCCTACTTCAGGAGTTGAAAGAATGTTGTTTTTGAACAACCTCATTTTAATTCTGCAAAATTGTAATAGTGAAGACTTTTTATTTCTAGGAGGGGATTTTAATTGTACTGAAAAAAATCTCGATAGAAATCATATGGAGCCTCATGAACCCTCCCGTAAGAGACTTATTCAAGTTATTAAAACACACGAGTTGAGTGACATTTGGAGGCATTTTAATGGCAATCAAAGGCAATACACTTGGTCTCATACTCGTGACAATGTTTTGTCTTTAGCAAGATTAGACAGGTTTTATACATTTAAACATCAATGTGGTATCTATAGTAAGTGTTTTATTGTTCCTGTAAGTTTCTCTGATCACAGTATGGTGTGTTGTTCTTTTATTTTGAATTCCATCAAACCAAAGAGTGCCTACTGGCATTTTAATACCTCCCTGTTGTGTGACAAGAAATTTGAAGAAACGTTTTAAAGTTTTTTTGGAAAACATTTAGAGCTACAAAAGATTTTTTCCAATCTTTGAGACAGTGGTGGGATTTTGGAAAAGTACAAATTAAGCAGCTTTGTCAACAGCACACTCAAAATATCACTGCACAGGTGTCAAGAGATATGAAAACTTTGGAAACATCAATAGTAAAGCTTCAGGGGTTAGTTGATTTAACTGGGGAGGATAGCTGTTTGGAAGCTCTTTTAATGAAAAAGACTCAACTTAGTGACCTTGTGGGGGGTAAGGTGCAAGGAGCTCTGGTTCGGTCCCGTTTTCAAAACATTGATCAAATGGATGCTCCAACTAAATTTTTCTTTAATTTAGAAAAAAAAACTGGACAGAAAAGAGTAATTCATGCACTACGCTCTGAATCTGGCACTTTACTGACTGATCCTATTGACATTAGAAGGAGAGCTGCTTGTTTTTATGAAAAACTGTACAAGGCTGAATGTGACGTGGAGCCTGATATTGACAGTGTTTTTTTTTTAAAACTTGTCAAGGGTGTCTGAAGAAGGCAACTTGAAACTCAGAGAGGCCTTGAGCCTAGAGGAGTTGCACAAAGCCCTGAGGGGTATGGAGTCGGGGAAAGCTCCAGGCATCGACGGTCTCCCAGCAGACTTTTATAAGTCGTTCTGGTCAGTGTTGGGGGAGGATCTGCTCGCAGTGCTTAACGAAAGCTTGGCCGAAGGGCGGCTGCCGTTGAGCTGTCGTAGAGCAGTTCTTACACTCCTCCCAAAAAAAGGAGACTTGACTGACATCAAAAACTGGCGCCCTGTGTCCCTTTTGTGTACAGATTACAAGCTGCTCTCCAAAACATTGGCAAACAGACTAACAGAGGTAATGGAGCAAGTTATTCACCCGGACCAGAGCTGTTGCATACTTGGTAGATCTATTTTTGATAACATTTCTTTATTGCGGGATTTTCTTGATGTTTCCAAGTTATTTAATTTGGATTGTGCTCTGATTTCTTTAGATCAGGAGAAAGCATTTGATCGAGTAGAACATAATTACCTGTGGAAAACTTTAGAAGCATTTGGCTTTTGCCAAGAGTTTGTGAGTAAGATCAAAGTCTTGTACACTGATGTTGAGAGTTTGCTGAAAGTGAACGGTGGCTTATGCACTCCTTTTAAGGCTGGTAGAGGTGTCAGACAAGGGTGTTCTCTGTCCGGAATGCTCTATTCAATAGCAATAGAACCTCTATTACAGCAGATAAGAATGAATTTGAATGGTGTACAAATACCTGGTTTTAACTGTAATGTCCATTTATCAGCTTATGCTGATGATGTGATTGTAATGGTTAATAATCAAAACGATGTACAGGTTTTAATAAAATTACTTGAGGATTTTAAAGTCTTATCCTCCGCTAAAGTAAATTGGAACAAAAGTGAAGCTCTAGTGTGTGGAAAGTGGGTGAGTGGGAGACTGAGACTTCCTGAAGGTTTACGTTGGAATACAGAAGGTTTTAAATATTTAGGAGTTTTTTTGGGAAATGAGTTCACTGTACAGAAAAATTGGGATGGGGTTGTTGAAAAACTTAAAGGTTGTTTAGCTAAATGGAAGTGGCTGGCCCCAAATATGTCTTATAAGGGGCGTATTTTAATAATTAATAATGTAGCGGCTTCATCTCTCTGGCATAAATTAGCATGCATTGATCCACCTCCAAAATTGTTAGCAGAACTTCAAGCTTTATTAGTCGATTTTTTTTGGGATAAATTACACTGGGTCACTCAGAGTATTTTGTTTTTATCAAAAGAAGAGGGTGGGCAGGATTTGGTAAACCTGCAAGGCAGGACAGCGGCTTTTCGGCTGCAATTTATACAGAGACTTCTGTTGGGACCAAGTGATTTCGGCTGGAGAGCTACTGCGTGTGCTATCTTACGGAGGCTGGGAGGTTTTCAGTTGGACAAAGCTCTTTTCTTGTTGGACCCCTTGAAACTGGACTTTGCCAACGTACCAATTTTTTACCGTAACCTTTTCAGAGTCTGGAGTCTTTTTAATCATCAAAGGGCACCATCTATGAACTCTCTCTTTTGGTTGTTAAATGAACCTGTAATACATGGTGCCCGTCTGGACATTTCTGTTGGTGACCACACTTTTCCCGGACTGAATAATTTGCTTTGTAAATCTAAGACCACTACTTTAAGTCATCTGTTAAAGGTGGCTGGACCTAATTTTATGAACACTGAGCAAGTTGCTTCTCATCTTGGAATTTGTTCGTCCCGTAAAGTTGATCAATTATTGACAAAGTGGCGGTCTGCTCTATTGATTGAAGAGAGGGAATCATTAGCAGACTTTTGTAGAGGGGTAAAAGTTCCTAATGTTGAGGACTCTTTTCCAGCTATTTCTTTATCTCCCAAACTAGATGATTGTATGGGATGTTTTTTAAAGGATGGTAAATCTTTGTGTTTGGATTTTTTTTCAGTTACTGGGAAAATTTTGTACAAAGCTTGTGTTTTGGTTTTTAATAAGAAGCTTTTAAATAATAAAATAGATACTCCATGGCGTTCATTTCTCAAAATAGACGATGATGTTAAACCTGAATGGAGAGTTTTGTATAAGCCACCGTTAGTAAAGAGAGTAGGAGATATACAATGGAGAGTTCTTCATGGTGCAATTGCTGTAAATGCTTTTATTTCCATTTTAAACCCTGAAGTGAGTTCTGAATGTCCTTTTTGTTTTATAAGAGAAACAATTTTTCATGCTTTCATGCAGTGTTCCAGGTTAAATCATTTATTTATGGTATTTTTTGGTTGTTTTAATGAAACTTTTTCAATGGAAATTTTTGTATTGGGTGCTAAGTATGTGAAGAAAAAGCGTTATGTTTGTCAATTACTGAATTTTATTCTGGGTCAAGCTAAATTAGCGGTTTATACAAGTAGAAAAAACAAGATTGAGCAGAAATCTGGGCAAGATGTTGTGGTTTTATTCTCAAGTTTTGTAAAGGCTAGAGTTTTGATTGATTTTAATTTTTATAAATTAGTGAATGATCTTTGTTCTTTTGAATTGAAATGGTGTAGCAGAGGAGCATTGTGCACTGTTGTTGAAGATGAATTGTTTTTTTACACACATCCTGTGATTTATATATAATGTGATGTATATTTTGTGAAATTGTTATATTGGCTATTTGTATTAAAGAGCTTTTCAAATTCAATTCAATTCTCTTGCTCTCTCTTTCTTTCTCTCTCTCTCTCTCTCTCTCTCTCGTGCTCTCTTTTTTATTTTGTTGTATCTTTTGTGTGGATAGTCTGCTTCCAGATTTTCGCTGGGAAGTATGACGACTCCAAACACGATGGCTTTTGAAAATTTAACTCAGCGTCCTGGAGTTAAAATTGATTGTAATGCCAGCGTGGAGGACGTATGTTTGGCTGTGGGAGACGTGAATCATGAAAACATTGTGTCGACTTCGCAAATGAATAATGCAACTGTGCTTTTTCTTAGCACTATTGAGAAGGCTAATGAAATAGTGCAAAATTGTGTGGTAATTAAGGGTTCCCTTACACCGGTGTTTCCTTTGAATAATCCTGCCAAGAAAATAATACTTTCAAATGTCCCACATTTCGTGAAAGATGAGGTTATCGTGCAAGACACGATATGGAAAAATAGTTTCTCCCATCAAAAAATTCCACTCTGATGTAAATGGCCTTTAGTAAAGCATCTTGTGTCTTTTAGGAGACAGGTGTTTATGATTTTGAAAAATGATGAAGACAAACTTGATCTGGTTTTCAAATTTTAAAATTTAAAATAATGGCTTTGATTATACTGTCTTTGTATCATCTGATACGACGATCAAATGTTATGGCTGTGGAAAAATTGGGCATCTTATTCGTAGTTGCCCTGATAAAGTAAAAAAGAGCACAGTGCCGGTTGATGCAGATAAAGCAGGGAGTGCTGTTGCTGAAACCAGTAAATCTGCGGCTGCTTCACTGGAGGTTAGAAATGGCATAACTGCGAATGTATCACTTGAAGAGCCGGTTGCGGGAGAAAACAGAGCGGAGAAGTTGATGTCTGATTCTCCTCTTGTTGATGGAGGTGTTGTGGTAGGGCCTGTAGCAGCAGAGACAGTGGTAAGATTGAGTAAGACGGTATCTTTCGCATTTGTTGAGCAAGACAGAGAAATTGTAAATGAAGATTTGAGAATGAATGATTGTGAATTGAACATGGAAGTTGAATCGATCTTTAAAGTTCCCGAAAGGTAAAAAATTTAAATTATAAAGTCAGTAAACAAGCTAAAAAAAGTGACGGTGAAGATGAAATCATAGCTTCGGATGATGATGATTCTGATTCTAATGCTTCGGTGTGTAGAAAACGTTCTGCTTGTTCTCAGAATGAGAACGTACAGGTTTTGTATAAAGCTGAGGACATTAGTCTCTTTCTTCAGGAAACAAAAGGGCTAAAAGGCGTAGAGGTTGAGGATTATTTTCCTAATCTTGCGCAGTTTGTGAAGCATACCAGGCATTTGATGAAAGAAGGGGCTTTCTCTGATCCTGAAGTATTTAGTTTACGGAAGTTTGTGAATAAGATAAAAAAAAAAAATTTAATTCTGAGAGATTTAAACCATGGTATTCTTCTCATCTCTTAAGTTTTTTTTTTGACCATATGCATAATCTCTGTTTTTTCCCCTCTTAGTTTTTTGTGTAACTTAAATAATATTATGAGTTAGCTAAAAATTGGAACTTTAAATTTAAATGGAGCTAGAGATGAGAAGTTGTATGAGTTTATAAACCAGAAGTCTGTTGATGTAATGTTTATACAAGAAACGCATAGTGATAAAAGAAATGGGGTGGACTGAAAAAGAGAGTGGGGAAGTCAACTTATTCTAAAAACTTTTTCTTAAAAGTTATAGTTAAATTTGAAAAAAAATGTTATTGTTTTTAAAAATATTTATGCTCCTAATAATGGAGCGGAAAGTGTTTTGTTTTTTAATTTAGTCAACACTACTCTGAAAAGCTTAAATACGGAGGATTTTTTTAGTTTTAGGTGGTGATTTTAATTGCACTGAGAATGATGAAGTAGATCGGAACCAATTAGAACCACATGTTGCATCTCAAAAAGTTATCAAGCGGTTCGTTCAAACTTTTGATAATTCATGGGCTGTACACTACATCACGATCCAGTGTACAGTACAGCCAGTCCCTGGGGAAGCACGACTTAATCATTAAGTTCCTGAGGGGTGCCAGAAGATTAAACCCTCCTAGTCCACCCCTTGTGCCCTCCTGGGATCTCACTGTTGTCATGGCAGGACTTCAGAGGGATCCCTTTGAGCCACTGGAGTCAGTCAAGCTTAAGATCCTGTTTCTCAAGACAGCACTCCTGACCTCACTCATCTCCATCAAGTGGGTCGGGGACCTGCAAGCATTTTCAGTGAGCAAAGAGTGCCTGGTGTTCAGGCCGGCCTACTCTTACATTGTCCTGAGGTCCCACCCTGGATACATGCCCAATATTCCCACTGCTGCCTTCTAGGAACAAGTGGTGGACCTGCAAGCGCTGCACCCAGACGAGGCAGATCCAGCCTTGGCATTGCTGTGTCCCGTACATGCCCTGCACACAAATGTGGACTGCACCCGGAGCCTCAGAAGCTCTGAGCAGGTCTTTGTCTGCTATGGAGGACAGCAGAAGTGGAAGGCTGTCTCCAAGCAGAGGCTCCTCCTGGGCTTTGGCGCACAGCACCTCTCTGGCAGACATCCGCAGAGCTGCGGGCTGGGTGACACCTAACACCTTTGCAAGGTTTTACAACCTTCGCGTAGAGCCGGTTTCTTCCCATGTGTTGGGCAATAGATAATTGGCAGGAAGAAATGGCTTGGTGTCATGCTTGCTGTGCCATTCCCCCTCACACGGGAATGCGAGCACCTTTGTTCTCCCAGTGGTGTTCCCCGGACAGCGAACCCTGGTCCAGCTTCCTCGAGCACCCCCGGCACTCAAACTCGGACGCCAGGCCCAGTACTGGTTTTAGCATGCCCAGAGTCCCGGTCAGCCCCTGTACTGAGCTAGGTGTCCCATATGGAGTGATTCCCTGTGGGCAATCCCTTATGTGTATCCTTCCACTGTAAGGTTTCTCTCTCTCAGTCTCTGCTGGCAGTAGTTCTATCCCTACTCCCTGGTAGGACCTGCCTCAGAGACCCATTCCATATGTAGCACTGCTAAGAATGGACTACTTAGGTCAGTCCATATCAGTGTCACCTCCCTATGGATAAGATGTGGTTTCCGTAGCACCCTTACCCAACGTTCCACTAGCCAAGCTGAAAAAAAGGTTTGAAGCCATCTTTTGCTTGAAGGTTGAAATTCCTTCTGTTAAGATTTTTTTTTGTGGACGGAACAGCAGCATGGCTTTCTCCAGCAGCGATGTACTTACCTTTGACCTCTCTCGGTACCAAGGTACCAATTTGCACTGTGGCGTTGGGAAGGTTACGACCTATGCACTTGCATTTGTTTTGGCACTCCACAGCTTGTCAGCATTTGCAGCGCCACGGGTGGTAACGACATTCACTGGTTATGGTGCTTTCCATAGGGCCCCTAATGTCATCACAACATAACTCGTACCAACTGACAGATAGGGAACATCTCGGTTACGTAGGTAACAGAAACGTTATATCCCCCTGCCTCAACCCTGAGCCACACGCTTAAAGTCGGGACACAGTCTGCTTTATTTATTTATTTTTTTGTCTAAAGATGACAGTTGAGTTTTGTGTCATTTTGTATCCAAATGCAGAACTGAACATATCTGAGGAACAGAAGATCACTGGCTCTAAAATGAGTCTCTGTGAGGAGAGAGAGGAGGATGATATTCATTATCAGAACAAGAGAACAGCATCTTCAGAGCCCAGCTGTGTGTCGATGAGGAGTGATGCATCTATGATACAACCTCCTAAATTCAGTGATGAGCCAGTGACCTTTAACCCCAGGTGAGACCATAACCAGTGCTGGAGACAAGAGACAGTATTTTTAACATTAATGATGAAGCTGTGACCTGAGAACAAACATGCAGCTGATTGAACTGCTGCAGTTAAATGAGGGTGAGACATTACTTAATCTCAAATAATGCAGAGTGAACCATATTTGACATCAGTCTCCATAACTGATTATCTGGTTTAACTATATTTTGAGCTCACATCACAAATGTGTCTGCTCCATCATAGAGCACTCTGACTGAGCCAGATTCATTCATTATTGTCATCAGCTGTGTCCTTTGAAAAAAGATTCACAAAAACCCTGTTAGTTTTCTGCAGTTAAGATAATTTCAATCTCATTATTCAGACTAAAACTCATTCATTTTTCTGCTGTGTGGACAGAGATGATCAGACTGGAGACCTGCAGCAGGATTCTCCTGAACCAGAGAATGATGAACTACAGAGAGTCAAAGACCAGCACAAAGCCATCATGAAGAACAAGTATGATAGATTATCTGAGGGAATCAACCTACATGAGACTCAAATCCTCCTGAACAGGATCTACACACAGCTCTACATCATAGAGGGAGAGAGTGAAGGAGTGAATGAAGAACATGAGGTTTTACAGATGGAAAAAACAGCCAGAACAAAACACTCACAAGACATTCCAGTCTACTGCAATGATATCTTCAAAGCCTCACCTGAACCAGGACGTGAGGACATAGACCATATCAAGACTGTTCTTACTAAAGGCATCGCTGGAATTGGAAAAACCGTCTCCGTGCAGAAGTTCATTCTGGACTGGGCCGAGGGAAAAGCTAATCATGATGTAGATTTCATGTTTGTGCTTCCATTTCGAGAGCTGAACTTGATCCGAGATCATCAGTACAGTCTTCACAGACTTCTGCTGGACTTTTATCCTGAACTTCAAGATCTGGACTCAAAGATTTATGAGGAGTGTAAAGTTGTGTTCATCTTTGATGGTCTGGATGAAAGTAGAATCACACTGATGTTTTCAGATGTTCAGAAAGTTTGTGATGTGACTGAGACTTCATCACTGGGTGTGTTGATGTCAAAGCTCATGAAAGGAGAGCTGCTTCCCTCTGCTCTCATCTGGATCACCTCCAGACCAGCAGCAGCCAATCAGATCCCCTCCGAATACATCAACCGTCTGACAGAAATTCAGGGATTCACTGAGCCTCAGAAAGAGGAATATTTCAGAAAGAGAATCAGTGACCAGCATCAAGCCAGCAGAATCATCTCACACATCAGAAGAGCAAGAAGCCTCCACATCATGTGCCACATCCCCGTCTTCTGCTGGATCTCATCCACTGTGCTTCAGAAGCTCCTGGAAGAAGATCTGAGTGCAGAAATCCCTCAAACTCTGACTGAAATGTACATCCACTTCCTGATGATTCAGATCAACATGAGGAACCGGAAATATGAAGAGAGAGATCCAGAGAAACTCCTGCAGTCCAACAGAGAAGTGATTGTGAAACTTGCTGAAGTAGCTTTCAATCAGCTGATGAAGGGCAATGTGATGTTCTATGAGGAGGACCTGATTGAGAGCGGCATAGACGTCACTGACGCCTCAGTGTATTCTGGGATTTGCACTGAGATCTTTAAGGAGGAATCAGTGATTCATCAGAGGAAAGTCTACAGCTTCATTCATCTCAGCTTTCAAGAGTTTCTCACTGGTTTCTACGCGTTTTACTGCTATTTAACTAAGAGCATGGAGCCAGTGAAGTTGTTTCTGGATGATAAACATGAGAGGTACGGGTACATATCTGAGGAAAACTCTTTGTATGAGCTGCTAAAATCAGCAGTTGATAAAACTCTTGAGAGTGAGAATGGACATCTGGATCTGTTCCTGCGATTTCTGCTGGGTGTCTCAATGGAGTCCAATCAGAGACTCTTACAGGATCTACTGACACACATAGAGAACAGCTCAGAGAGCATCAGAAGAACCACACAGTACATTAAAGACAAAATCAAGATAAATGACTATAACATGAAACTATCAGCTGAAAGATCCATCAATCTGTTCCTCTGTCTGTTTGAAGTAAAAGATCAGATTCTGTCCAGAGAGATTCAGGAGTTTGTGAAATCAGACAAACACTCAGAGGAAAAACTCTCTCTGTCTCACTGCTCAACAATCGCCTACATGATTCAGATGTCGGAGGAGCCACTGAATGAGCTTGATCTCATGAAATTCAACACATCAGATGAAGGAAGAGGAAGACTGATGCCAGCTGTGATCAACTGCAGAAAAGCTCTGTGAGTATTCATTCATTCATGTCATTACATAAGTTACAGATTAATCTATCAAATCATAACCCTGGTTTCATTTATATAAAATAATGTATTTCTCATTTAAACATTGAAGCAGAGTATAAGCAGTTGAAAGCAGACAGTAGAAGCACAGCTGTGTGGAAAACATGTTTACAATCATCTCACATTCATTATTCATCATTTAATGCTCCAAACAAAATATTACTTAATATTAAAATGCATTTTCTTCAAAGAAATACCTGCTAGATCTGCACAAAATACAAAAAAAAAAAACACAAAATACACAAACCAATGGAGACACATGCAATGAATACACAGGCTACGCATGTAATGAAACTTTTTACAAACTAACTGCACATGTTTATTTAAAGTTGAATCTATTAAATATAATCCATAAATCATGCAATACTGCACCACTAAATAAGAAGTGTCTGTGTACCGTGTTTCTTCATTCATTGTAGTGCTCGTTTACAGCAGTGTTTACAGAGGGCTCACAGGGTTCCCACGCTTCTTGAAAGTACTTGAATTTCAGACATACGGATTCAAGGCCTGGAAGGTCCTTGAAAGTGCTTGAATTAAATTTGAAATAAATTTAGTTTATGGCGCTATTTCAAAAATGGTCCTATATGTGCTGTCAAAGACAGAATGAAACGGCACAAATGATTGGGGTGGAGATGGGGTTGATGATGTTGATGTTCAGCCTAGAGTTTTTTTAAGCCGCTCCCGCTGAGTTTCTGACCATTACCGCCCACTGCCGCAACACGTGTGTCCCGCTCCCGCAAACATTCTATATTGTATATAATTTTCACGCTATTAATATGCGGGGTATTGAAATCACATTTGAATGAGCGCTCGCAGTTCACTTTCACGTTCGATTTCGCGATCACGCACACTCTGTGTAAAGTGAGCACATCTTTACAGTGCGTGAATAATTATTAGGCACGTTGATATTCTGATCATATTTTTTTTCCAAGCACATTTTACCAATTCCAAACCACATCGATCTTAATAACTACTATTAATTTTGTATTTAATCATATATGTATAAGTGATGTATAATTGTCCATGAAGGCTGGAAGTGAAAATCTCCTTATGTTCATGTGTTCAGAATTATTAGGCACGTTTTCTTTTACAGATAAAATGAGCCAAAAAAAAAGATTTAACTGAAAAGTAAAAAAATATTAAATCCCCAATAAAAAATATTCAAAACAAATGCAATACAGAAATTGTAAAGTTAAGACATGACACACGGTAACTGCAAAATAATTAAGAATTAATGTGAGGAATTAGGTGTAAACCATCAAAACCTTTATTCTCCAGCATGTAGCATATTTGCTTTATGAGATTAACATAATTAATCATAACGGGTTGTTATCAATTATATATCCATCTTCAGGAATTAGCTGTAGTATTAATAGTACAATAAAATGATTAGTTCGTCCGCAGTACGGACCCTTCTATTGACTCTAAGGAAAATTATTCCTCTGGCCACGACAAATAATTTCCTTATTGAAGCATTGCTCCGAGCATTGTAGCATGACCGGACTTTAAAGTGACTTCGTTCTGAGAGCAGCAGACACAGACAACCAAGTGTGAATACATATGGATGTTTATTAAACTACACTACAAGGGAACATGCAACATCGAACTAGACCCAGACATACACACATTAAACATAGATGCCAACGCAAGGAAGGTATGGAGAGAGAGAGAGAGGGAGCGCTCACGCGCAAGAGAAGCATGGCAGGATTTTAACATCAGCTGACTACAACCTGTTACGAATCATCAGATAATCACATCACCTTAATTAAAAGGGGTCGAAGCCTAGAAGCGCATCTAGATAGTTAACAAGCGGTTACTTGCATTGGTTTTGTGGGTGCTGAGTAAAGTATCCTGGTGCATGTATAATGCGTAGATTCCTGGTAGATTCCTTTAGGAGTGAAAGCTTCGTCATCCTAGCTATGGCTTGATTAGTCCAAAGTGAGTTGACAAAGTTACTGAACTTAAACTGCCAGAAGATCGGACTCCCCCCGACTTTTCCCCACAGTACAGTAAAAATAGTGTGATACATTTCATGATCACATAGTGTACATCATTGTGTGAGAAATAAAGAGCAGATCAATTTGATATCAAGAAAGAGACGTCTACAAGGTATTAAACCAGAGATACATTCATACACCTGGATATGAGTGTTTAGAGCTTACTAATACGAATAGCGAGTGGTAACTAGGCTAATATAATAAGGAAACATACAAACAACACATGCATATACCAGATACATTTATAACTGCTTAATTATGGCCTAAATAGAGAAAATGTCTTTAGGTGTGTGTGTGTGATGTGTATTGGAAATCGTGGAGACAGACAACTAGTCTGGTCCCTGGCACAGGGGAATGTGTTTGAAGCTTGATAAGGACACCTAGTGGTTCTTTTTGCATCCTTTTGATAGTGATAAAGACCATCTGCATTTTAGTACCCATATAAATGTAAAGGCTGAGGCCAGGTCAGTAATTTATATGCAAATGTAAAAAGGCTAAAAGGTTGTTTTGTTTTTTTTAAACAAAGTGTAATCAGCCATCACTGATCCTAACAGACGTTATAAGCGCCACCATTTTCCAGAACTGCAACCTTCCTGGAGTCTCTAGAATTACGTGTCAAGTTCTCAGAGACTTTGCTTGGGTAAAACATCCTAAAAAATGACCCTCACTTAAAAAGAATAACATGCTGAAGTGTTGTGAAATACATGAAGACTAATTTTTGTAGGCTTTTATAGACAGATAAGTTGAGAGTGACTCTTGAAGGACCAGCACCACATCCTCTTGTACCACTGTTTAAAGAATTTATCTTCCAGAATAGCAGTAAGTTTTAGGAGCTCATTTTAGTCAATCTCTGCAAGACAGACTTTTCAGGATAGAAGATGGACTAAATATGAACTCCCAGAACTTACTGCGACATGGAGCTAAGGAGAAAATGTAGAACTTGAAAAATAAGAAAAACAGCTTAGTGAAAAGCGTGTACAGTTTAAAAAAATAAAGAATTGAAAGAATTGTACAAATTTTAATGTTAACAGGTTTTACAGTGTTATTACAACATTTAACCACTTTTTATTAATTTAAAAATTGCGAAATTCTTTCAAATTTAAATCTTGTACAAGAACTACAGCAAAAACCAGTTTGATGCATAATTTATCAACATTTTAGAAATTGTATTTGAATATTACCAGTATTAACTTCAAAGAATTTCATTAAATTCCTTTGAACACGACTGCTCAAAACAGTCTAAATTTATGAAACCTACACATTCAAAACATTATTACTCTGAAATTTTTCATGTAAATGTTAAGTGTAAGTAAAATGTTCAGTACTGTAAGGTCTTTCATGACACTACATATGCTGGCGTGTGAATTTGATAGGTGCTTGACGTAAAATAAATGGTGCTTAAAGTCCTTGAAAGTCCTTGAATCTGGTGTTCATGAAAGAGTGGGAACCCTGGCTCAGCTAATCAGGCTAATTAGAGACAAGCACTAATCATTCTTCCTTTTAGATTAAACACAGGGGTCATGAATGATGCCAACATGCTGACTGTAGAGTTCAGAAAAAAATCAACCCTTGGAAACTTTTCAAAACAGTATTACACTAACAAAACCTCAGTTGTGTAACCTTTACACGTAAGTTTGAAATGTTTCAAACTGGTACTCTCCAGTAGTCCCCAGCTAGGTAACTAGTTATAATATAGCTGGGGACTACTTTCAGGCGCTGCGTAATATCACTGCACCTGCCGCGGCCATGTTACGGCAGCAAAGTTTCTTGATTATTACGCCGGAATGAGAGTATAGTTCCTAGCCAAATCGGACTAGAAAATCGCAACTTTTCATTTTCCGCCGATCTTAGTACACAATATAACTACAGAAGAGTCGAGTTTTAAATAGGACAAATATCGAAACTCTTTGGTCATTTTTGAACGCGATGCTACTGGTCTAATCGGATTCAATGATCTATGCTAAGCTATGCTAAAAGTGCTCTCGCCAGACCCGGAGATCGGCTGAATGGATTCAAAAACGGTAAAACTCAACTTATTAACTCTGGGGGAGTTGGACAATGAGCCTATTTCCAAAAAAAGTGGAGTGTTCCTTTAAAATAAATCAATGATAAGTGTGCATGAGCAACCTAGAAATATAGCTGACTCAAAGTCATAAGTCTAAAGAAGTTATATTTCAAATTTCAGGGCAATGTATTGCAAAATGAGGGTCCTGCAAGATTTGGTTTGGTGCCCACACTACACATAGTGTGGCTCAATTAATATAACTATGACAATTTAAAAAAATGAACAATAGTGATAATAGTATTATTGCACTTTATTACTTTATATACAAAATAATAGTGTGTGACAATACTATTATATTTTAAAATAAAAAGTATTAAATAAAAATACAATTATGTTATAGAGCAACTAAAAATACAATGTTACGTTTAACGACTTTACATTTCCTTTTTTTATTTCCTTATAATTAGCAAGCTTTTATTTTGGTTGATTACCCGCAAGTAAGTATATGTGCAGCTGGTTTTAGCGCTGCCAAGTAAAGAGTGTAAGTGAAACGTGTCAGTGAATGAAATGTCAGGGGGGTTTTTTTGTTTTGTTTTTAAGTTTTTAGATTTATGCTTTCGGTTTGAATGGAAATCTTATACAGTGTTACAGGTAGTCAATCTAAAATGGTGATTGTGCATTAACAGCTGTAAACCATTTCAGTGCCCAAATGAGTGGTCTGAACTTATTTACACAGCCCTTTTTTATTGTGGCCACTTATGTGCACCCCTGATAATATATCAGTATTTCACAGAATTAATGATTTTGAGGATTATTGGATGTTGTTCAATGGATGCTTGACTTTAACAATTTACTCAAGTGTGATGGATTGGATTAATCTTGCCATTGCTGCTTAACCCTCTGGGGTCCGAGGTCATTTTGGGGCCCTTGAGATGTTTTGACATGCCCTGATATTTGTGCTTTTTTCAGCTACTTAAAACATACTATTGACCAACATGTAATTTTTTTTGTATTCAGCACAAACTGTGCTACAATAATATGTGACCAAGATGGATGTACATGTTTGCATTTTTTAGAAAAAAAAATATTATGCGTGGTTAGTACGTTTTGGGGAAAAAAAATGTAGCTGAAATAAGGCCTTAAAACCCACACTAAATAGTCCTGAATAAGACTTTTGAGTAATCAGTCTTGTAGGCTAGAATATTTACTTCAAAATTATGTGAAAATCATTCTGCTTACTCATTCACAGAAAACAATATATTGATTTAAAATTTTCAAGACATGTTTTGTGATCGAGGGTCTGTATGCGAGGGAGTGGTAATGGCCATGAATATTGAGTGAGTCTCACCTGAGAGACAAAGGGCCCTCCCCTATGGGGCCCTAATGGCCCATCAGTGTGACTGTGACTGAGGCAGGTGAGAGAGAATGTGAGGAGATTGAAAAAAAAGGGTTTTTTAAATTATTTGTGTTTTATTTACAACACAGTATAATCAAAACATACATAATGAAGGTCAAAGACACATTATTGTGCACACTGATCTAACCACAGAGATGTGAACTGACAACAGATTCTGTTCAACAAGTGAAACAAGTAAATCATACCTGATATTTATTTTAAGTGTTTCTACTTCTTTCCATGGATTCAAGAAGAAAAAAACATAATCAGTAGAAAAGGAGCTTGTTTTAACCCTTTAAGACCTGCCATAGAACAATTCCGCCAGAGTATATCTTAGTATTTTTACATGCTGTGCTGTCATTCTTTTGAGTATTTTCAAATGCCATATATCAATACAATCCTTACACCTCCAATTTGAAGGCTGTGTATGTAAAAAATCCATAATTACTAGATAAATAGCTCAAAAGTGCAATAAACCAACAAAAATATGAAAATCGATTTTTTTTTTCAACATATTTTACTAAATACAGAAATATCACAAATGTCAAACCTCAAACTTGTCAATGTAAAAAACTTGCATAAAACACTTTGAAACTACATACAATTTATTTGGACTGATTACATAAATTAGTTTGTGAGATACACTCATTTTTATAAACGTGCATTGTGAAGTCAAACCGCTAATATATTGCTTTTGAGAGCAATATTGATTGAACTACAAAAGATAATGTAAAATAATCAGTTACACTACTCTAAAATCTGTAATTTATCATAACTAAAAATGCAAAAAGGCTGTGATAACACTTGTGACAATTCCTGACTAGAATAATGCAGCGGGGTATGTGGCATGCCTCACAGATGAATGGAGTGCATTTGAATTTGTGGGGTAAAAAAATATTACATTTTGCTTTTGAGAGCGATGTTGATTGAAAAATAAATACATAAAGAACATCTCAGTTATTCTTGTGTAAAAACAAAACAAAACAAATACATAAAACAAAAATAAACCCCACTAGAAACAGATTCTGGAGCAGATGAGCAGTCGGAGAGTTCCTCGTCGTCGCACTCGCGTAACGTTAGTAGCTCCAAAACCTCCGCGTGCATGTACTTATGTTTTCATGCAGTCGTAACATTATGCACGTGAGTGTGTGATTGTGCTTGCATTTGTGAAGGTGCATTTGTGTGCATGTGTGAAAAAGAAAAAAAAGCAACAGATTGCAATGATAAATAAAAAAGAGTGATGAATAGAACGGAGCAGCAGCTGTGGTATATACGTACAGCAGATGAAAGTCAAATGTCGCGGCTTGTGACGTCACCACATGCAACACACCTTGGGGTCATAGTGCACAGAACGTGATTACGTCATAGTAGACGTAGGAACAGGTATCTAGCAACCTCAGATCTATAGAACATGTGTGCAAAGACGTGCAATGTTATTTTTAGTGTATTTTGTTGTATACGCATTTTATGCAATTTGTGCAGACTTGTTAGAGGGTGAAAACAACGCAACAGGAGCATGTTGTAGACTTGATCTGACTGTGTAACGTCTCTGATTTTGAATGCAAAAAGAATTATTGCGCTACCCTTTTGGTTTCGGTTTCTATTGACTTTTAAACAGAGACACGAAAACCGGAGCGCGGGCGCTCCCGTCGGTTTTATAGGGTTAACATAGAATATCAGTGTAGTTGAACATCTGATGTTGGTGCAGCACTCTCAGAGGAAAACAGTTTGAAGAGACATCAGGATACATCTGGTGCTGGTATCTGATTCAATAAAATACAAACAAAAAACATTTGTGAGCATGTTAATATCAGGAACATCTGTATATATATATATATATATATATATATATATATATATATATATATATATATATATATATATATGTATTGTAGCCATCGACTCACACATGCTTTGTACTATCATAAAAAAGAGAAAGAAATCTTATATCTGAGAAACTAATTATTATTGTTTAGCACGTTATTAAAATCTATTTCTGAACAGAGTAGGCTATTAATAATAAACATGTACTAAACATACTTAGACTCGTAGCATTCATCATGTTACAGTGCACAATCATATTACTTTTATTGTTTTATATAGAGCATGAAAACATCATCGCGCCATAAGAAATTTAAATACAGTGAATTGCCCCTCATATTCAAAATGTTTTACACGATTTCAAACATTGTAGTCAGGAATTATAGCTTGGGAAAAACCCAACTATGATTTTGTAGTCATATAGTCTAGTATGTATGATTTTATAGTAGCCTATGACATGATTCTGAAGCCACAGACTCAAGCATGCTTTGTACAATAAAAGGATGTACTTTGTACTATAAAAAATGATATTTTATATCTGAGAAACTAATTATTATTGTTTAGCACGCTATTACAATATATTTGTGAACAGAGTATTAATAATAAACATGGTCTAAACATTCTTAGACGCGTAGCATTCATCATGTTGTCGTTTGGGAAAAACCCAACTAACTGTTTAAATCTGTTCAAGTTTATGACACAATAACACGGTAACTAATGCAAAAAAGAAACATAACTTACTCATCAGATCGATCTCCTCTTCTGGATGAAATCGTGTTCTTCTTTCGAGGGAAATCCTTTCTTTACTCAGCGTGAACAGTAACAGTAGCCGCGATGAGGACCTCAGCTCTTTGTTTTGGGCGTTTACACGCGCTCACGCACCACGTGGCTATTTACATATGAACGGCGCGAGTAGCGCGAGGGCGTGAACTCATTAGAGATAATGAGTCAGACGGGAAAGACTGAACATCGTGTTGGTTTCATACGGATTACTTCATCACAGAATGTTTGTTTTTGCTTCATTTCAAAGTAGACACTTCAGGCTTTCTATAGATATAACTCCCATGTCTCTGTGTTGAGTATTCGCTGAGTTACAGTTCATTTTAGTGACGCGTTTCTCAAAACAGTTTGCGGAGACGGAGAAGACAGAGAGCACACCCTGTTTTTTTTCTTATTTCTCCAAAAGCACAAAGTTGTGTTGTTATTGTGAGTGTACTCAAAAAAAAGTAGACACTTAACAGTTTCGATTGATGTATAACATTTATTTGTGTGACCAAAATCAACAGAGTATTTTTAGTGTCTTTTGCACTGATCTTAAAAAAAACGAGTTGGTCTCGCCGGCGATACAGCCGACCCCAGAGAGTTAATGATATTTTATTAACAAAGTTCGGGAGGAGTGCGTCAGATACTTAGCTTAATTAACACAAGAGGAGCGCACTTAAGTTAATCAACACCATAGGTATAAATACAGCTGACATATCTCTATCCTTTGACGGTTAATCAGCATCCCTCCACCGCCCCTTCTCCACACTTTTGAGTTCTTACTACACTTACACAGGATTGGGGACTCTGGGTTCGGGCCATTCCCGAGCTCGGAGCCCTTCCCTAGACAGCATTACTACGCATTACTATACACCAGCTAATTATATGTAAGTGTGAACTCGTGAATTAAGCCTTGTTTTGATTCTGCATGTTGACATATATATATATATATATTTCTGACACAAATTACTATTTACATTGGACCCACAAACAAGGATCTAGCACATCAACAGATTAAACTCCACCCAATGTGTTTATGTTAGGGTTTCCAGATGGCCATCAGGTCTTCATTTCCCATAGGATATTAAATATGTGATCAATAAAAGGCATATTTTATTTTTTATGTACAGA
This sequence comes from Acrossocheilus wenchowensis, assembly GCA_029620275.1. Lineage (NCBI taxonomy): Eukaryota > Metazoa > Chordata > Actinopteri > Cypriniformes > Cyprinidae > Acrossocheilus > Acrossocheilus wenchowensis. Next base: position 3,009,541 of record CM056135.1, read on the forward strand.
ATACAGAAAACATGACTTTATCCATCCATCTCCGCTTCATTGCATGTTATTCACTTTTACAGAATTGCTGGATGTGGGCCTTTTGATCAGCACTGTGAAACTGTGTGTTCAGCTTTACAATCATCAAACTCCAATCTGAGAGCGCTGGACCTGAGTGTAAATGACCTCCAGGATTCAGGAGTGAAGCTGCTGTCTGATGCACTGAAGGGTCTAAACTGTCAGCTGGAAATACTGAGGTTTGACTTTAACATTCACTCATTTATTGTTTCTTGGTATTTGTATATGGGTCAAAGACGAAAAATGGTTTTCAAGCATCAAAACAATAAGTGTTTAAGTAGTTTCTAAGTAGTTTTAGTACTATTTTTTTGGAGTATACAAAGGATACTGCAATATCAATTACACTTTTTTTTCTTTCTTTTTTTTACATTACTAAGGGTGAACATGAACAGTCAAAACCTTAGTGAGCCCTTACCCCCACAAACCCACCCACCCCCAAGGAGGGGAATAAAACAAGGAAGTACCCCCCCCCCCCCAAAAAAAAAATTATTTGTCAATGCAACTAAATTATACCTTAAAGTATAATGAGAAAAAGAAAAAAAAAGCAGTCGGGACACCTCAAAGTCTTTACCTGAAGTTTCTTGATTTTCAGCACTGCCAGGTTTAGAAGTCTTACCTGTTCCTGCATTCACTCCGTTCCCTGATCACTAAAGACACTTTATCATGCTGAATATAAGAAATGACTGCTGCAATTAACACAAACTAAGCAAAAAAGTCGGAGCACAGGCAACGTACGATCTCTCACTACATCGTGACCCGGAAGCCCCCCTTAGTAGTTTTTAATAAGTAGTTTTTTCTGCACAAAAAAAAAGAAATGTACATTTTGCCATGATTTACAGAAAACCGACACTAAAATGTCATTGTGTAACAATCTTGCCAGGCATATTTACCACAAAAATCAGTTTATGACATATTGAAAGACTAATAGTTTTACCCCAAATACTACTTGTAATTTTACAGAATAAGTATGTTGTTTCAGTTTTTACATAAATATTTGTTACACTGACTGACAATAGAACATTTTTTCACTTATTTGAAACCTTAAAAGTAGAATCTTTACTTGAATTTAATGTGTTTTCTAATTTGCTTTTTAAACTGGGAAATTTTAAAATTTTATGCACAAAATGAGGTAATTTCCAAATTTGATAATTTTATAGTGATTTTGAAACATACTATAGTAAAGGTACTATAGTCAATTGTTGGGGAAATATAGTATAGTAATCTACAGTAAATTTAGAAAATGTAGTAAAAAAAATTCTACAGTAAATACTATAGTGTTTTCAACCATAGTAAAGATACTAGTAAATTGTGGAGGGGGGGGGGGGTTAATACTATAGTAATATAGTAATGTTACTACATTTTTTTAATAGTAAATTTACTATAGTATTTTTTCATGTGGGTAGTCTCAGCCTCAGACATGGAGTTTCGAAGTTGTCGTCGGATTGGTTGAATTATACAGTGTGTGTGTTGTTTAACGTTCCTCCTGGAAACAAAGATAAATGGTTTATTAATAAACATGTGATTAGTTGACTAATGCTTAAAATGAATGCCTACTAGTTGACCAGAAAATTCCATTTCCACGCTACAAGACATTGGTGTTACATCAAGAAATGAGCCACTGGACTTCCGCTTACTAACAATGACACAATGAAACATCAGTGACACAACCAGTGACACAAAGATTGTTATCCAGAAATATTTATTACTGGAAAGGTTAAGAAAATGTGTGTATGTCTATATTGCTAGAGAGGAACATTTGGAACACTCCTCAGCTATTAAAAAAGAATAAAAGGATTTGATGTTGCCTTTCCTGCCATGTGTCCAACTGTCCAATAATGAACTCCATGAACCCCTAATCAAACTGAACTGAGCACTTGTTCAGAACTAGAGGCTCTGGAATTAGATACATCATCCGTTCATCACCACACCATCTCTCGGGCTTAACTAGACTTCCTGCCTCTAGTATGCGCTTCAGATTATAAACCCTGCAGGATAAGTGCATTAATGTCACTATTTGTTTTTTTTTATCTACACAGGCTACATAAGTGTAATCTCACTGCTCAATCGTGTGATAGTCTGTCATCAGCTCTACAATCTTCAAACTCTGTCCTGAGAGAACTGGACTTTAATAAAAATGAACTGCAGGATTGTGGAGTAGAATTGCTTTCTCTTGGATTGAAGAGTCCAAACTGTAAACTGGAGATACTGAGGTTTGTTTTCAAACACTTTCATTATTTATTTTTATTTACTTATTTTGCATGAACTTATTCACTAAAAATTATACTGTTATGATTTTTTTTTCTGTATGCAATGGCTGTTTTTCTTGTTTAGATTTTCCTTATGTAATCTCACTGCTCAGTCTTGTGAGAGTTTGTTATCAGTTTTACAATCCCCAAACTCTGTCCTGAGAGAGCTGGATCTGTGTAAAAATAACCTGCAGGATTCAGGGGTGAAGTTGCTTTCTTTTGGACTGAAGAGTCCAAATTGTCAGCTGGAGATACTGAGGTTTGTTTTCAAACACTGTTATTAATTTTATTTAATTTATTTATTTTGCTCTAACTTATTCACTAAAATTCATATTGTTGATTTTTTTTTTCTGTATGCAATTCTTGTGTTGTTCTTGTTTAGATTTTCCTTCTGTGATCTCACTGCTCAGTCTTGTGAGAGTTTGTCATCAGTTTTACAATCCTCAAACTCCCGTCTGAGAGAGCTGGACCTGAGTAACAATGACCTGCAGGATTCAGGAGTGAAGCTGCTTTCTGACGGACTGAAGAGTCCAAACTGTCAACTGGAGATACTGAGGTAAATGTTTTTTTCCATAAAATAATGAACTAAATTATGTTACAGAAAATTACCTTTTACATTTTTTTCAACAAATGTAGCATTTGCTACAAGCGGTGTCATCTAGCAGCTGTTTGCAGGAGCATACCTGTCAACATTTGGGTACCAATTTTAAATTTTTTACCAATGGTACCAAACCAATTTTATTTAACTTAAAGTAAAATTAAAACTGAATATTTATTTCTGACAAGCTAAATGCCGCTTCTAGTATAAAAACTAGTATAAAAAAGTATAAAAACAGGAAAATGGGAGTGACGTGCTTTTAGAAAATCGTGCTGTTGTTCATTGTATCTTCAAAGTAGATTTGTAGCACTTATAGCATGAAGAACAAATATTGACACAAATATTGAGATCGACTTAAGAAACTCTTCGATACAGAAACATACCCTGTGTGAGTTATTGTTTTTCATGTTTAAAATGAGCAAGAATGCATTTTCCTTGAATATCCAAACGACTGCAACTGTGACATTTATTTTACATAACAATTCAGCAAAAAAGGTAATATTAAGTGAACATTTTTCATTTTAAATGTAGTCTACATTTTAAACACAATATTGTCAATTATTGTGTTATATTTTGCAACAAAATAATAATAGTTCCAATGAAATCTGCACCAGAACTGGTGTGCGTCTCTAAGCAATAGCTGTGTTTCGTTAGTGAGGGAATCTGCAGTTTTGAACAATTTAGGGAGTCAATGATCAGTAATAACCCATTCATAACTACAGCCATTTGCTTCTTTACTGAATGAATGAATGAATGAATGAATGAATGAATGACGTTATGCTTCTAGTCTTATATCTACAAGTATCACTTTGTTTTGCCATCGTTTATTGCTTTATTTTATAAATAATACACTTAATGGCATGTTAAAGGGGTCATATGATGCTATTTTAAAGATCATTATTTTGTGTATTTGGTGTAACAGAATATGTTGACATGCTTTAATGTCAAATACTGTACATTATTGTAGTTCCTCTATGCCCCGCCTCTCTCAAACGCATGATTTTCTACAAACACCCTCCTTCCAACAAGCGCAGTCTGCTCTGACTGGCCAACTGACCCAGTGCATTGTGCATGGCCGAACACCACAAGCGCATGTTGGAAAAGTAACGCCCCTTACCATAATCGTGAGCTTTAGTTAATAATGTCATTAGTTTTACCATCAGTTCAAGCCCAAGAGGGGAACAGAGTCACGTGACAGACAAAGTGGATGATGCTCGTATTTGCAGTACTCCCATTCCTCTCTACCTCTCTCTCACACACACACACCACACACACACACACACACACACACCACCCCCCCCCCCCCCCCCCCTGTGAAACTACTGCTCATGTCGTGCTTGCAAAGTTGGTTGCCATCGATCAGCTTGGTCATCTGTATTTTGATAACTGAATATATGATAATTGAACTGCCGACAATATGAATTGTCTGATTGGTTGCACATGACAAACGCACCAGTGTGGCTTTATCTCTGCTCGACAGGCCAGTGTGAAACAGAACACAGTGCATCTCTGTTTGTTATCTTCTCGGCACCAGTTATAAGCAGAGAACAGAGGATGTATGTAAGCATAAATTCATCTCTGCACATGTGAATGTAATAATGACACATTATACTGTCAATAGCAAATGCTTAATACTTACAGTCGCCGATTCAGAAGCGCCAGATTGTCATAGCAAATTCGGAATTGACCCTTTTTTTAAGAAATAGCCTTTGTGCACATCCAGCACATAGGTTCACGAAACTGTCGTCCATAAAATGCGCGCACAAATTCAAACATTTGGGTTGTATTGTTCTGTTGTAAATAATCTTAACCACAATTCCTAACTGCATCTATTTTCGGAAGGCCAAATAAAGTGCATTTGCTTTCGCATAGAAACACACAATGTCTCCCTGACATGGCTGCATCAACACTACTGAAACCACGCCTTCTTTTATCGCGTGCACATTTGAGCAGCAAATATTTCCACATCGTGACGTAGACATGTGGGGGCATGTTTGAATGAGGCATCTCTGCCCAGTCTGGATCAACCTTCTGTTTTAGATAGAATGAATCATTTTGTGGGAGACTTTAAGCTTTGTAACTCTGCAGATCTTATATGTACAAACAGCTACATAACACACTAAAGAAAAGGAAAAATAGAAATCGCATCATATGACCCCTTTAAGAATATGACATGAAACATGATATACAATTAATAAAGCTAGAAAAACTTTGCCTCCCTAAAGGTAAAAAATGGAAAAGATGTGACTGTGGTCTAAAGCCCAAAGTATACTTCACTTTTTATGCGTACGCGAGGGACAGCATACAGTGCACGTGACGTGAATTGCGTCATCAGAATAGTACCGCACCACCCGATTTTTGTAACCGTACGTACCTTGTACGCTCAGGTCGCACATGCGCACTGAAGATATTTTGCAGTAATCAGTTTTTCCACATGGTTGCAAAACTGTCCCCGGCCGTTGTTTCACAGTAGAAAATGAAACTAAAGAGACAGAACAACAACAACAAAATAGCGGAGACTACAGCAAAACCAGACGCTCACATTGACAAGCGCTTGTGATCGAGAGGGTATGAGACGGCTCAGCTTTGGTTTAAAAGAGTTCAAAAATATTTGTTATCAGTCATAACTTAACGGGGGGAAAATAGAGCCGACACGGGACATGGATGAAGCTTTCTAGAGCACGTCGACCACTCGTGTTCACGCACAACATCAAATGGAGTATACTTTGAAAGGCTACGCATATGCTAGCGTAAGCGTACAAAAACGAACTATACTTAAGGCCTAAGTGGGGGTACTCAGAAGAATGTTAAATGCCCCAGAGGTTACGCCACTGTAAAAAGTTTGAGAACCACTGGTGTAAAACAAACATGCTCTAAAACAAAAATAATTATGGTATAACATGAATCAGTGTGTTTTTAAACTGCAGAATACACACAAAATTCTGCAATAATATATCTTTTTTTTAAAAGTTGTAATAATAAAGTTCATCTGTGCCATTGATCCTGCTAACCATGAACTCGACTACAAATTAATTTCTGTGAAATGCCACGAAGTCCTGCAAAGCGAGAGAAGTGCTATTCATTCTTTTAATTTCACAATAATGAAAAAAATTACCGTAATTTCCGGACTATAAGCCGCAACTTTTTTCCCACGCTTTGAACCTTGCGGCTTAAACAATGACGCGGCTAATATATGGATTTTTCCCGCTTTCAAATTTAAAAAAAAAAAAAAAAACATTCTGTGACGCGCTCAGTTTTTTGGCGGCATGATGCTTTCATCAGACCAATGAAATTGCCGAACGGGTTGAGGTCAAACAACTTTTTTGTTTACGGTTTAGATTAAATCGAGCGCCCTCAAATTTCCCATCATTCTGATTACGGTAGTCATTTTGTCACCCTCATGATGGCAAAGACACGGAGAAATGCAAATGATGCAGCTTTTAAGTTGAAGGCGATTGATCTGGCTGTTGGAAAAGGAAATAGAGCTGCTGCACGGGAGCTTGGTCTTAATGAGTCGATGATAAGATGTTGGAAACAGCAGCGTGAGGAATTGACTTGGTGCATAAAGACAACTAAAGCACAGGAGGAGGAAAATAGTGACCGTGTAATGTTCACGGACTTAATTAACCCCGAATCTGTGGTGGCATCACGGAATCGCCGAAAATTCCGTGTTGGGCTCACAGAAGGCATCAGCCGTGGTCCATCGTCCATACACGGATTCACTGGTTCAACACCAGCGCTGCATCGGACCACGTAAAAAGAGTGACTCCGATGCAGTTATACTTTCACTGGAGTACCTGACAGCCCCTACCCTAAACCTACCCAGTTCTGAACAATAATGATGACGATAAATTTCCCAGTATCGCGTCGTCATATTGATGCTAAGGGTTTCCGTGCGTGGAGCACGGCTGATGCCTGTCACTGACTTACATTGGTATCACTTCTGTGAGCCCATCACGGAATTTTCGGCGATTCCGTGATGCCACCACAGATTCGGAGGTTAATTAAGTCCGTGAACATTACACGGAATCCTGTGAGATCATGTTGCAACGTAGGCGTTTCGTTAAAGCCTATTTATTTTTGTTACAAGCCGTGTTTCGTTAAAGCCTGTGTAAAGTTAATTTGTTTCAATGTACCTGTAGGCACCTGCGGCTTATGTGCGGCTTATTTATGTTCAAAATATTTTTTTTTTTCAAATTCAGTGGGTGCGGCTTATATTCAGGTGCGCTCAATAGTCCGGAAATTACGGTAAAATAAAATAAAAAATCAGTGATGTAATGCACCTAATTTAGAACTGCAAAATATGCACCCAAATCTCTGCATTCATCTCGGTTAAACCCATGTCACTGAACCAACTGTTGACCAATGCTGTACCGCACTGCATGTGGAAAACAGCAGAGTTGACTCTTTAGAAAATATCACCATTTATGTATCATGAAAAACCCAGCCCCGCATATTTTTTTTCATTATTATTTATAATTATAATATAAACTTAATTTTTTATGGTTGGCTACAGTTACTTTTTAAAAGTTATTCTAAAATGAACCAAAGCGCAGTCATACATTAATGTCTTTACTTTCAATATTAGTTCTATAGATTCAGTTTTCTACATATTCTGTAACTTATTGTGAATATAAACCATCAGTTTTGGACACCGCAAAGCTAAACTGCATCTCATTTCTGAGCGCAAATGGAAAAAGGACAAATTGCATGTGTCGTTTCATATACTAAGGGATTGCTGGCGTCATTATCAGAAAACTGTGAAAGATGCTAAAAGAAATTATATCTCTGAAATTATTTTGTCAAACTGTAACAAGCCTCATGTTTTGTTTAAGACTATTGATTCAGTTCTTCATGTCCCGCAAACATTCTGTGTTGATGCCTCCTCTGCTGTTTGTGAATTTTTTTTCACTTTTTTAATGATAAGGTTACTTCCACCAGGGCTCTTATCTCACCTCCTTCTTATGATCCTTCAGTCTCTGTTCTCTGCTCTGCTGTCTTTGACAAGTTAGAGACGGTGACTTTCTCAGTATTACATGAGATTGATGGTTATCTGAAGCCCTCAGGTTCTCCATATGATGCTGTCCCTCCTCGACTTGTCAAGGAGGTTTTTCCTACTGTAGGGCCATCTGTTCTTGCAGTTGTTAATAGCAGTTTGTCATCAGGTGTGTTCCCTGAAATTTTTAAACATGCAGTAGTCCAACCCCTGATTAAAAAACCTGGGCCCGCATTCTTAAAGATTATAAAGAATCCTCTCAGAGAGCTCCTAATTTAGCTAAAAAAATTCTAACTAGGAGTCTTAGCTTAAAAGTGATTCAAGACCAACCTGAGAGCAACTCTGAGCAAGGAAAAGACAAAAACTTTTATCTCAGTGAGGAGGCGGGGCTGACCCCATTGCTAGATATGACAGTCTTTTGAAGATTGTGATTGGTTGGTTGTCCAAGAAGGAAATAAAAGAGCGCTTTTAAGAGTAGGGTCTACTAAAAGCCTTCACTTTGAAATTACAGGCGTATTTTTTCCTGTTTTACAGTACTCTCTCTCTCTCACTCACACACACACACACACACACACATATATATATATATATATATATATATATATATATATATATATATATATATATATATATATCTTATTTTTATTCACCGTGCTGATATACTTAACATATTTTATAGGAAATGAACAGCGACACAATAAGATTCTGAAAGTGCTGTAATTGTTTGTGTGATCACTTTGCTTATAGAAGGTTGTGACAGACTCAGATCATCACTGCTGCATAGTTGCATTTTTCCAGTTGCTAAATATGTCAGTGTAGTGATTACTTCCATTTCTGGCACTATGGCATTTCTGCGCAGTGTCTGAGATGTTAGCGTGTCTCTGATAAGATCGGTCACAAACATGATCCCTGCACGATCTAATGCATAGCGTCTTATAAACTCACTGTTATGCATTGTATGCAACACAATTCTTCTCCCTCTTCATGTTTCGTCCGCTTTCTCCACTGCTAAATAAACTCTTAAGCCTCTTAAAAGTCCTCATCCGTACTCCTAACAATTTTGGACCTTAAGACCTCTTTTAAGGGTTAAGATGCTTTCTGAATTACCTTTTTCTTTACTAGAATCTTTTCTTTAATTCTAAGGGGAAACACACACATTTCTAAGAATTTTTGTAGAATTTTGTTACTAGGAGCAACTCTTAGCGCTAAGATTTTTCATGAATACGGGCCCAGGTCTGGATCCTACAGACCTTGCAAATTTTAGACCTATTTCCTAATCCTTGAAAAGATAGTTTGTAGTCAATTAACGGCCTATCTGAAAGATCACAATATTCTTGAAGTTTTCCAGTCCGGTTTTAAAACTCTACACAGCACAGAATCTGCACTTCTAAAAGTTTTTAATGATATCCTTTTAGCTACAGATGCTGGTGATTGTGTTATTCTGGTGCTTCTTTATTTAACTGCTGTGTTTGACACTGTGGACCATGAAATCTTTAATTTCTCTTCTGGAGCAGTGGGTGGGCATCAAGGGCATAGCGCTCCAATGGTTCAGGTCCTATTTAAAAGGCCGGACATTCTGTGTTAGCTGTGGTGACTTTGTGTCCTCTTTGGCTCCTCTCTCTTGTGGGGTACCACAGGGCTCAGTTTTAGGTCCTCTCCTTTTCTCTCTTAATTTGCTCCCCGTTGGTTCAATAATCAGGAAGCATGGCTTGTCATTCCATTATGTGGATGATAGCCAGATTACTGGCCAAAATAAAGCCATATCTTACAAGACAAAACTTTGAGACAGTAATCCATGCCTTTGTAACCACTCGGCTTGATTACTGTAATGCATTGTATGTGGGGGTTAGTGGGTTCTCTGTTGCTCATTTTCAGATTGTGCAAAACGCTGCAGCGCATCTTTTAACTGGAACACGTAAATGTGAGCACATTTCCCCCATATTAGCTTCACTTCACTGGCTGACCGTACATTTTAGGATTAAATTTAAAATTCTTCTGTTACATTTCTGAGCTGCTACACCCTTATATGCCCACCCGTTCTCTCAGGTCAGCTGATCAGCTGTTCCTGAATGTGCCAAAAACAAAGCGTAAGCTTAGAGAGGACCGTGCCTTTTCTGTGGCAGCTCCTAAATTATGGAATGAATTGCCTCGGCCCATTAGATAGGCCTCTTCATTGTTTTTATTTCAATCGTCTCTTAAAACATATCTTTTTTCCTTGGCCTTTGACACTTGATGTTGATATTTGGTTATTTATTTTATTTTTCTATGGTCTCTTAAATGTTAATTGTATTGTACAGTGTTTTTAAGGTGCTTTATAAATAAAGGTTGATTGATTGATTAACTACCAAGTATAATCAATCTCACACACAAACAAACACAATAAAATCACTTCTGTGTTATAAACATGCAAAACTGTATCGTACATCTGCTACAGTGGTGAATTTATTGATCGCACAGACCAGTTTTTTTAGTAGCACATGCAGCATATATGTCGTACTGTACAGCCCTGCTATTATAGCAAAAAAATAAATTTATGCTGCGTTGAAACAAAAGACAGTTTTGCTGTATTAACATCAGAGTTTGAACATGGCATTTTGCACTGTAATAAACAAAAAAGTTCTGCATGATGTATAAACTGATATTTATTTAGCTTACATAAGGAATGCAGCATTCTCACTTGAGCATTATCACATTAGAGAAAAGTTGTATAATCATTATAGGAAAAAAGTTTAGAGGCCTTTTAAAGGTATACTAAACATATTCAGCATTTTTTTAAATGCCCATGTTGAAATTTGATATTTTGGTTGATATGATTATTACTATAAATCATCTCAAATTTCATAAGTAATTTAGCAGATTCACTCCTGCATTTAAATGCAGCTGCATGAAAAATTAAGGTTTCATTGATTTAGCTACATCGTGGCCAGGTTTTATTTATTTGTTTCTTATTTTACTTGAAAAATGGGAATGAAATAATACAATGCTCACATTTTACTAAAATAAAGAAAATAATTGATAAAATATGCAAATATTTTCTAATTTATGGACAGAACTTTTGCCCATGTATATTATCTGTCAAAATTAAGGACAGGTATATGAATAGCCTACAAAGTCTGTGTGTGACATGCAGAAATGCATGCCATTATATCAGCGGAATTAAAAAACAATAATAATAATAGTAAAGCATTTGACAAATAGTAAGAATGTGAGATTTTGACATTTAGCATATAAATATTGCACAAGTTATTGGTCCAATGCAAAGTAAACTACCTTTTCTTTATTTTAAGGTAATATATTATTCATATGATATAAATAATACCGCACACTTGTGTAAAAAAATATGATGTAGTACATGTGTAGCATGAGGAAATAGGCCTATAAGCACAGGCTCATAGGTTTGACAGTTATCCTGCTTGAATTTGTTCTAAATAACAAACGTAAATAACTTCATAAGTGTGTGTGTGTATATATATATATATTATATATATATATATATATATATATATATATATATATATATATATAAAATTTTGCTTCAGTGAATATGAATTATTATTGTTACTTTATTTTGTAGGCTACTTGTTTTTCTTAGATTCTCTGGTGACTGCAGTCATCAAATGTAGCCAATCAGCAAGGCAATGCGTTCGTTTGATAACTTGTGGTTAAAGCACCACCCAGTGGTCAAAATTTGCAAATGTATTTTGCAGACACGGCTGTAAAAAAACTCATTCTGGTTGAGTACCATCTGCAGGTAATCTGCAGGAATGAATAATTTAATTATTAAATTTAAATCCTTTTATCTTCAACAGTAATGGTGACAAAAATAAATATGCACACCTCAAATACTGGTTAATACTGTACAGTAAAAAGTAAGCACACCTCAAGCACTGCCATCACTCTAAGAGTAGTCAAATAGCTGAAATTTAAGTCAACATGATTTATTTTTCCATTTAAACAATATATCTAAAATATCCAATGATTTGGGGAATACATTCTTCCTGATAATACCAAATGAACACAAAATGATCTTTTATGAATAGACTCGGTAAGATAAAATTAAAAGGGCACTTCAGTTTTCTACCCTGGTGTCTAGTGTTTTGTCCCTTTTCTTACTGGGAGTATAAATATATCTTTTGACTTTACTTGTTACAGCACAAATGACTGTGTTAGTGTTGCCTGACTGCCAAGCTAATGTGATGTGGACTGTTGCTGTGTGTGTTTGTAGGTTGTCTGGCTGTATGGTGACTGAGGAAGGCTGTGGTTATGTGTCTTCAGCTCTGAGTTCAAGCCCCTCCCACCTGAAAGAGCTGGATCTGAGCTACAATCACCCAGGAGATTCAGGAGTGAAACCGCTCTCTGAAAAACTTAAAAATCCCAACTACAGACTGGACAAACTCAAGTATGTTGAGCAGGAAAAGTTTTCAGGTCTTATTATTTAAAATCCTATATCTACACGAGTCTATGGGGTTTTTAGAGAATGTAACATTATAATGTATTTGAAGAGCAGCAACTCACACACCAAGATCAATTTTTTAATTTAAACAAAATAACTTAAATAAGAAGCATTGGGTTTAGGAGGAACAAGGCCAAACCAACAAAAATAAAAGTTCTGCCTGAGTAAAATCTTAGAGTGGCCCTATTATGGGTTATGAAAGATTGATATTTTGGTTTTGGGAGTCCCCAACAACAGGTTGACATGCATGCAAGCTCAAAAAACACTTTAATTTTCTTACAATATGCATTTATTTTTACCTTATTTGCTCAACGACTCCCAAACGATTCGCTCAACGAATCATTTCTCCAAACCCCTCCATTTGCATGACGCTACTCTGCGGTGATTGGTCCAATTTAATTTAAAACAGTGTTTTTGAGCTTTTAATGCTCCAAAAAGCAGCAACTAGTGGCAAAGAATGAATTTGCATTTTCATTCAGACCAACTCGAAAATCAAGTTTTCCCAGGTCTGCGCACACAACAAGAGGGCGGGCAGTATGCTAATGTTTCATGTTGACATCAACATGAAACGGCTTGGGATTCATTTTAAAAACGACTTGTTTCAATGATTCACTCGACTCTTTTTTTTGAGAGAGTCAATCATTTTATACACGATGCACTTTCAGATTTGCAGGATGTTTTCATTAACTTAGAGCTGTGTTACACACTGTATGAAAGGTCATTTTCAGAAATCCATAATAGGGGCAACTTTAACTAAACTTTTCAAACAAAACCAAATCAACCACAGAACAGTACCGTAAACTTCATAAAGAGCCACAAAACAGGAGAACAGTGAAAATACAACAGAAATGGCATCCACCTCCCTGCAGCTTTTATAAAAGGTGGAAACAAACAATCAAAATGATAACAAATTTAAACTGCAAACATTAACAACTTGTAAATTATTGTAAGCCTCACTTAAAGAATGACAAGATAAGCATTGGAGTCACTGTCATAGTAAATTAGTTAACATTACTTCAGATTATAAAATTCAATTCAAGTTTATTTGTATAGCGCTTTTCACGATACACATCATTGCAAAGCAGCTTGACAGAAGACGAAAGTTTCTACATTGCAATCAACAACCCCTTTAAACTGCTCCTAAATGTAATTTCACTTTTTTAAAGTTACTTAGTGTGTAATGTTGCTGTTTGAGCATAAACAATATCTGCAAAGTTGCAGCACTGAAAGTTCAATGCAAACAAAGATATCGTCTTTTAAAATTCTGGAAGTTTAATGCCTACAAAAACAGCTGGTAAGGGACTACAAAGAACTACTTCCTGAGTCTGTTACGTCACGAACCCAGATAAACCCCGCCCTCGGGAACATGTAAGGAAGGGGGCAGGGCCAATGCTGTGCTGCTTTAGAGAAGAGGAAGAGAAAACTAGGGGTGTACGTAAAAATCTATTCATATATGAATCGCGATTCTGTCTTCTAACGATTCTAATGGATTCACAAGTTTCAAAATTAATGTTCTAAAACAGCTGTTCTTAATACTGTTCCTCGTGTTGCCCTGCTCTGCTCTCTCTCTCTCTCTCATTCAGATCGTCAGATCAGCTCCAACAAACTGTTCCAATTATACATTTTCACATAGCAATGAGAAGCGTTATACATGGACGCGCGTGCAGTTGCCGTACTGTATTAAAGCTTTAATCAGAATAAAACCGTATATTAAAAGCTAACATGAGCAGTAGCATAATAACAGCATATCTAAAAGTATGAGACAACAAACAAACAAACATACCATTAAGAGCCGTGCTTGAACAGGTTCTGCGCGATCCTCTTCACTAACATCCTCTGCGTCTCAATCGGGCTCAAATTGATAAGCAATATAGCCAACGCCTTTGTTTACAATACAACCGGAGCACATGCCGCTGAGCTGAGGGGCGGGACGTTTAGACGCATGCTCGGCGGTTTAGCCAATCACAACACACTGAGCCAGCTAACCAATCAGAGCCCATCATTTATTTCTGAGGGAGGGGCTTCATAAAAACAGGAAATAATTGAGTTTGTCAGAGAAGGGACAGAGCGGTGTGGAATAAAGGTAAATTATATGAAAAATAATTCGTTTTTAAATAAACAAAGCATGAACGCATGTTAGAAAAAAACAGTAAACCACCCCTTTAAAAAAATTATGCAGTTAGTTAATGACATGAATTCAAACATAAACGGTGAACACTATTAGCAGCAATGATTATATGTTGTTTGTATGATGGTTCAGTGTTGTAATCTGAGGTCCTTAGAAGGGCATTATCTTTGCTCAGGTGTTGAGTCATCTCAAATTCAATGGATGTTTATTTGTATAGCACTTTTGACAATACAAATCATTGCAAAGCAGCTTCACAAAAAAATTTGGTAGTTTTGTATGTTGGCTCAGATCTTCATAAGAGGTATACCTCAACTATGAGAGACAAAATGAGAGAAAAAAATCCAGAAAATCACATTGTAGGATTTTTAAAGAATTAATTGGTAAATTCCTCGGTAAAATAAGTATTTGGTCACCTACAAACAAGCAAGATTTCTGGCTCTCACAGACCTGTAACTTCTTCTTTAAGAGGCTCCTCTGTCCTCCACTCGTTACCTGTATTAATGGCATCTGTTTGAACTCGTTATCAGTATAAAAGACACCTGTCCAAACCTCAAACAGTCCAACTCCAAACTCCACCATGGCCAAGACCAATGAGCTGTCAAAGGACACCAGAAACAAAATTGTAGACCTGCACCATGCTGGGAAGACTGAATCTGCAATAGGTAAGCAGCTTGGTGTGAAGAAATCAACTGTGGGAGCAATTAGAAACTGGAAGACATACAAGACCACTGATAATCTCCCTCGATCTGGGGCTCCACGCAAAATCTCACCCCGTGGGGTCAAAATGATCACAAGAACTGTGAACAAAAATCCCAGAACCACACGGGGGGACCTAGTGAATGACCTGCAGAGAGCTGGGACCAAAGTAACAAAGGCTACCATCAGTAACACACTACGCCGCCAGGGACTCAAATCCTGCAGTGCCAGACGTGTCCCCCTGCTTAAGCCAGTACATGTCCGGTCCCGTCTGAAGTTTGCTAGAGAGCATTTGGATGATCAAGAAGAGGATTGGAAGAATGTTGTATGGTCAGATGAAACCAAAATAGAACTTTTTGGTAAAAACTCAACTTGTCATGTTTGGAGGAGAAAGAATGCTGAGTTGCATCCAAAGAACACTGTACCTACTGTGAAGCATGGGGGTGGAAACATCATGCTTTGGGGCTGTTTTTCTGCAAAGGGACCAGGACGACTGATCCGTGTAAACGAAAGAACGAATGGGGCCATGTATCGTGAGATTTTTGAGTGAAAACCTCCTTCCATCAGCAAGGGCATTGAAGATGAAACGTGGCTGGGTCTTTCAGCATGACAATGACCCCAAACACACCACCCGGGCAACGAAGGAGTGGCTTCGTAAGAAGCATTTCAAGGTCCTGGAGTGGCCTAGCCAGTCTCCAGATCTCAACTCCATCGAAAATCTTTGGAGGGAGTTGAAAGTCCGTGTTGCCCAGCGACAGCCCCAAAACATTACTGCTCTAGAGCAGATCTGCATGGAGGAATGGGCCAAAATACCAGCAACAGTGTGTGAAAACCTTGTGAAGACTTACAGAAAACGTTTGACCTCTGTCATTGCCAACAAAGGGTATATAACAAAGTATTGAGATGAAATTTTGTTATTGACCAAATACTTCCACCATAATTTGCAAATAAATTCTTTAAAAATCCTACAATGTGATTTTCTGGATTTTTTTTTTCTCATTTTGTCTCTCATAGTTGAGGTATACCTATGATGAAAATTACAGGCCTCTCTCATCTTTTTAAGTGGGAGAACTTGCACAATTTGTGGCTGACTAAATACTTTTTTGCCCCACTGTATTTTTCTTTTTGTTAATAGATGTTAATTGATAAAAAAAAAATCTATTTATGACATTGTTTTTGACAGCATCCTCAGTTTACAGCATTTTTACACAAGTGTCTAAAACTTTTAACAATATTGTAGCTTTGCAGGTAGGTTTCTTGAAGCGTCTTGGAGATGTTGCCATGAGATACAAACACCTTCAGTCTCACTGTAATTGTCTATTTTTGCTGCATCATGAAATTAATCAGGAATCTGGTTTTGAGTGAAAAAAGTATAAATAAATACATTTAAGTGAGTTAAAATGGCTCACTATTTGGCAGGTATTGCTTTAAAATCACCCTTTTTATTCATGCACTTATAAATGTTTATCAATGATTTTCAATGCATTTGTAAATGAGTTATTAGGTTCTCTTTATAAAAATGTCACAGATTTTCTAGAGCAGTGTTACTCATTGCACGGCACGTGAGCCTCCTACGGCTCACCAAGCTTTAATTTGGGGCTCGTATGGCAGTAAATAATACGATGACATGATCATGCAGTCAATACGGATATTTCATAAAACATTAAAAACAAGCAGGGCTAATGCAGCATAACCCGTTAAAAAAGTCTCACCATGTCTACACTGGACGCGAGCAGACAATACGTGACAATACGTGACAAAAGTGTCACGATTCATGGATTCATTGACTCTCTCTCGCTATGTGTGTGTGTTGAGTGAATGGGCGCGGCTCATCAGCTGGCTCGTTCCACTGATGAGCCGATCAGCGCCAGCTGTTCTGAATGAGGATGTCCTATATATTGTTGCTCACTCGTCTTGTCCTTGTCAGATGGTTGTTGGAGGTTCTCCTGGTCTGAGCTGTTGTTTCCCTGCTCTAGTCCTGATTCTCCTGATTCTAGTCCCTGCGTTACCTTATCTCACCGAGTCACCTGAGGATCCGTTTTGGTTACTCTATCTGAGCTCGTCTCCTGTGTTTGCTGCCGGTCTACTTGAGTCTCTTGTCTTCTCAATTGACATTAATAAATACTTATTCACTCGCATCTGAATCCTTGACTATTTTCCAGCGCACCATGACAGAACCATCTGACCACTTTCTCATGGATTCAGCGAGTGCTCCAGGAGTTGAGCAGATGTTCGCCGGAAACCACGCCCGGATGGATCGCCAGGACGAGCAGATCGGAGCTTCGGGACGGGCGATACAGGCTTTGGTAACGCAGGTGTCCGAGCTCACCTCTCAATTTCAACGCCTGAGAACTCCCACTGCGCCAGCACCGCCCCCGCCTGTTCCCCAAGGGATTTTCCATCAACCAGAGCCGCGCATCCCAGCCCCAGAGAGGTATTCGGGCGAACCCAATCTTTGTAGAACGTTTCTAACCAAGTGCTCAATTTATTTCTCGCTTCAACCTGTGACATTTGCTTCTGAGGAGTCGAAGGTAGCCCTGGTGATGACACTGCTTTCTGGTCGCGCGGCTCAGTGGGGAACAGCGGTGTGGCAGAACGGACATCAGTGCTGCTCCTCGTTCCAGGCACTCGAGCTAGAGATGACACGAGTGTTCGACCGCGCGCGTCGCTGGACGCGAGGCGGCCCGCCAACTCGCCGACCTTCGCCAGCCAGACCAACAGTCAGTCTCTGACTATTCCATAGAGTTCCGGACATTGGCGGCCGAGTGCAAATGGAACGAGGAGGCGCAGTGGGACATGTTCCTGCATGGGTTGGTTGACCGCGTTCAGAGGGAGATTATACCTTGGACCTGCCCAAGACACTGGATGGACTGATCGAGCTAGCATTACGGGTCGATGCACGTCTTCAACAGAGAGAGAGCCGACCGTACCGGATGACTGCGGCCGATTCCACTATGAGTTCCAGTACTCGGAGTATGAACGCGGTCAGTCCCTCTAACGATCCTGAACCCATGCAGGTAGGTCGAGCTCGGCTTTCCCGGGAGGAGAGAGACACCGACGCTCGAGGGGGCTATGTCTCTACTGCGGGGAGCCCGGTCATTTCATCAACACCTGTCCTTTAAAAGGCCAAGCCCGGCGGTAGGACGGCGGCTACTGTCGGGCGGGCTCTCCATGTTCGGACCCTCGAGCGCCACTCTCCTCCCGGTTAGACTCCAGTGGGCGGAACACTCCTTCAGCTGTCAGGCGTTGGTGGATTCGGGAGCGGAGGGGAACCTTATGGACTTCTCACTGGCACGTAAACTTCACCTCCCCATCACTGCTTTAGAGAACACGATCACCATCAACGCACTCAATGGGCAAGAACTCCCGGGTATCACTCACTCCACTGGACTGATCACACTTATCACCTCGGGAAATCACACTGAAAGGACTTCACTCTACCTCACTCAGTCACCCCACACTCCTATTGTCCTGGGTCACCCGTGGTTGGTGAAGCACGGACCCAGGATAGAGTGGGGCCAAAACTCTGTTTCTGCGTGGAGTGTTGATTGTTATGCCTCATGTCTTTCGTCTGCTGTCCCGTCTGTTTCTCGTTCTGTGTTACAGGAGGAGTCAGTGAATCTGTCTAACGTGCCACCGGAGTACCGCGACCTGAAGGAGGTTCAGTAAGTCTCGGGCTGCTTCTCTTCCTCATCGTCCCTATGACTGTGCAATAGATTTACTGCCAGGTACGTCTCCGCCTAAGGGCAAGTTATATTCACTTTCTGCTCCAGAAAGGGAGGCTATGGAGAAATATATTTCTGATTCTCTAGCTACTGGGTTCATCCGCCCTTCCTCTTCTCCAGCAGGGGCGGGATTCTTTTTTGTGGGGAAGAAGGATGGTTCTTTGCGACCTTGTATTGATTACCGGGGGTTGAACAACATCACGGTTAAGAATACTTATCCTTTGCCGTTGATGTCTTCAGCCTTCGAGAGGTTGCAGGGAGCGTCTATCTTCACAAAATTGGATTTACGTAATGCATATCATTTGGTTCGCATCAGGAAGGGGGATGAGTGGAAGACCGCTTTCAATACCCCCAGGGGGCATTTTGAATATTCGGTTATGCCATTTGGGTTATCGAACTCCCCAGCGGTTTTCCAGGCACTCGTCAATGATGTGTTGAGAGACATGGTTGAGCAGTTCATATATGTTTACCTGGACGACATATTGATTTTTTCTTCATCTCTCCAGGAGCACGTTCAACACGTCAGACGAGTGCTTCAGAGGTTGCTAGAGAATGGGCTTTTTGTCAAGGCGGAGAAATGCGCTTTTCATGCACAGTCTGTTCCTTTCCTAGGGTACATCATTTCGTCTGAGGGATTACGCATGGATCCTGAGAGGGTTAAGGCTGTGGTGGAGTGGCCAAGTCCAGATTCCCGTAAGGCCCTACAGAGGTTTCTGGGGTTCGCCAACTTCTACCGGCGTTTCATTCGCAATTTCAGCCAACTAGCCGCGCCGCTGACTGCCTTGACCTCCCCCCGAACTGCGTTCAGGTGGTCAGACACAGCTGAGGCTGTGTTTGCCAAACTGAAAGGCTGCTTTGTTTCAGCTCCCATCTTGATAGCCCCTGATTCTTCACGTCAGTTTGTGGTGGAGGTCGACGCATCAGAGGTGGGGGTAGGAGCAGTGCTTTCCCAGCGTTCTCTCACGGACGACAAGATGCATCCCTGCGCGTTTTTGTCTCGTCGTTTATCGCCTGCCGAACGTAACTATGACATTGGTAACAGAGAATTGTTGGCAGTGAAGTTAGCGTTGGAGGAGTGGCGTCATTGGTTAGAGGGGTCGGGGGTACCTTTTATCGTCTGGACCGATCACAAGAACCTGGAATATATCAGAACCGCCAAGAGACTGAACTCCAGGCAGGCTCGGTGGGCACTTTTTTTCGGACGTTTTGATTTTTCCCTCTCGTACCGCCCGGGTTCCAAGAACATTAAACCCGATTCTTTATCGCGTATTTTTGACCGTTCCGAACGCCCGTCTACTCCCGAGTGCATTTTACCCGAGACCCTATTTGTCTCCACACTCACATGGGAGGTCGAATCGAAGGTCAAGACGGCCTTAGAAGGGGTAACGCCTCCGCCCGGTTGCCCACCGAATCGGTTATTTGTGCCGGAGGGATTACGGTCAGACGTTATTCAGTGGGGGCATTGTTCCAACGTAGCTTGCCATCCGGGAGTTAATCGCACCAGTTTTATGGTCAAGCAACGATTCTGGTGGCCACGTATGGCACGCGACATTCACAGTTTTGTTTTGGCTTGCTCTGTCTGTGCCACGGGTAAGACTTCCAATCGACCCCCAGATGGGTTACTCCAACCGCTGCCTGTCCCTTCGAGACCCTGGTCCCACATTGCGCTAGATTTTATCACCGCCCTCCCACCCTCTCAAGGGTACACGGTAGTTTTGACCGTGGTGGACCGATTCTCGAAGGCGGCTCATTTTATTCCCTTGCCCAAATTACCCTCAGCCAAGGAGACAGCGGTGATCGTTGTAGATCACGTCTTTCGTTTACATGGCCTCCCGATAGACGTGGTTTCCGACAGAGGACCCCAATTTGTGTCCAAATTTTGGCGAGAGTTTTGTAGATTACTGGGAGCGACCGTTAGTCTGTCCTCAGGGTTTCACCCCCAGAGCAATGGCCAGACCGAGAGAGCCAACCAGGATTTGGAGAGAGTGTTGCGTTGTTTGGCTGCCAGAAATCCTTCCTCTTGGAGCCAACATATCTCTATGGTGGAGTACGCCCACAATGCATTACCAGTGTCATCCACGGGCCTATCTCCGTTTGAATGTAGTTTAGGTTACCAGCCACCAATTTTTCCCAGTCTGGAATCCGAAGTCGCGGTCCCCTCCGCTCAGGCGTTCGTCCAGAGGTGTCATCGCACATGGACCAGAGCCCGTGAGACTCTGCTCCAGGTGGGGGCGCGCACCAAGGCTAAGGCCGATCGCCACCGGTCGAGGCCACCCGTATACGTCGCTGGTCAAAAGGTGTGGCTTTCTACTAAGAACATTCCTCTCCGTTCCGTCTCAAATAAGTTAGCGCCTAAATTCATTGGCCCGTTCACTATCACCAAGATTATTAGTCCGGTGACAGTCCGCCTCAACCTTCCTCTAGCGTACAAGAGAATTCATCCCGCTTTTCATGTCTCCAAAATTAAACCCGTCTTTCGATCGCATCTTAATCCGCCTGCTCCGGTTCCCCCCCCGCCGCGACTCGTAGATGGGGAACCTACTTATTCGGTTAACCGTATCCTGGACTCGAGACGGAGGGGACGCGGATTCCAGTACTTGGTGGACTGGGAAGGTTACGGTCCGGAGGAGAGAAGTTGGGTTCCTGCCAGGAACATTCTGGATCACTCCCTTATCGATGATTACAATCAACAGGTAAGGGTGTCTGGGAACGCCAGGCGGCGTTCCTAGGAGGAGGGGTACTGTCACGATTCATGGATTCATTGACTCTCTCTCGCTATGTGTGTGTGTTGAGTGAATGGGCGCGGTCATCAGCTGGCTCGTTCCACTGATGAGCCGATCAGCGCCAGCTGTTCTGAATGAGGATGTCCTATATATTGTTGCTCACTCGTCTTGTCCTTGTCAGATGGTTGTTGGAGGTTCTCCTGGTCTGAGCTGTTGTTTCCCTGCTCTAGTCCTGATTCTCGGCGCTGCACCAAGGATCTTCTCCACGTTGGATCTGCTAGTCTGCTCACTGAGTCCCTGCGTTACCTTATCTCACCGAGTCACCTGAGGATCCGTTTTGGTTACTCTATCTGAGCTCGTCTCCTCTGTTTGCTGCCGGTCTACTTGAGTCTCTTGTCTTCTCAATTGACATTAATAAATACTTATTCACTCACATCTGAATCCTTGACTATTTTCCAGCGCACCATGACAAAAAGACAATAGAACCCATTATAATCAGTGTTGTTGTCTACCCTGTTTAAGGCTAGAAGGGAGACAGCTGTGGCTACTGGGCACGCACACATCAATACAGCGTCATTTTTGTCACACTGTACAACAATAATTACTATTTTTATATTATTGTAAGGGGTAGGTTTAGGGTTGGGGTAGATGTAGACGTTAATAAAACACAATCTAATAGGTAGAAAATTAAATTTCATTGATAGTTTCTGGTCGGAGCTGTATCCCTTCTAGCCACAACCTGGATGCGGTGCGGTGCAATGTGACATGATGCCCGCCAGTAAACTGATGCCTCATACTATTTATGATATACTGTGTAATGTTCTAATGATTTGCAAAGGTCGCTTTGTCGCGTCCAGTGTAGACAGACTTCCAGTTGGGTGCGGCGCAACATGACGACTGTCACGTCCGGTGTAGACAAGATACAATTCAAATTATTTATATCTAAAAAAAAATACCTAAAAGAGTGGCATTACTAGATGGAAAGATAGACTAGAAAATATATTTTAACTTGCTCTGCCTTTACGTCCATGACACCGACTCACTGCAGTGTTGCCAGTTTTAGCAGTCTTTCCAGCTCTTAAAGGAACACTCCACTTTTTTTGGAAATAGGCTCATTCTCCAACTCCCCCAGAGTTAATAAGTTGAGTTTTACCGTTTTTGAATCCATTCAGCCGATCTCCGGATCTGGCGATAGCACTTTTAGCATAGCTTAGCATAGATCATTGAATCCGATTAGACCAGTAGCATCGCATTCTAAAATGACCAAAGAGTTTCGATATTTGTCCTATTTAAAACTCGACTCTTCTGTAGTTATATTGTGTACTAAGACCGGCAGAAGTTATAATATAGCTGTTATAATATAGCTGGGGACTACTTAGAATATACTAGTTATAATATAGCTGGGGACTACTTTCAGGTGCTACGTAATATCAATGCGCCTGCTGCGGCCATGTTACGGCAGCAAAGTTCCTTGATTATTACGCCGGAATGAGAGTATAGTTCCTAGCCAAATCGGACTAGAAAATCGCAACTTTCATTTTCTGCCGGTCTTAGTACACGATATAACTACAGAAGAGTCAAGTTTTAAATAGGAAAACTATCGAAACTCTTTGGTCATTTTTGAACGCGATGCTGCTGGTCTAATCGGATTCAATGATCTATGCTAACCTATGCTAAAAGTGCTATCGCCAGACCCGGAGATCGGCTGAATGGATTCAAAAACGGTAAAACTCTACTTATTAACTCTGAGGGAGTTGGAGAATGAGCCTATTTCCAAAAAAAGTGGAGTGTTCCTTTAACGCAGAATGTGCTCTTGTATGGTTAGATACATGATGGGATAATGTATCCCCCCCCCCAAAAAAAGATAAATGAACCTCAAAACAGTTTATACTGAATCTCACAAATATAGGAATCTCTGAGTTTTAGAGCAGATCAGTTTCTGTTCTGAAAATTAAATCAAAAATGTAATTTGTCCAATTCATGTTTGTCTTTATGTTTTATCTAGATTTTCTTGTTTTCAAAATCATAACTGGAATCATAATTTGATGTTGTGTTTGTTGACTGACTGAATGTGTCTGTGTTGTTTTATAGTGTAAATCATGGAGGAGAATCCAGGATTACAGCAGGACTGGAGAAATGTACGTCTACACACACACACACACACACACACACACACACACACACACACACACACACACACACTCACTCACTCACTCACTCACTCACTCACTCACTCACTCACTCACTCACTCACTCACTTTTACAGCTGTAGTGATTGTTGTTGTTCTTAATGTCTCTGTTCTTGAGTTCAGATGCCTGTTCTCTCACACTGGATCCAAACACAGCAAACTCTGCACTTATTCTGACTGAGATGAACGGAAAGGTGACTCGTGTGAAAGAGAAACAACCGTATCCTGATCATCCAGACAGATTTGATTATTGGGAGCAGGTGTTGTGTAGAGAGAGTGTGTGTGGACGCTGTTACTGGGAGATTGAGTGGAGTGGAGATAGTGGTGTGGAGATATCAGTGTCATATAAGAGCATCAGCAGGAAGGGAAGTTATGAGAGTGTGTTTGGAAATAATGATCAGTCCTGGAGTTTGAGCTGCTTTCCTGACAGATACGCATTCACACACAATAATTTAAAGACTGTTCTCCCTGTAAAGCCCATAAGCTATATAACAGAAGTGTGTGATGACTACTATATAATAGGAGTGTATGTGGATCACGGTGCAGGAACTCTGTCCTTCTACATCGTCTCTGACACAATGAGCCTCATCCACACGGTCCAGACCACATTCACTCAGCCGCTCTATCCTGGGTTTAGAGTTGGTTATGAATCATCAGTGGAACTGTGTTGATGAATCAGAATAGACTGACAAGAGATTCTACCCATAATGCTTTGAGCTGCATGATGAATTGGTAACAGTGAGATGTTATAGAGTTTAAATACATGAATACAGTGTCAGTCAAATAACATGAATCAGAATAAATGTGTCATAAATTCTCATCTAGACCAGGGGTTGGCAGTCTTTTGAACATGAAGTGAATTTTAAATATTTCTGGTTAACCAGCTGTATATATGTAGTACATATAGATTTTTGCATGGATATTTAAAAATCTATATATAAAGTATTTTAATATTTGTTAATAGTTTTTTAAACTTTTCAAAATCCTAGAAGTTTCTTTATTTTAATGTTTAAATTAGACACACACACACACACACACACACACACACACCACTAGCACAGAGATTGTAGATCACCCAGCGAACACAAAGAAACATTCAGGAGCAAAGAAACTTGTTAACGCTTCAATACTGAATCGCTACATTATATTTCTCAGCAACGAGGGGGTAAAATCACTGTTCTTGAAGTAACTAAACTCACAGCTTCATTGTTTGTAGAGACACACACACACAGGTAATTCACACACACAAATTTTATCTCCCTCCCTCTTTCTCTCGCACTGCTACCCCTGATCTAGACCGTAAGATCATTCATTCATTCAGAATAGAGGCTGACATTTTTTCGGGATTCCCACGGGTCACGGGAATCCCGCGGGATGGGAAACAAAATCGCTACGAATCACGTGATTGGGACGGTACAGGAAAAAATGTCATCGGGAGTGGGCCGGGAATAGTAATGATACCCAACTTTATACACAAATATACCTTTTATATAAATAAACTATAAACTGTATATTTTAATTCTGAACTCAGTTCTAGTTGCCCTGTCTCGCTCTCGCTCTCCTCCTGTTTGCTTTGGTGTGGCTGCGTGAATGACGCAGTCCGTGATGGACAGATCGTTAACGGCTGGTCTATGTGCAGGGGCGGCGCAGGTGCTGAGGGGGGGCTAGATCAATGACAGGGGGAGCTGGGCAATTAAGAGTAAATATGACCAAAACATGTTGTTATTATTTTTTATATGAATAATAAAATCGCTATATAAGCGCATTTCACAACAATGAACCAGTTCACAGACATAACAAATAAATTTGCAGAAATCTTGAAAATCTATTAAAAAAACTCACAAACAAGCAAAAAACAAATCTTTTCTGTTTATCTAGTATCGGTGCATTAGGCTTGCTGCAACGGTGTTGGCGGTGATACCGGTGTTAAGCACCGTCCCTCACCGTCATTTAGATTTTTTTTTAAATAATAAAAAAATACTTTAGTTCAGTTTAGAGAACAGACACAACAATTAGAACTAAACGCGGCTGCTCAATGCAGCACACCGAACGAACTACAGTCGCGCGTCACAGATCAGATTTAATTTATCACGTGAGGAGAGTGAGTCCAGCTGACTGTCGAGAAGAGTGAGGTGAGACAGATAAGACGATGGCAGAAGAGTTTCAAAACGAAATGTAAAAGCTCCCGTTTTAAAAATATTTTGGATTTTGGAAAAGCCTGTTGACCTGCCATTTAGCCTAATATTGGAAGTTTTTAATTAATTTATTTTTTAACATTCGTTTCTCATTTATTTGGTTCCACAGTATTTGCTGATTTTTATTTTATTTAAACTGTGTGATCCCCCCATCCCATTATTTTACATCAATGTGTATGCAGTCCGTGCCTCCAAACTTTTTTTTTTTTTGTTATCAACATTTTTATTTTTCATACATAACATCCAAAATAAAAAAAATTAAATTAAAAAAAACAAACAAAAAAAAAAAAAAAAACAACAACAACAGACACATACTCAAAATAGTTTTGTATACCTATTTAAAATTTGTAAGTTATTTGTTATTTTATATTAGGCATATAGCATGGCGTATTTTTATTCGTTTTGTTAATAAAAGTTATATGTTCTACTTTGTATTTTGTTGGTTGAATTGAACTCAAGCAATTGATGCCGAATTTACTGCTAATTTAAAAGTAAAATGCGCAAGGTGCTTTTACAAGCTATTTAAGTAAAGGAAAGTGGGAAAACTCAAACTAACTAAAAACAAACAACTGCTTGATGCCTAATTGCTGCAAATTTGAAAGTGAAAGTAAAATGTGCAGGAGCATTTAGAATTTATTTAAAATGAAAGCGAGGAAAAGAGCAAAAACTGAAACTCAAACAAGTCAGGCATATAATGGCATTCGGCAACTTCATCTTTCCAGCTGACATTGATTGAGAAAGCACTTATTAATAAATAATTAAAATGTCTTCTTTTTCCGATGCATTAATAATCATTACTTTAGGGTGCTTTGCGGCAAGCTTTAAGCCTGCGCTTGAGCGCAGAATAGGCTATAATACGCCTAAATGCCTATATTAAAGGATGGTTTAGGTTATTATACAAATCAATTTAATAAATGTGCAACTAGTTGACTAGAAAAATATTTAGTCGGGGGCAGGCCTACTTGGCACAACTGAACAGATCCATTTTTAAAATAAAATGCTGACATTACGTGCGACTACAAATCAAGTCACGTAGCCTATTGCATTGCAGTAGTTATGCATGAGTCAAATGTTTTTATTTTATTTCATTTTTTATGGGGGTGCTGGAGCACCTGCTAGCCCCTCCCTAGCGCCGCCCATGTCTATGTGGTAATACACACTATCATTCATCGACCTCAAATATGGCTTTTCATCTGATGTATGTAGTAGCAACTTTACATGGCCGCTCAATATGATGTTAACCTAGAGAAATGTGCGCAATTGAAGTGTTTGTGTGGAGAGTGGAAGCTGAATAGCGCGCTCGCTGCAGGACAGGCGCCGGTGCGCTCACTTGCTCTTAAAATCTCCGTAATTTTTGGTCATACAGATAAAAGCAGCCTAATACATCTTTCGAATCTGTAAAGACTCGTTTATTTGTGTACACTCAGAATAAAAACGAAACCTTGTGCTTTAAAGCAATCAGGGTGCACTTTAGGTCTTTGAGCGAGAAACTTGAAACTCCGTCTTTGAAAAGACGAGTGAAATGTCTACTTTCAAATGAAAAAAAAAAACAAAAAAACAAAATTCAAATAGAAAACGTGTGTGTTAGCATGGATGATTTACATAAAATTTAATGTGTGCAATGTGTCCTACACTGTGCATAAACTGGCTTTCAGTTCAATATAATAACAAAAAAAACTACATTTTGGGTTTTTATTCAACGCTGTGATCTGTACTATATTTTTACTGTAACTGACAGATTTCGGCCAAAAAAAAATGTATACAAAAAAAAAAAAAAACGGGAGTGGGAGGGAATGGGAGTGATTCTTCCGGGAGTGGGCGGGAAGGGATTTTCCCCCCAGTTTTTTTGTGGGATTGGGACGGGACGGGATTTTTTTTTGTGGGAGTGGGACGGAAGAGGTTTCAAAATGCACTCCCGTGTCACCCTCTAATTCAGAACATGTAATTTGTATATGTTATAATTCGTGTGATTTTTTATTTTTTTATTTTTTTATTAATCAATCTATACTGTACAAAGCGCTGTATAAATAAAGGTGACTTGAATGTGTGAAATGTCTGTATGTATCATGAATATAATCGATTCCTTACAAGACTGAAATGAGCCTCAGGAGAGTTTCTGACATTATAAAATACGACAATCACAGCATTTAATAAAATCTATATATTATAACTACAGTAAAGCCGTATTAAATCATTACAGGATTTCTTTCAAGCAGTGAAAGACTTTCACTATTGGAACTGTATAATAAGCTGAACATTTAATAACAACAACAACAACAACAATAATAATAATAATAATAATAATAGTAAATACAGCTGCAAGCATCAATTAAGGGACCAAGCACAACAGAGGAGAAATGAGGAGCTAATGCCGAGTTCACACTGCACAATTTTCAAACTCATCGGATCGCTGTTGTTTTCACACTGCGTGACTATCTGGGGTATCATTCAGACACTGCTGTGTTCACATTGCACGATGGATCAGCGACAGGGGCTTTCACATTGTACGAATCGCCGACAACTCTGTCTGATCCGCAAACTACGTTTCACAACAAAAGGAAATAACGCGAGAACCTGTGTGCGTCAGACCGTTGTTCTCAAGCGAGACTGGAAGTATTAAAAAAATATAGCCCGCAAATGATTTCCAGCTACAAAAAGAAAAACATATTATGCAGGAGGGAGATGCAGGGAACAGGGATTGTGTTCTGCAAAGAGTGGTAAATAATAATTTTGCAGTAACTGTTATGCGTTTGTGCTTGCTTCTGTATGATATAATTGTACATATTAAAATACTGATATGGTGTATTACTCCTCACTGAACTTCCCTCTGCCCTGTATCTTTGTCTCTCATTGGCTGAAGGTCATCGCGATGTAGTTTTCAGTCAGAAATCATTGCACACAGCGTGATTCTGAATCGCCGACAGCTCCAGATATTTAGCATGCCAAATATTTCACAGGCGTCGGCGACGTGTCGGCGATTCCCTCAGATTGCGTCTTTGAGAATTCACACTGCGCGATTGTCACTCGCGTGAACGAGCTCTGATTTGCCTCCGATGTCGGGCATCGGGAGTTGCTTTTAGAATAATCCTTTCATGTTCCCGTTCTACATGTTATTGTACATAATTTCATGATTAAAAATTTGTTTTGCTATATTGAACAGAGTAGCCTATTAAACATACTCAAAATCCTAAAACTAAAAACATTCTTGTGCAAACATAGTTCACAAAATACTTTAGCAAGAAGTATTATTTTTCATATTTATATTAATTATATTGTATCAATATTTTATTTTTAAAATAGATATCACTATTCTCCCACCATGATTCTGGAAAAACAAACAAACAGAGAACTAAACAAAATAACATGTAATTTACTCGAGTTTCTAGAAAAAATTGCTGCTGTCTATTTATAGAATACTATATTCAATGAATTGATAAAAAAGTTAAACATTTACATTTAGCAGATGCTTTTATCCAAAGCGACTTGCATGTTGTTGCTCTTTTGTTGGTTTTGATTGCTTCTAATGTCCTCATTTGTAAGTGCTGTTACAAATCTTGGTTAGCCTAACGCAGTACACATAAAAAGGTTTTTAAACAAATGATTCATAACCCGTAACTTCATGACTTGCTCATAAAGACTTCACTTGTTTCATTCCTGAATGAATCAATGTTTTTTGAAGAATCTCAGTTTAAGTCACTTGTCTCCACCTGCTGACAGTATGTTGTAATTGATACAATCTTTATTTGAAGCATCTTCACTTTCAAAAGGTGATTTATTCTATTTTGATCACTAGACAGCAGTGTTTATATCCAAACTATAAACTTTTGTGATTATTTACGATGCAAAAGACTTTGTAAAGATGTTTCATATACACTGTGTGCAGAATTATTAGGCAAGTTGATATTCTGGTCATATTTTTTTTCCAAGAACATTTTACCAATTCTAAACCACATCAATCTTAATAACTACTATTGATTTTGTATTTAATCATTTATAAGTGATATATAATTGTCCATGAAGGCTGATAGTCAGAAACTTCTTATTTCAGGTGTGCAGAATTATTAGGCAGGTTTTCCTTTACAGATAAAATGAGCCAAAAAAGAGATTGAACTCAAGAATAAAAGTTAAAAATTATTAAATGTCCATGAGAAGGATGCAATACTAATGCAATAATAGAATTAGCAAAGTTAAGGCATGACCATTGGGCAGCGAAATGCTCATTGGGTCAGCAAGGTCAGAAAAAACAGGTGGAGAGGAAAAGATACATGTTAACTGCAAAATAATTAATAAATAATTAATTAAGGTGAAGAATTAGGTGAGAAACCATCAGGAACCATTTAGTCTCCAGCATCATCATTTTCCAGAACGGCAACCTTCCTGGAGTCTCCAGAATTACAAGGTGTCAGGTTCTCAGAGACTTTGCTTGGGTAAAAAGTTCTTTAAAATGGCCCTCACTTAAGAATAACATGCTGAAGTGTTGTGAAATACATGAAGACTGATTTTGTATAGGCTTTACAGACAGATAAGTAGAGAGTGACTCTTGAAGGACCAGCGTCACATCCTCTTGTACCACTGTTTGAAGAATGTATCTTCCAGAATCTGACAGTAAGTTTTGGGAGCTTATTTTATCTCCTATCCTGAAAAGTCTGTTTTGCAGGATTGATTAAAAATGAGCTCCTAAAACGTACTGCCAGATTCTGGGAGATAGGATCAGAACGAGTCAGACAAAACTAAGATTCGATCAGAACATCGAAAACATGAGGAGCCGAAATTCCTGAGAGGCCCCAAGAAAACAGGAAAACGTCATAAATCAGATTCCTAGCTCCGATCTCTGAAGGAAGCCTAACCAACAAGCCTCTTCCAGAATAGCTTGCAACATTAAGACAAAAGAACACATATTGATAAGTCCAACGCAGGAAGGACATCGTCAAATTTGGAGCAAATAATCAAGATTAATGGTCAAAGAGATGGCCATCACATGTGTTCCACGAGAGAAATCACAAGCTTCTTTAGATTGACTTTTCCCCCACACATAGAAGACAAAGAACCAGACTGAAATTCCTCTGTCCAAAGAACATGTCTTTTGGTCTCCATAGAACTACACAGAGACTTTCTTTTTCATATGCATATAAAATCATCCTAAAAGGACATTACTAGGCATAACACTACATTATGTATGTAACCCACACATTAGACTATCATGTTTTAAGCACATATTATGTATGTCTTTTTAATAACTATTGAATTACTTTAAGGTTATTCGTATTTGGTATGTATGAGTTTGACATTTCTAGCTTGAAACGTTTCTTTCAATTAACTCTGTGTCAAATGTATCATATTCTGGTTATAGAAATCACATCCAAAAGTATACTTTGCAAGAGTGTGTAAAATTCAGACCATGTGACTGATAACATGCTGATTTATGATGGAAGGAACACCCCTAGCTAAGATAATAGCCCAATTGGTCAAGACAGCAGATGGGATGTGTCCAAAAGCCGAGTTTAAAAACTCAGGACACCATCAAATCTGCCCTTCTTCCCTTCTCTCTTCTTCTTCTCGCCACTGCGTTTTGACACTTTTTTTTAACGGTCTTTGAGCGTGCTCTGGCCTACAGGCCAGTTGCTACTTAACACCACAATGAGAAGAAAAACCACCTAGTCTCATTACACCCTGTCTTTCTTTTATCTTTATCTCAGTTTAAGTTTTGCCGCCACGCCTTGTCTCCGAGTTCAACTCGAGCCTGTGACCGCCTCAAAACTTCAACCAAACCAACTCTGCATCCTCAGCCAATGCCCAAGACATCCCTTCAACAACTACTGAACTTCCAGCCAATTGGCAACTTGGGAAACCCCTTTTCCTGCAACGATGACGACGACAGAAGGGAATCCGGTTACACTTTATTTCGATAGTCCACTTTAGATATTCTACTAACTATTAGTAACTTTGTAACCAGGGGCGTAAATTTCATCTGACAGTAGGGGGGGACAATAAACGCAAATTTTTTCAAGAGTGATTTTTGAAGGGGACACAAATAATACAGCCAAAATTTTACTTGTAAGGATAGATATGTGTACACAGCATGTGTACATGTAGCAGAGACCAGCAGGTAAAACCTCACTCCCCGATCTCAAGTGGCGCTCTAGCGACTGCCGCTACGGGGCGTGGCCTTTAGCCTCCTTGTAGAGAGCCCGCCTCCCACGCCGGAGACCCGCGGTTCGAAACCTGTTCGGCGCGGGGCGAGTAGAACCGCGACATGCATAAGCACGAAGACCGTGATTAAATACGCGATCATATTATATTATAAGTATTATTTTGCGTCATCCATAGTATTTTAGGTTTCATCTGAAACCTAGTACGTCTCTTTCGCATTAATTCAACCGCATTAAACCCACTGATCTGCCACTTAACATCATATTGAACGAAACCCAACACGTAGGTCTACAATATTAGCCTAATATCAGTTCACACACAGGCTTATCGCAGTGTTAGTTGTAGTGGGTGACAAGCTAGGCTATTAAGCTTATAATCGCTCATAGAAAATACATGGGCTGTCATAATTTTTTTGTGATGACTAATGTATTAATGATTCAGCTTCATCTGTATTAAAGAGAGATAATCATTTCACCCTATGTTTAAAGAGAATAAAATAGCCTTGACAGCATACTTACACATAACTAACTTGCTCTCTCTCACCGGACTCGTGTGTGTGTGTGTGTGTGTGTGTGTATCGGTAAAGAAGGAAAGCAGGCAGAGGACCAAACCACTGTGAGGAAAGGGAGGGGGGAATCAAAACATTTCTGAACTTAAAACACTTTTTTGCATTTATTTTGTTTTACTAATCACACAATTATTTTAAGTATATGTCCATTATATTATTTTCAATACACAGAGTCGCTTGTAATGATATTTTTAGGGGGGACAAGCCTCAGATAAGGAGGGTCATGTCCCCCCCCCCGTCCCCCCCGGGATTTACGCCTATGTTTGTAACTACATGTCAACTAATTCTCATTAATTTGTAACTACATGTCTACTAACTCTCAGTAGGGTAGGTTTAGGATTAGTGGAATAAGTTGACATGTATTTGCAATGCTTCTGATAGTATGTTGTATGTTGTGGACCCATAAAAATAAAATGTTAGAAGATATTAAGCAGACAGTCTACTAATACTCTAATGACTGCTAGTTGACATGTAGTTGCAAAGTTACTCACTGTTAGTAGAATGTCTAAAGTGGACTATCGAAATAAAGTGTTACCGGGAATCCCTGTAACACAAAGGCAACGCAAGCAAGTAACCTCCAGGTCTAACTGAAGTGGTGCATTTAATATAAATTTTAGCCTCATTGAGAAACTCAATGCGAGGGTTAATTAAGTGATTGATGGTTGTTCAGGTCTATGCGATAGCACATATTGCTATAAACTTGGGATTTCACTTTCTCATTCTCTAAACTCCTGCTTTCTCTCTTTCTGCAACGTGTGAATGTGTGTGTTAGATTAGTTTATGTCTTAGGTTTATATAAATAAAGTCTTATTTATATTGAAAAGAGAAGTATCTTGTGTTTTGTGCTTACAAGTTAATGTCTTAATCTGCCGATCTTGTTACTGTGCTTATTAATAGTGTTTTCACTATATTTTGGATTTTAATATCCAGTGCAGAGTTAATGTTATACGGCTCATTCAGAGAATCGCTGCCGACTCAGTGATCAGCCGCAAAACAGTGATTCTGTTCAAATTCCCTATAAAATCACAAATGATTCCCTTTGAGCTAAATTAAATTATTTACATATCAAACCCTACACCCTCCAGCCAATGCCTTCACTCTTCCAGGGTGAGCTTGATGGCAAGCAACTCTCTATTCCCGATATCATAGTTGCTCTCTGCCGGGGTGAGTTTTCGGGAAAAGAAGGCACATGGCAGGAGTTTAGCTGAGTCCCCATGCGTGTAATGTTACTAACACCCTCTGCCATGTTTCTGTATTGTAACAGTCAATTAACTTCAACTTTATAACAACAAACAAACAAGAAATGTTGTTTTAAACAGTATAAGTTGATAACAGTCATCAGTCAGCAAATTAATTGGTTGAAAGTCTGAATTCAAGTTGATGTGTCTTCTGAGGTAAAAAAAAAAGTCCACTTTACTTCATATGAAATAGTACTTCGGTCCTTAAAAAAATACCTAAAACAAGTCACTGCAGCCATCAAATATTGGACTTTAATAAATAGTGATATATTGCCACTGCCATGTGTCATGGTTCAGATGAGTTTGTTCATGTGATTGAGAGGAAACAGAAAGCAAAAATCTTCTCAAACAGTCCTTCAGTTACTTGCAGATCTGGTTTTAAAGGTCATGTGGCCTGATAAATGACCATGTACTTGGTTTCTGTTTGAATTGTTGTTACAGAAAACACATTTTTACAAGAAACATTACTGAGACGTAGGTAAAACATTACACTGAATTACGAGGGTAGAAACTTGTGTAAATAATAATGTTTCAGCACAAAACACTAATCAACAATCATTACTGTCCGCTAGGATACATCTTTAGACCTGTTTAAACAATTTCACTACTTAAAGCATTAAGCTGATGTTTGTTACTTATGAAAAAAAAAAATCAAGACAATATTACAATTTTAAAAAGCACAGGCCCTACCAAAATCTAACATTCACAGACATTTTTATATATTCAATCCATAGTCCATCTCTGTATATGTTTTATTTATGGATATTTTATTTAACATGGATTAAATGTTCATGTCTGAATGCTAGATTTGGTAAAAACTTCATCACTTCGATCACACTAGTAAAAGAGTGTATTTGTGCATGCATATTTCATGTTTCATAATTTAAATTATGAAGAATTATGGGTTTTTTTTCTGTGCTGTACATTCTGCATGCTGTTTTTTTCAAAGGCTTTAAAACAAGTGAAGACAAAATCGAATTTAGCAAAAAGTGATGGGAATATGTCCCACCCACATCTGCAAAAGACACCTACACTCTAAAAAAAAAATGCTAGATTAAAAACAATCATTTTTGGCAACCCAGCGCTGGGTAAATTTTGGACAGAACACATGCTGGGTTTTATACATTAATCCATTTGCTGGGTTGTTTTTGACACAGTGCTGCGTCAGACAACCTATTGAAGGTTTTTCATTTTAAATAATAAAAATGCACTCTAAAATCTGTTTTATATATAGGACAAGAACAGTTCATATACAATATTTTTTATTCAATGTCAAAGCAGTCTTTTACAATCATAAAATATTAAATAACATCCGGTAAAGGTTCTAAGACATGATAGGAGCAGCAAGAGCAGCCGATGGGAATCTGGGGGAAGAAAACTGCTATCAGTAGGCTAAATATATCAGCAACGTCACATCGTGTTTCAGCCCTGGTCACACATCCATTTCTCAGGAGGTGAAACATCAGAACCTGGGGAAAAATAATAAAAAATGACCCAATAAAAGGACCCATCTGGCTGAACCCAGCATTTGGGTTAAAAAAAATAACCCAGCATTTTTTAGATTGCTCAGAATAAGCTTTTTTCCCCTGAAAAATATGAGTAAGAGATGAACGTAGTGCTGGGGTGGAGCCAGAGAATTCTTGATAAATACGGTGGTTCTTGCTTTCCACCTCATTAGAATCCTGACTGTTGAGGAAACAGCAGTCGGATCACAAAGCAGAACAGAAGAATGATGTTCAACACTGCTTTGAGTGTAGCTGGAGTCATACTTCTCCACGTAGCAGGTAAGATCCTACAAAAAGACTACAACGTGATAAAATTAGATGCTAATTTAATAATGATTGTTTCAAATGTTTCATAACTAAAAAGCCATTTAATTCCTAAGAAAATGTATAAACACACTTGACAATTTATGTTTTTCATGACCATAAAAACCTTTGGATCTAAAGAGTTGGTCAAATGCTTGAAATGATTTTTTATTATGAGTTTAATTCATGTTAATGCCAAGATGCCAAGAATCAGGATGTAGTTGTAATAAATGAATTTTGATTTATTTAATGTTTTGGTCACTACATAAATTTTATTGTTTTAATTATGTTATTTATTGATGCGATTACTTTAATTTTATTCTAAAATGTGGAAAATAGTGATAATAATAAAGAATGAATAGTTTCTAAACTTTTATGAAACAAAATACTTGTAAAATACTGTAAATATGCTATAAAAACACTACAAATACTGTGATGCTTGTAATTTACTGTAAATATACTGTTATACTTGTTATACTGTAAAATACTTGAGTAAACTACTCACACATTGTTGGACAGGCACACAAATATTTTATATTCAGCTATTCATTAAATGTTTGTGACCGTTAAAAAAAAGAAGAAAAATATATATACTGTGTAGAAGTACCCTCAATTAGTACTAGGGTCAGAATATCCCAACTGAATTCACCTTCATTAAAAACACGGTTCCCTATATATATATATATATATATATATATATATATATACACACACACACACACACACACACACACGCATCTCAATAAATTAGAATGTGGTGGAAAAGTTCATTTATTTCAGTAATTCAACTCAAATTGTGAAACTCGTGTATTAAATAAATTCAATGCACACAGACTGAAGTTGAGTTCTTCCACACTGACTGAATCAATCATTTCTTTTTTAACCTTGCCTTATACACAGAGACATTGTCATGTTAGAATAGAAAAGGGTCCTGTCCAAACTGTTGCTTTAAAATTAGAAGCACACAATTCCCTAAAATATCATTATATGGTTAAACATTAAGATTTGTACTCATGGACATTACTAAAGTAGTCAAACCTGTTCATTAGAAGGGAGTGACCCGATACTTTGGCAATATAGTGTGTGTGTGTGTGTGTGTATGTATGTATGTATATATATATACACACACACACACACACACACTCACACTCATTAATGTGTAAATAAAATGAATAAGCATAAATCAAAAAAATTTCCACATACAAATGAAGGCCTGGTACTAGAGCACAAATGCAATGTTAAACAAACGTACACACACACACACACACACACACACACACACACCATTCATATCTACTTATTGCTGTTGTTTGTTTTTTTTGTTTTGTTTTGTTTTTACATTTTAGTAAAATAAAAATGTTTTTTATTTTACTTTTCAGATTGAAATAAATATGTGATTGCAAGCAAGTCTCAACAAATTAGAATACTTCATAAGACAAATAAAAAAAACATTTTTAGTGAATTGTTGGCCTTCTGGAAAGTATGTTAATTTACTGTATATGTACTCAATACTTGGTAGGGGCTCCTTTTGCTTTAATTACTGCCTCAATTCGGCGTGGCATGGAGGTGATCAGTTTGTGGCACTGCTGAGGTGGTCTGGAAGCCCAGGTTTCTCTGACAGTGGCCTTCAGCTCATCTGCATTTTTTGGTTTCTTGTTTCTCATTTTCCTCTTGACAATACCCCATAGATTCTCTCTGGGGTTCAGGTCTGGTGAGTTTGCTGGCCAGTCAAGCACACCAACACCATGGTCATTTAACCAACTTTTGGTGCTTTTGGCAGTGTGGGCAGGTGCCAAATCCTGCTGGAAAATGAAATCAGCATCTTTAAAAAGCTGGTCAGCAGAAGGAAGCATGAAGTGCTCCAAAATTTCTTGGTAAACAAGTGCAGTGACTTTGGTTTTCAAAAAACACAATGGACCAACACCAGCAGATGACATTGCACCCCAAATCATAAACTTAACACTGGATTTCAAGCAACTTGGGCTTTGAGCTTCTCCACCCTTCCCCCAGACTCTAGGACCTTGGTTTCCAAATGAAATACAAAACTCTCATCTGAAAAGAGGACTTTGGACCACTGGGCAACAGTCCAGTTCTTCTTCTCCTTAGCCCAGGTAAGACGCCTCTGACGTTGTCTGTGGTTCAGGAGCGGCTTAACAAGAGGAATAACTGTAGCCAAATTCCTCGACACGTCTGTGTGTGGTGACTCCTGATGCCCTCGACCCCAGCCCTCAGTCCATTCCTTGTGAAGTTCACCCAAATTCTTGAATGGATTTTGCTTGACAATCCTCATAAGGCTGCGGTTCTCTCGGTTGGTTGTGCATCTTTTTCTTCCACACTTTTTCCTTCCACTCAATGTTCTGTTAACATGCTTGGATACAGCACTCTGTGAACAGCCAGCTTCTTTGGCAATGAATGTTTGTGGCTTACCCTCCTTGTGAAGGGTGTCAATGATTGTCTTCTGGACAACTGTCAGATCAGCAGTCTTCCCCATGATTGTGTAGCCTAGTGAACCAAACTGAGAGACCATTTTGAAGGCTCAGGAAACCTTTGCAGATGTTATGAGTTGATTAGCTGACTGGCATGTCATCATATTCTAATTGGTTGAGATAGTGAATTGGTGGGTTTTTGATAAATGGGAGCCAAAATCATCACAATTAAAAGAAGCAAAGATTTAACTACTTCAGTCTGTGTGCATTGAATTTATTTAATACACAAGTTTCACAATTTGAGTTGAATTACTGAAATAAATGAACTTTTCCACGACATTCTAATTTATTGAGATGCACCTGTATATCTGAACATTTATAAGAGGAGCAGTTGGCCACTTTCAGAAAAATGAATGGATTTCTATGGACCTCTGCTGGATATATATGGTCATTACACTTTTTTTTCAATAACTGTAATTACTACAAGTTTTTCTCCAACTTGGCTCAACACACCTGCATGGAAGTTTCAAGTATACCTAGTAAGACCTTGATTAGCTGCTTCAGGTGTGTTTAGGGTTGGAGCTAAACTCTGCAGGATACTGGCCCTCCAGCACCAAACTTGGTGACCCCTGACCTAGATTAATAACCAGAAACAACTCATATTTAATTTATATTATCATCAAAGTGATTTTTGTTTTTTGTAAAAATTTAATATTTCATTAGCAAGGTAATGGTATAGTTGAGTAATACGTGGGGAAAAAGGAAAAATAAAAGTACAATTTATCCCCAAAAACACAGCATAAACATACAGTTGCGAAGTAAATCAAAAAACGATATAACATTTTTTTTAATAAAAAATTTATATTTTTGATACAATAACTGTAAATGTTTGAGGTCAGAATGACCCCAAATACCGTAAGTGTAAACTATATGTGTGGAGCAACTGAGGATTAACAGATATTTTGGCAAAAATGTATAAACCCCATTATTCAGGTGAAAGATTTATGTTCTTTTCATGTCAATATGTGCCAGTGCTGATGTAGCAGGTGAAATAGTGTTTGTGGGTTACACAAACCAGTTTATTTTATTTTACTTTAGTAAAAAAATAATAATGATAAATAACAAACTGAAAAAATAAATAAACTGGTTTGTGTAGCTCTGTCCAGATGATTGTCTGCTAACTTTGTCTTTGTCTGTCCACACAGGTTCCCTCTGCCAGCTAGATGGTAAGTTTTCACAATGACCCTAAGGGGGCTTTCACACTAGCACTTCTGGTGCTCACCTGGGTTCGACTGACATCAGAAATGGGTTTGTTTGGATTATGTGATTGCTGTTTTCTGAACTCAGGTGCACTCCCGTGAACCACCGAAAAGGTGGTCAGGGGTACGGTTCGCTTCTGATGTGAACACAGTCCTACTAAATCACAGAAGTGAAAAGTTATTAATGACATATGAATTGATCAAACTGTATTTATGTGTTTACTTGCTTGCTTTCCTCGCTTTTTGCTTGCAGAAATAATGAAGTACAAAAATGAAGCAAGCAAGCAAGCATCCATTCATTTTGCCGTTTTCTGCGTAGTCGTTACCTAGTAACAGGGGTAAACAGCTGCCACTCTGATGACGCAAACCATGTGTCTGATCCAAAAACACAGTATGAACACAACCCAGCGGAGACAGCAATCGTCTTCTGTGTCTGACAGGCATTTTAAGGGCCCTATTTTAATGATCTAAGCGCATGGTTTAAAGCACACGGCGCAGGTGCACTTAGGGTGTGTCCGAATCCACTTTTGCTAGTTTAACAATAGGAAAAACGGTCGGCGCACCAGGTGCATGGTCTAAAAGGGTTGTTCCTATTCTCTTAAAGGTGGGGTATGCATTGTTTCAAAAACGCTTCAGAAAATGAGTCGGGGCCGAGTACCAAAACAAACTTGTAGCCAATCAGCAGTAAGGGGCGTGACTACTCATGATGCAGAGGAGAGAGCGCTCATAGTGCACATGACGGACATTAGCCGAGCTGAACGACGACAGAAAGATAGAGATGGCGGATAAAAAACAAAAGAGGAAAACATCTACAGAAAACATCTTACGTCCGGTGTAGACACGGTGTTACGATAAGGCAAGAAGTAGGACCCGTGTAAATATTGGATCAGCTTTCCAGGGCTAGAGAGAACTTTGCTTTGTTTTGCTTTGTTTCACAGAACTAATCGTTGCCTGGGTTCCATACATATGTGTGGGGCAGAGCTACCAAAATAGGGGCGAGACCCATTTCACTTAAATTATTAAAATATAAAGGACAAAAATAAAAACAGAAAACACTGACCAGTGTTGCCAGCTGCTTTCAATTGAAAGTAGCTAATACTGGTCACTTAATGTTGCTAGATGACCTCATAAAGGTGAGTTCACTGATACAGTATATTTATATTTATATTTATGTAGATCAGTGAACTGGCATTCATGACGTCATGGGAGAGTCTCGGACTGTAGATAAAGTTTGTCCAAGAAATTGATTTTGCTGCTAACCTTTTGAAAAAAGTCTGTAAAGGGGTGAGGAAGTCACTAAATCTAGAGATAAATCACTAAATTGGCAACATTGGCACATTGGCACACAACATAAGTTATTAATATTTCATTGGTCCTCTTGTTTTTGCATGTGTTCATGATTTCTTTGAATAACAACATGGCCAAAAATTATGACCGCACATTTTGGCATGTTTAATTGCATTATTATCACAAATAAAACAACTGACTCTAAGCAAATAAACAGTATGCTTTCTGTAATGGGGCTGACGAGACGTGAGACGTGCGGATCCAAGTGCAAGGTTTTATTTACAGGCATTGTCATAAATACAGGCAGGGTCGAGCAATGGCAAACAGGTATGGCAGGGACAAGACAAAGAGTAATCCTAGGGCAAGCGAAGGTCGACGATCGGCGAACAGTATCCAGTGGGCAAGGCAGAGAGATAGCCCAGGGAACACGGGCTAGAATCCAATAGGGGTGCAAACAGTGTCCAAACGGCAAGGCAAGGGTTAATCCAGGGAACACAGGCTAGAACAAACACGGGAAAACACAATCCAAAACAGGCAGGGGAAAACTAACAGGGGCTCTGTAGAGTTGCTATGGCTAGGGGAGCGGTAAACGCATACAATACTCGGCAGAGAGGGAAATAAAGTCCAGGGCTTAAATATAGTGTGTGATTGTGTGTGCATAGGATCAGGTGTGTGATTAGTGCAATGAGTGATTGGTGACAGCTGTGATCAGTAATGGATGATGGGAATTGGAGTCCATTGTGATGTGGAAGTCCGTGTGGTGGACCCCCCCACAGGAACCCACAGCACAGACTGGGACCTAAGGGAAACTGAGACACAAGGAGGAGACAGAACATGCACAGACACAAGGACTGAGGTAGGGAACACAGGAAGTTCATAATTAGTCTCCATAGCTGTGACAGGACAGAACAAGAGTTCATTGATGGCCTCCATAGCCGTGACAGGACAGAACGAGAGTTCATTGACGGCCTCCATAGCCGTGACAGGACAGAACAGAACGAGAGTTCATTGACGGATACCGCTGACACCTCTGGAGGTTCTGCGGCGGTTGCCGCCACCTCTGGAGGTTCTACAGTGGTAAACTCCGGACACAAGGAGAGTTCAACAATGGTCTCTTCGATCGCAACACAACAGGCTGAGAGTACATTGCTGGGCGCTACCACCATACAAGGGACTGAAGTGAGCACCGCCGTTTCGGGAGATTCTGCAGCATGTACAGCTACCTCTGGAGAAACTGCAGTGGGCACCATCGCTTCGGGGAAGACAGCAGTGAGCGCCACTACCTCAGGAGGTTCTGCAGCGTCAGCCTCCACCGCTAGAGACATCATAGTGGACGCCGCCACCTCTGGGAGTTCTGTGGTGGTGTATGCAGCCCAAACACACCAAAATGCGATCCCCATCATGGCAAGCACTTCAGACAGGGGAATCAGTTCAGGAACAGGAGGGCTAGAGTGAGTGGGTTTGGGGTTACCAGCTGCGCGTGCAGACACCAGCGGTGAATCCCTCACACTGGACATCAGACTGGGATAATGAAAGACTGACCTTGATGATCTGGGTGTGTCAGCCCGGACGTGACCCGACTCTGGAAGGTCAGCGGAGATGTTCTGCTGTGACTCTGGACGAGCAGCTGTGACGTGCTGCTGTGACTCTGGACGAGCAGCTGTGACGTGCTGCTGTGACTCTGGATGAACAGCTGTGACTTGCTGCTGTGACTCTGGACGAGCAGCTGTGATGTGACTTGACTTTAGGAGATCAGCTGTGACGTGCTGCTGTGACTCTGGACGAACAGCTGTGACTTGCTGCTGTGACTCTGGACGGGCAGCTGTGATGTGACTTGACTTTAGGAGATCAGCTGTGACGTGCTGCTGTGACTCTGGACGAG
The DNA here is from genome assembly GCA_029620275.1 of Acrossocheilus wenchowensis. Classification (NCBI taxonomy): domain Eukaryota; kingdom Metazoa; phylum Chordata; class Actinopteri; order Cypriniformes; family Cyprinidae; genus Acrossocheilus; species Acrossocheilus wenchowensis. Next base: position 3,052,165 of record CM056135.1, read on the forward strand.
CAGCGGTGACGTGACTTGACTTTAGGAGATCAGCTGAGATGTGAAGTGACTCTGGATGATCAGCTGAGACTTGGCTTGACTCGTTAAGATCAGCTGTGACTTGGCTAGGCTCATGAATATCAGCTGCGACTTGACTTGACTCTCTGACATCAACTGAGACTTGACTTGGATCTTCAACATCAACTGAGACTTGACTTGGATCTTTAACATCAACTGTGATTTGATTTGGCTCATGAATGGCAGCAATGACATGACGGGGTGTTTTTGTGGCCGCCGTTTTGTGAACGGGCTCTGAGGTTGCTGCCATTTCGTGAGCGTACGCTGCTACGTCTGCCATTTCAGTCACAGACGTGGCATCGCGTTCCCCTTCCGCAACACCCACTGTGAATAGTGAGCCAACAGTCAAAGCAGCAAAGTCCAAAAAACACCACAGTGACAAACGTGGACCTTCGCATCTAAGCTGTGATCACAGAGGTTGATTAATGCCATCACAAAAAAATCTCAATCAAAATAATGTCCTGTAAATCAGAATAATGAGCGATGGCTAAAAACTCTCTAATATGGTTCTCCAGTGATCGTGGGCCTTGTTTAAGGGCAAACAAAAGTCTTGTTGTGTCCATACCTGACAAATGTCCATCTGAAAAGCTGCTGGATCCTTGTTTGGCCGAGTATTCTGTAACGGGGCTGACGAGACGTGAGACGTGCGGATCCAAGTGCAAGCTTTTATTTACAGGCATGGTCATAAATACAGGCAGGGTCGAGCAATGGCAAACAGGTATGGCAGGGACAAGACAAAGAGTAATCCTAGGGCAAGCAAAGGTCGACGATCGGCGAACAATATCCAGTGGGCAAGGCAGAGAGATAATCCAGGGAACACGGGCTAGAATCCAATAGGGGTGCAAAAAGTGTCCAAACGGCAAGGCAATGGTTAATCCAGGGAACACGGGCTAGAACAAACACGGGAAAACACAATCCAAAACAGGCAGGGGAAAACTAGGAAAACTAACAGGGGCTCTGTGTGGGTATGATTAGTGCAATGAGTGATTGGTGACAGCTGTGATCAGTAATGGATGATGGGAATTGGAGTCCATTGTGATGTGTGGTGTGGAAGTCCAAGTGGTGAGCGAGTGACCTCTGGTGGTGAATGAACGGAAGTGCAGACCAGATTCGTGACACTTACAAAATCTTGCACATTTTTTATTTTTTCAATTAAGGGTGAAGATGTCAAATTTCCTAGGCCGGACATCATCTTGTAAAAAAAAAAAAAAAAGTATTATCATTAACATTAATGAATGACTGTCATACTTCTTTACATTATATTTTGTCCTGTGTTCCTGGTGTAGCCTGTACTGTATATATATATATATATATATATATATATATATACACATACATACATACATATATATACACACACATATATACAAACATATAAATATATATATATATATATATCAAATCTGTGATGCGCAGCAGTACTCCAGTCTTGTAGTACTCAGTAATACATACTATTGTATTGCAGTACTCCAGTCCAGTCATCCCATCAGTACTCCACCTGATCCTTCAGAAATCATTCTAATATGCTGATTTGCTGCTCAAGAAACATTTTTGATTATTATCAGTGATGAAAACAGTTGTGATGCTTCATATTTTTGTGAAAAATGTGATAAATCACCATTCAGTTTGGACTAAGATTAAAAAAAGCAATACTACAAGGTTGCATTAAATTTATTTAATTGACAGTAAAGATATACTTATTACAAATCATTTATATATAAAAAATGCTGTGCTTTAACTTTGTATTCAACAAATAATCCTGAAAAAGTTAGTGCCACAGTGTCCACAAAAATATTGAGACAAAAACAGCTTTCAGTATTGATAATATTAAGAACCATTATTAATAACTGAGCACACATAATAATTCAAAATAATTAAGCAGCAAATCAGCATATTAGAATGATTTCTGAAGATCATGTGACACTGAAGACTGGAGTAATGATACTGAAAATTCAGCTTTGATCACAGAAAAAAAGAAAAAAATTAAATGTTAAACCATTAAGACATGCAGGCTACATTAAAATATCTTATTAACTTTCCTAATCACGGCACTTTAAAGTTTTTTAAAACATTTTCTTAGACATGTGAAAATACGGAAGAAATATAATGATATACAAACATTCACTGTTATCTTATGTCTGCTGAAAACAACTGCGTTAATGTTTCCATGTAGGTGTTACATCCTCTGTCGTGTGTATCATGTGTTCCCGCCTCTTGTGTCCATATTTGGTCTTGTTCCAGTCCTTGTTAAGTGTGATTATTAGTTAAGTCTTGTCCAGCTGTGTTTTAGTCATTATCAGTAATTGTCATGTGTATTTAGTTCCTGCCTGTTTAGTTAGCTTTTGTCTGGTCTACTCGTTATTCCCCGGTGTTCCTGTCTGTCTCAACCTTGCCTTGTCTTGCCCTGCCTTGATGTCCTCATTAAAGACTATTATTTTGAAGTTTATCCTCGTCTCCGTCTTCCTCGTTCCTCCCTGCTGTGTGCCCCGTAACAGAAGACCAGACCAAAACAGTAAGCGGCACCCCTTCACCACGTTTTGTTTTCCGTTCTTTTTAAGTCTTTTATTTTTGGATCCTGTTTTTCCTGTCTGTCTGTACCGCGGCATGGAAGTCGCCGCTCGTCCGTCCCGCCGTAGCCCACAGCAAGTGAGCATGGGAGTTCGGCGGAATCGCCGCGAGTGTCGCGAGTCCAGGGCCGCGAGCTCCTCCAGTTTGCCGCTGTCTCCGGCTCTCTTCAGCCCGCCGATCGCGGGGAACTCATCGCCGCCATCCGCGGCTCAGTTCAGCCCGCCGTCCGCGGCTCACCCAAGCCCGCCGTTCGCGGGAGAAACACGCCGCCGTCCGCGGCCCACCAAGGCCCGCCGTTCGCGGGAGAAACACGCCGCCGTCCGCGGCTCACCCAAGCCCGCCGTTCGCGGGAGAAACACGCCGCCGTCCGCGGCTCACCAAGGCCCGCCGTTCACGGTAGAAACACGCCGGCCTCCGCGGCTCACCCAGACCCGCCGTTTGCGGGACATCACGCCGACGTCCGCGGGGAAAGCCCACCCGCCGACCACGGCTCACACCGGTCCCTGCCGATGAGGGAGCCCGCCGTTCGCTGCTCACTTCACGCCGCCGTCCGCGGCTCATCCAGACCCGCCGTTCGCGGGAGATCACGCCGCCGTCCGCGGCTCACCCTAGCCCGCCTGGAAATGCGTGGGGTAAGCCAACATGGGGTGTGGCAAGCCCGCCAGGAGTGCGTACGGCAAGCCCACCTGGAGCATATATGGCAAGCCCGCCAGGAGTGCGTATGGCAAGCCCACCTGGAGCATATATGGCAAGCCCGCCTGGAGCTCAAGCCCGCCGGCCGCCGCTGACTCAAGCCCGCCGGATGCCGCTGACTCAAGCCCGCCGGCCGCCGCTGACTCCAGTCCAGTTCCCGGGTCCCAGTGGAGCAAGTCCACCCGTAACGGCCAGGAGTGCCGTTTTGTCAGTGCCCACAGGAACATTTTAAATAAAGTCTAGTCTTGTCCATGGAGACTCGTCTGGGGCAGGCGGCTCCTCTTGTTGTGGCCATGGAGGCCATTCCAGCCGCCTGCCCCCCTGTCGTGGAAGTGGAGGCGGTTGCTGAGGGACCTTGGGAGGGCCCCTGACTCCCTGTCATGCCCAGAAGAAGCCTCAACTTCCGAGCTGTTCCTGTGGGCTGTCCTGTCTGTGTGTCTGGCCTGTCCTGTCCCTGTCTGTTTAGCCCTGGAGGGCTATCCTGTCTTGTCTTGTCTAGTGTGTGTCTGGCCAGTGTCCTGTCCTGTTCGTTTAGCCCTGGAGAGCTCCTGATACCCCCTGGATTCCCCTAGGAAATTTTGGGTGGGGGGGGGGTAGTAGAGCTCCTGGTGGAGTGGCCGGGCCGAGGGATCCGAGGGCCACGAAGACCATCAGCCCTGACCGCCTGACCTCCCAGCCCTGCCAGGGCCTCCGTCTGTCTGTTCCACTCTGGAGGTCCCCGTCCTGTGTTCCAGTCCATGTCTGTCCTGAGGGGCCTCCAGAGTGCCCACCCCCCCCTCCCTGGTGGAACTGTTATGGCGCGGGTCGCGTCTTTCGGGAGGGGGGAGTACTGTTACGTCTTCTGTCGTGTGTGTCATGTGTTCCCGCCTCTTGTGTCTATATTTGGTCTTGTTCCGGTCCTTGTTAAGTGTGATTATTAGTTAAGTCTTGTCCAGCTGTGTTTTAGTCATTATCAGTAATTGTCATGTGTATTTAGTTCCTGCCTGTTTAGTTAGCTTTTGTCTGGTCTACTCGTTATTCCCCGGTGTTCCTGTCTGTCTCAGCCTTGCCTTGTCCTGCCCTGTCCTGATGTCATTATTAAAGACTATTATTTTGAAGTTTATCCTCATGTCCGTGTTCCTCGTCCCTTCCTGCTGTGTGCACCGTAACAGTAGGCTACACTGTGGACAATAATATAAAATGGCATTAAAAATCTGAGAAATTCGAAAAGGCCAGTAGTAGTTTGCATCCCTGAAAATTAATGTCTGTCGTTTAACTTTTTTTGAAAACAGTAGGCAAATATTGCTAAATTGTCTGATCATATTTTGCTGTTTAGCCAACATCTTACCTCAGCTCACATTCAAATGCCGCAGCTGCACAGCTCAGCTTTGTGAATAGTAAATCCTGCCTTCTTCGATTTGATTGGCTAAAACATTTTGACATTGATGAGCGTTTTTGAGCCGACTCAAGTGGGCAGCGCAGGCCATCGTTTGGGCCGATGGACGGATATAGGCTACGTAAATTTACTATAATCCATTCCTTATATTTAGGCGATATGCCGGCACACATTGTACAGCGGCCCAGTGCTCCCGGTGCTCCAGATGGCCAGTCCACCACTGGCCACCACTATATGGCAGTTTATTGACTTTCCAACTGACCGCCAAACCATACTGCAAAAACAAGCCACTTTTAATGAGGATTGTGGGCTTTTCTGGAGTTGTTTATGTAACTCATGTTCACATCATTGCTCCAACTGTAAACCAGGAGACATCCCAATAGAAAACAAAGCATCAAACATAATCTGTGATAATTTTGCACAATGCAAAGCATTTAAAAAAATAAATTTAAATATTAAAATATTTCAGTGTCTTAATTAAATGATTGGTGTTGTGCTGCTGTGGCTTCACATGAGCAGGCTCACTATTGGCTGATTCAGAGGTCGAGGTCAGTCATTTTGTGTTGACATCATTGTAGTCCTTAGTGCACAACACTTAAGAGTCACCTCAGTCAACACTTAAGAATCAGTCTTAGACTTTACTGAAAGTTGCTTATAGCTTCTTTGTAAAAGTCTCCTACTCTTAGAAAAGTTCAATTTTTTGACACTTAAGTCAAAACTTAAGACTATTCTTAAGAGCATTTCTGAGAAGTTTTATACATACAGGCCCAGGTTTTAGTTGGTCAATTGCGTAGTAGATTTCAGATGCCTCAAAATAGCAATGTGCCAACAACGCACCTGAACACACCTCATTTTCAGACTAGCACGCCTATGAGCGCACAAATGAGTGCAAATGCATTGGCTATTTAAATAACGTAGCACGCCTATGAGCGCACAAATGAGTGCAAATGCATTGGCTATTTAAATAACATGGCGCAGGACGTGAAAATGATAACTGCGTCGGGCTTAAACTAGCATAAAACACTTGTGTTGCACCTGGCGCCGGGTGTACGATAGGGCCCTAAGAAGGAAATCAGGGGCCGGTTGCATATAACTGTTTTAGACTAGTCTTATAAGTTAGTCATCTAATTTTTTTGTTTAAGACTGGTCTTTACTTTGTAAGCCAGTTGCATATAATCTTAGATTAGTTGAATTTAAGACTAAAAAGTAAGACTGATTAACCCATGGCTAACTTTTCCTTACAATTTATGTTGCTATGGAAACCAATTGTCAGCTGTGCTAGATTCAGAAAAGTGGCCAGACTTTTGTTTGTCTTGTGCTATGGCAAATTTTAATCTTTGGTTTTATGAACGTGCAATAAGAAGAGAAAGGGTTTTCAAAGACCGTTCAAATCCACTGGAAGTCCTTTCTGAAAAGGAACTGTTCGAAAAATTGAGATTTCCAAGATATGCGATTCAACAATTAGCATTTTACTTGGAGGAGCAGCTGATGCCCGAAACTTCAAGAAATTGTAGCATCAATTTCTACAATTGCTACAAATATGTCTAGCGCTACGCTTCTTTGCCACAGGATGTTTTATTAATGCAGCTGCAGACGTAATTGGGGTACACAAGTCTACAGCATCAATAATCATTCATAGAGTTTCCTGTGTGCTGTCAGGCAGACTTCCACTGTATCCGACTGATGTCTCTACCTTGAATAAGGTAAAAGTGGATTTTTTCGACATTGCTGGATTTCCTAATGTAATAGGGGCCGTTGATGGAACACACATTAGGATTCAAGCACCTTCAACCCATGAGCCATTGTTTGTCAATAGGAAAGGCTACCACAGTATCAATGTGCAGGCAATCTGTGATGCCAAACTCAGAGTGCTCAACTGTGTTGCTCGCTGGCCAGGATCAACCCATGACTCAAGAATTTAGGTGAATTCCCAAATTCATGATGCATTTGAGAGAGGAGAATTGCAAGGGGTGCTTTTAAGTGACTCTGGTTATCCACTAAAACCCTGGCTTCTCATGCCCTTCTTGAATCCAGTCACTGCAGCTCAAACTCGTTATAACACAGCCCATGCCAAAACAAGGAATGTCATTGAAAGGTGTTTTGGAGTCCTGAAAAGCATGCAGAGCTCAAAATAAAACCAGAGAGGGTTTGCAACATAATCTGTGCATGTGTTGTTTTACACAACTTAGCAAGGTAATAAATACGTTTTTAGCCATAATTTCAACTTCTAGCTCCATTTCCCCAACAATTTTAAATTATGGTAGTAAAAAATCACATTGCTTTTAATAGAGATCTTGCACTCTCAGACCTGGAGGAAGACCAGATGCTTGAGGAACCAGCTTTGGAGATCACTGAGGCAGGAGATGAAGATGGATCTGGGCGTTATATTCAACAGATGATTGTAGAAAACGTTTTCTCTGTTTGATTGAGAAAACTGAAAGAATTATTTTGAAAGAACTATTTTGAAATGATACATTTTAATGTATTAATCAAACCAGTCTTTACAAAAAGCTCATACAGAGGATCAGTAACTTCTGAAATACAATATAATCTTAAAATCAATTTAAAAGAACTACCTTAATATTCACTTAAATATATGTCAAATCTATTAAATACAATACACTTAAAGATATTTGTATACAAACATTGCTTTCATTTAACTATTATTAAGTAGTTAATTGATTAATTCTTGGATATCAGTTAATGAGATCTACAGTTCATGTCCAAGTTTCTGTAGCTCTAATGTTGGCTTAGTTTTCTCTAATTCCAGTTTTTGTATTTCTAATTTTAGTTAATACTTCATATTGTTTTTCCAGTATATGGTTCATGGTTATCTTGCTTGCAGTGCCTTTCTGTGACTCTGTGTCTGAGCCACTTCCCACAGGTGCCACTTGGGTGCTGTCCAAATCATCTCCTTTAATAAAAAAAAACAACTATTAGCAATGTTAATGAGTGACAGGAACAATTTCTTTCTCGTAAATATTTATTTGCAAGAATGCTGTTGTCACTACATGCTACTTAAGCCTCCTGTAGTCTTCAGTAATTTTAGAGAAAAAAATTGACATTCTGTTTTTTATTTATTTTATTTTTATGGGAATGGTATGAGACATGGTGACTTTTGTGGCATTGACTGTGTGTACACACAGAGACAAACTGTAAACATGATTTGTAAAGGCTAGATTATGGGTAACAAAATGTTTTCTCTTGATTCAAGATTGTATTACCGTTAGGCTACAGTCAAAGGCTGACAAATTAACATTTCAATAAAAAAGTAGAATTTGACAAAAAAGTAGTCTTTGATAATGTCTAAACATATATACAAAATCAAAACCTAAAACAGTAAGTAGTTCGCTATGTTTGACAACACTGTCCTCAGAAACTAAAGGATGCTCATCCTTGTAAAATATAGAGCTATAGAGGCATCTAGTGGCTACACCATGGTATTACAGATTAATTTCGAAGTAAGGATTACCGGAAAGTTAACTTGGTGAGTTATAACTCGTTGTTTTAAGATTGTAAATATGTGTTTTACCTTCACTTCGTGTTTTTTGGCCCTGGTTTGCCACGTGCACTTCTTCAGTGACCAACGTTAACGTTACCTCGCAATCTACTAAAAAAAGACATGGTACTCAATCCAAAACAGCAGAATAGTACTTAAACTAAAAGGATGCAAAAAAAAAACAAAAAAAAAAACAACAACTTTCCAAGCTACAGAACACTTAACAACAGACACATTAGCGAAAAACACTACTACTTACGAGACTGTCCAAGTGGAGCTGATGTAACAGCTGTGTGAGGCAATGTATCTTCCCTTATCGTGCATTCGTCTCCATATATTTCAATTATGATTTCCGTTGTCTTTTTTAATTTAGGACTTGGTCCTCCTCCGGTTGCTGTTTTTTTTTTCATTTGAATATTTCCTTCTTTGCTTCCTGTACCATATTTTTAAATCTTTGACGGTTTGCGGGAACGAGGGATTTATACTATTAACTTAATCCGTTATTGTCGCCTAAGCCTTGTGTTTTTTTTATTGTTTGAATTGTAATCGCTAAATTTGTTCATTAAAATCGATTTGGCAGCATTGTATTCCTCCAATATGTAAATGTTTTCAGCAAAGGAAAACTGCGACGAGCGCCCACTGTCGGCCATTTTGTTTAAGCTGTTCAGCGTCTTACTTTCCCCACAATGCAGTGCGAATTAGACTTCAGTTGGTCAGGCTAATACTTAGACACAGTCTTAAGGCAATGGCTATGTTTATGTAACCGGCCCCTGATATCTTGCTGTCTCTCATCAGTATGTGGTCGAGTCCCTGTCAGAAGCAGGATTGTTGGAGGGGAGAATGCGACGGCAGGAGATTGGCCGTGGCAGGTCAGCATTCATGTCATTGGCTTTGGCCATAACTGTGGAGGGACCCTCATCACTAAAGACTGGGTTTTATCTGCAGCACACTGCTTCCAGAGGTATGAAGTTTAAGGCTTAAATAAAGCAAAAGATCCATTTGTAGATTGATGACGGTGGGATTAAAGCAGACTTTCTCTATTTACAGGTTTAATGAGTCTCACACTGTGATGTACTTCGGTCGTCTGAGCCAATTCGACTCAAACCCTTATGAGACAAACAGGACAGCGAGTCGAATCATCATCCATCCTAACTATACTTATTCTACTCTTGACAACGACATAGCTCTGATCCAGCTCTCCTCCTCTGTGAATATCTCTGATTACATTCGGCCGGTCTGTCTGGCAGCGGCTGGTAGTGTATTTGGTGCAGGTACAGAGAGCTGGACCACTGGATGGGGCAGACTACAACCTGGAGGTGAGTGAACATTCATTTGACAATTAACCAAATACAAACAATACTGTAAACCTCAACAGTTTACCTAGATATGTTTTTTTTTTTTAATTTAACCTTTTGAGCGGTTCGGTTATAAAGTTCAGTAACATCATATAACTACCAGCTTCAGACATTTAAATACACATAAGTACTAGTAAAAAAATGCATTTACAGTTTGTAAAATACACACAGAAATCTATGGAAGCAGCAATAACAATCCATTCAAATTTAATTCGCATTTTATTTCAGGAGAAATTGAGGAATTAACGTGCCATAAATCCGAATGAGGGGACTCTCTGAACTGCGGCGCAAATAAACATGGCGGTGCCCATCTCACGTTATAGATCGAGAGAAAAATCATTTATTAAGGTTTTTAAACAACAATACACACTCGCGTATTTGATAAACGGAATATCAGATAGTTGATGGCATGGTAAGTAAGCTTGTGAATATTTTGAATAAAAAAGGAAAAACTAATTAAAAGCCATACATCTGTTATACAGTGTTATCAGGGGTGCACGGAAGTTTTTCAGACTGGTTCTCATAAGAGCAGCTGCAGATTTGGTTTGGTCCTCAAACTGCACATAGTGTGACCCATTAAATACAACTATAAAAAAACAAATTAATAATAGTGAGGATAATATTATTAGCTTTTTTTTTTTTTTTTATAAAAGAGTAAACAAAATAATAAAGTGTGATAATACTATTATATTTTAAAATAAAAATGAGTATTAAATAAAAATACAATTATTTTATAGTAAACTTGCTAATACTTACTTTTTTAAATAAATTTTCATCATGAATTTCCTTTTTTAATCATCATTTTCAAACTTAAAATCAACAAGCTTTTATTTTAGTGGGTTGCCGGCAAGTAAGTATATGCACTCCTTAGCACCGCCAAATGAAGAGTGTCTGTGAATGAAATGTCACAGTTTTGTAGTGATGGGAAGTTCGGACCATTTTACCGACTCGGACCTTTGAGTCTCGTTCAGCAAAATGAACGAATCTTTTTTCGAGTCATTTCGTTCATTTTAGCAAAATATAATTAAAATGTTACGTGTTACTTCCCTAACACGTCTAATACTTACACAAACGTTGATCACACTACAAACAATACAAAACTATAATGATGAAAGAATGGATGAATGGACATTTGTCCGTGTTTAACTACGTGTTACATGATGTGGCTGATTTTTATGTAGAGAGCGTGACAGCGCATTGCATTAAAAGAAATGATCATTCATGTTTTCATAACAGCTGGCCAAATTTAAAAACGAAACTAAAATGAAAACATCTTTGAGAGCCAGGGGCTCCTGGTGTTTCGGGGGCCCTGCACAGCTTGCGTATTCTGCGTAAAGGGAGGATCGGCTCCGCTTACAATTACGTGATGTGTTTCTGGTCTCAAATTGTAGCTTTTTATTTCTTACAGTTTATAAATGTGTGACTTTCTGTCATGATGGTTCTTTTCCATAACACTGAACATGGTAACAAAGGTAATAAAGAGTTGGTTATTATTATTAAGTCTCTTTCAGGCTCAGACTGCATAGGTTAAGCTTATGGGGCTGTCACATGATGAACGAACGGCTTGAAAAACCCAAACACCCGTAACAGGTGAACTAATTCAGTGCAGAACCTATAAGATGTTGCGCATATGTGACTGAACGAATCACCCCCGGGACGGCTCTTTCCGAGTCACATTAAAGATTCGTTCAAAATTAACAAATCGTTCAGGAATGACTCATCACTACAGTTTTGCACTGTGCTTTGAAACTTGCAGCGGATAGCCGAGATTTATGCTTTCAGTTCGAACAGAAACATACAGAAGTATACAGTATTACAGTTTGTCAATCTAAAACAGTGCTTGTGCATTAACAGCTGTCAACCATGTCGGTACGCAAATGAGTGGTCTGAACTTATTTACAGCACATTTTTCCTGGCGCGAGGCTGTCGCACCAACGTGTTTTCAATTTAAATGTATAACTTTTGCTGCAGTTACGCCTGTTGTTTACACCACTCCGGTGTTTTGACCCTCAAAGACGGAGACTTTTGAAAATGCTGCAGACCCCGTTTTAGTTTGAAAACTCCTAAATTTATTTGAGCTAAACTTGCTCCAAGGATATTCTCATTGTTATATTATTTGGGGCGCTAGTACACATCTTCTGTACAGAATTTCCAAAACAGGGAAACAGCGAAGAAGAAACTTAAAAACAACAGATGCTTTCACGCGTAATCTATCATGATCATCAGACATAAAACTGCATCAAAACTGTGTAACATTATGGAATAAAATGTTGACCCATGAAGAGGTAATAATGATTGGAAAGCTTTTGGTCTCCATCTACATTTTGATTATCATTCTGAATCTAGTTCATAGTCTTTTTTCAACCTTTTGTTTAAAATATTGTTTGTTTATTTCTTTATTTTTTATTTATGAAACTTACCCACACTCAAGTGTTTATAAAAAAGAATGCATGAAGCTAGAATAAAATGTTTTTGTTTACAAGCAGATACCCTGTTCTTTCTTTTGATGTTTTGTATGTTCAGATATTCATAACAAAACATATACACATTACTAAGTAGGGACATAGTAGTATACTTAAAGTATGATGTAAAGTTTACTTAAAGAAAAGTATACTTTTAAATACTAGAAAGTGGGCCAATTTAATCCCAAGGAGTATTGAAATAGTACACTTACAAGTATAATACTAGAACACTGATATTTGTTTACTTACTACATAAAGTATACGTAAGGGATAATCAACGGCTAGCCGTGCATTAAAGGATTTTTTATGATCTGTCTCACAGGCCAGCCATCTGATGTACTGCAGGAGGTGATGGTACCAATTGTGAGCGACAGTTACTGTAATAATATTTATGGATGGTTCAACATAAGCATCACAAACAATATGATTTGTGCTGGATTGTTAAATGAGGGAGGAAAAGGTCCATGTCAGGTAAGACATCAGTCCTTCATTTTAACCCTTTAATATCCATATAAATTTACAAAACACTACTCACCAGTTTTTGGTCACCTGAAAACTTTACACTGCAAACCTAGGGCCAATTATTATATGCAGTAGCTTATCCTAGTTTTCTATAGGCTATTTAGTGCCAGTTTACCAGGAAATGACGATTTTGTTCTTTTTGACTCGTTGGATGGAAACGGTGCTTGTTCGCAAATGTTTCATGCGATTATTCCAATTTTGCGCACTAGTTAAATTCGCAACTTTGGATGGAAACCCGGCTTATGACTGGTTTTTGATGCAACACCTGTGGCTGGCTGCATAAACTGTTTAGACTAGTCTTCAAAGTCATCTAATAAGAGGAGAGCACAGAGTTGCAGTGCAGTCTATATGGACAAACATGGGCATAACCACCATATACTTTATGGTGACTAGCATAGGTAACTAGCATGATACCCTGAAAATAGGCTGAATAATGAACTGCTGGAGTCACAGACCAAGGAGTTCCCGCACTTCCCACTCCATTGATAAGCCTCTATTCATTCGTTGATGCCCTGGCCTGTTTGTATTTACGATCTGATCTGCGACTGAACGTGTGTGTGTGGGGGGGGGGGATTCACAAGATGAATTTCACACTAATATGTATATCAATAGAGTAAACAATTACTCTGTTGCTAAGACACAAAAACAATATTTAAAAAGAATTAATAAAATGCTTATTTATTTGTAAAAACAAATGCTCCCTCCAGAGCGCACACTACAAGGACCTAAGGATGTTCACTTCTGATTAGAAGTCACTAATAATCCATATTCATTGTACTGATAGAGAAATTTACAGCACAGTAGTCATGTGTATTGTGCTTAAAATGCTCTTCTGAAAATTCCCAGCTGGACGCGCTTGAGAGCGCTTTGGAGACACAATCCATGGAAGTCATTTGTGACTAGTATCTGATTTTGCGAATTGTTTGTTTTATCAACAATTAGTGACCAGAAATATTAACTTATCTTCCATTGTTATTTATAGTCAACAAGTAGGATGTGACTTTGGCCGGTGTGGTATTTGTCTCACCCATCCTCCACTGTGACTGGACAGCTGGGTAAAGAAGAGTAGGGTAGTGAAGAGCACTACGTTTTACCCATAGACTGTAAAAAAAAAAAGATGACACATCACCACTTCCTTTCACTGTAGAAAAATGAAGCCAAAATGCCCCAGAAATGGCCGCCATCATCTTGTGCTGATGACGACATTTGGAGCCTGAGTTTGTGCAGTAATGATCGCGAGGTGGAGCCGCAGTGTCAAAGTCCTGCCCAAACTCCCACAGAAATCACAATCACACAATCATAATGCCACACCCCTTTATTATAGCATCAAATAACAAACTACAACCAAACTTTCTCAAAATACCTAAAATGACAGTAAACATCTTTGGGGATTTATTTTTTTTTTGGCTCATATCCCATTCGTTTATGGCAGGGGTCCTCAACTCTGGACCTCGAGATCCACTTTCCTGCAGAGATTAGCTTCAACGTGGATTAAACACATCTAGCTTCAACTTTGTAGTAATTCTGAAGACCCTGATTAGCTTGTTCAGGTGTGTTTGATTAGGGTCAGAACTAAATTCTGCAGAAAAGTGGATCTCGAGGTCCAGAGTTGAGGTTTATGGAGAGGATGGGAACCTATACTACAGCCAGCCAACAGGGGGCGATAAAAATGTTTTGGCTTTACTTTTCAGGACATGTGTAGCAAACAAAATTGAACATTTTGGTAACAAGAGAAAAATGTTTATCACTCCCACAGCAAACAGTTGAAAAAGGTATGCTGGCCTCAGGAAAATAGACTTATTGGCCAGCATATTTTTACCATTGGGCTACACTATTGCACTCTTATGTCTAAAAACACTTGTTCACTATGTATTGTCAGAGATATAAATGCTGAATGTTTGTCACTACAGGGAGACTCTGGAGGTCCAATGGTCAGTAGGAACGGCTCCCTGTGGATTCAGTCCGGCGTTGTGAGTTTCGCCATTGAATGTGCTGACCCCACATTTCCCACAGTGTTCGCTAGAGTTTCTCAGTACCAAGACTGGATCATGTCATACATGGACAGCGACACACCTGGATTTGTTAAATTCAGTTCTGACATTCAACATTCAACTCCAACTCCAACTAAAACTACAACTACTCCAACTCCAACTGGAACTCCGACTAAAACTACAACTGCAAAATCTAACTCCAGCTTCGGAAGCGTACCCAACCTCCTCTTATTCCCCCTTTCTCTCATCATTCCTTTCACCTTCTTCTTTCTCTCTTCCTAAAGATGGTTTGAACAGTAATTCTCAGGGTTCTTTGATAAAGCTCTGCTGTGCACGCTCTCGAAAACAGGTGAACAGAGAGGTTAAATTGTTATTTTTGTCATTTATTCTTTATCTTTTTAAGAATGTATTATTCTTGTAAAGCTCTCTTGGTAACATTATAAGAGCATAATGCGATTAGCCCTCTAAGATTCAGGATCTTTGCATAAATACTAGATATGGACCGATATTGATTTAACGATGACAATCATTTTTATGTTTATATGTCTGATCATCTGTATAACCGATATAGAGTCTGGAGCTCTGTGATGTGATCATGGAGACTGGTTTTTGAAAATCTGATTATCTTTAGTCAATTACCATGTTGTAATCACACTGTCTAAACAGAATAAACACAAAAGAAGAAACTGACTTGGGGAATGTTCTCTCGCTGTCTTTATATCTCGCTTCGTATTGTCTTAATATTTTGGTGTAAACCTGTCACAGCCATCTGCTGGAGTGCCCTTGCCTGCCATCAAAGGGCACTCTTCTGGACTATTGTTTGTGTTGTTCTGGACTTCAGTTCCCATTACCCCTTGCACTTATTATTGTTCCATTACCTTCAGCTGTGTGTAATTTAGGTTCATTGCCAGCTATCAAAGAACTTATACTGACGCAGGCTGCGTCTGAAATCACATACTCAATGAGTAGGTACTTAATTTCAATAAGTACTTACTTATCAAGTGCTAAAAGAGTAGGTACTCTAGAGCCAAATCTCATTAAGTATGAATGCGATCTGGACTTCATCCGCCATGTTGACGTTATCATGTGAATTATGACGTTACAAGAGCAACAACAACTTAACCCATAAGAACCCGGACCAATTTCTCCTTATAGGAAATTATGGGGCATATAAAACAGACCGAATGGACCAATTATAACATGTTTCTGCAGTTGTTTTTGAAATACAACCCCTCCTTGTGAAAGATCTGTAATGTTACATATATGACACATTGGGCGTTTATGATAAATTTTTTATGTTACATTGGATGTTTATTTCTCATTTGAAAAAAAAAATGATTTTTATCTTTTTTTTACTAAATAACAGTTTTTTTTTTCTCTGTTTATTTGCTTTTCCACAACATATATCAAAATGATTACTTTTCTGGGAAGATAAAACAAAAACCTTTTTCAGAAGTAATACAGTTTTTGTATTTTATTTGCTTTGCCACAACATATTTCAAAAGAGCAGCTCATTACCATTTTTCTTATGGGGTGGGGGTGGGGGTGGGGGTGGGGGGGTATAATGGGGATAAAAATGATATAATGGACATATATTTAAAATAATTGTGTGATTGGTAAAACAAAATAAACGCAAAAAAACGTTTTAAGTTCAGAAATGTTTTGATTCCCCCCTCCCTTTCCTCACAGTTCCTGCCTAGCTTGTCACCCGCTACAACTAACACGGCGATAAGCCTGTGTGTGAACTGATATTAGGCTAATATTGTAGACCTATGTGTTGGGTTTCGTTCAATATGATGTTAAGTGGCAGATCAGTGGGTATTAATGCGGTTGAATTAATGCGAAAGAGACATACTAGGTTTCAGACGAAACCGTAAATACTATGGATGACGCAAAATAATAATTATAATATGACCGCATGGTGAACCATGAACTCATATTTAAACACGGTCTCCATGCTATGTACACATGCTGTGTACACATATCTATCCTTACAAGTACAATTTTGGCTGTATTATTTGTGTCCCCCTCAAAAATTGCTCTTGAGAGGTGACTGTAGGTTGTAGGTTTCTTCAGTAGAACACAAAGATTTTTAACTCAAACCATTGCAGTCTGTCAGTCATATAATTGGAGTCAATGGGACTCACGGCTTTGAGAGAAAAAAAACAAACATATACAGACAGGATCAGAGGTAATAAAAAATATAAATACTGTTCAGTTTCTTGCACAGACCGATCGTTTCGTGTCTTTAGACCTCAATGTATCGTCATGAGCCGCAGGGTTTCATTTGTTTTTTTTTTCTTTCTCAAAGCCGTGAGTCCCATTGACTGAAATTATATGACTGACAGACTGCAACGGTTTGAGTTTGAGTCACCTACATCTTGGATGCCCTGGGTTGGATGCCCTGGGGGTAAGCAGATAAACATCAAATTTTCAATTTTGGGTGAACTATCCCTTTAATGTGACAAATATGTCACATCAAAATTCCACCTACTTTAATAAGGTCAATAGCCCGATGTGACATATATGTCACCACAATATCTTTGTAACTTGTTTTATATCAATTTGTTCAAGAAATGTATTAAAATCAGGTTAAGAGTAATTTTGAATATGTTGTTAATTTATTTATTTTATGTTCAAGATTTTTCACCCACAAGCAAAACCAGCTTAAATCTCCTGTTTTCATCTTTTTCTTGTTGTTTAATAACAACAACAAATGAAATTGTTTGATACAATATGATTATATGAATATTATTCAAAGATATTTACCCTTGTAATTGTGCCTTTTTTGCTGTGTGTATATTCTCATACTACGCAAACCCATTATATTTATGTTTTCTATTATGATTGTTCATTGTTAAAGATACAACCATCTTTCCCTGAGCTTAAGTGTAATTATCAGTTTTGCAGTAATAATAATAAAAGAAGATAAGAGGGACAGGTGCATTAACACCTCATGGCATCAGTAACTCCACAGCACTACCTAGTGAAGTTTTCTGCAGCGTTTGCAATGTTTGCACAAAGCTGCTGGAAGATCTTGACTTTGGAGAAGAATGCTGATATTATACTCGAAAAATGTAAGTATTACTACTTAAAAAATAAGATTACGCCAGAATGCATTGCTAGCCCACCCCAACACTTACAATAATGTTGATAATGCTGACCAATAATTAATTAATTATATATATAATTTTAGTAAAACAAGCAAAATGTCATTTGTTTTGTCATATGCCATAGCTATGCATGAATACAGACTACCAGGGTTCCTCAAATCGTTCCCTGGAGCGCCAATCTGCTGCAGAGTTTAGCTCCAGCCCTGATCAAACTCAGCTACCTGTGATTTTCTAATGATCCTGAAGACTCTGATTAGCATGCTCAGGTGTGTTTGATTAGGGTTAGAGCTAAACTCTGCAGGAAAGTTGATCCCCATACAGAAGTCACATAGATTGAAATATATTTTTAATAAATATATTTTGATATATTTAAATATCTTAAATTCAAATAGAAGAAAATATATTTTATACAATATATGTAAATACATTTTGAAATATATATAAAAAAATATATTGAGATATTTGATTTTGGCCGCTTTTCAATATTTTTCACATATATTAAATACATGTAAATATTTTTATCGGAAATATTTACATATATTTATTTCCTTTATATGTAAATACATTTGGATATCAGACTATGTAAATATATTAATTTGCAATACATGTCCATATATTAATTTCTAATATTTGTTAACATATTACATTTCTGTACATGTAAATATATTAGATTTCCATAAATGCAAATATATTTTAAAGCATTAAAATATTCAATTAAATAAACTTAAACATGTTACATAGAATATATTGCCGTTTACTCAAACTTTATGTAACTAAACTAAATTATAATTTGCCCCTTCATAATAAATAGAATACAAACAACATTTGGACACTGAAAACTGGAAAACTCTCCAGACAATGTAACTTAAAAACAGTGACAATATAAACTGACTTATTAATATAAAGAGTATATTTATCAACACCAGTTCAGCATGAACCAACAAAATTATGAATGCTTATGATGTTTCTGGCACATAAATGAAAGATTATCCTTCTGTAAGCATCCAGGGTCAAAATATTATGCACAAATATGCAAGTCTTAGTAGGCATACAACACATTGTATTTAAATATTTAAGAGCCATATGTACAATTTCTCAACTAATGACATGCTCCTCTATTCAACCAATCAAATTGGTGTTTGGTAAAGAGTTTTTGGCTCAAGATCTGCATTTAAAGTCACAGCAGAGGTGTTCAGCTTGGATCAGGACTTGGCTTTCTGCAGACCAGTCAAGTTCTTCCACACTGACTCAATCAATCATTTCTTTTATAACCTTGTCTTATACACAGAGACATTGTCATGTTAGAATAGAAAAGGGTCCTGTCCAAACTGTTGCTTTAAAATTAGAAGCACACAATTCCCTAGAATATCATTATATGCTTAAACATTAAGATTTGTACTCATGGGAATTACTAAAGTAGTCAAACCTGTTCATTAGAAGGGGGTGACCCAATACTTTTGGCAATATATGAGTGTGTGTGTGTGTGTGTGTGTGTGTGTGTGTGTGTGTGTGTGTGTGTGTGTGTGTGTGTGTGTGTGTGTGTGTATGTATGTATGTATGTATGTATGTATGTATGTATGTATATATATATATATTATATATATATATATTATATATATATATATATATATATATATATATATATAATATATTAGTTTGCATTATACTAAAAATCAGGTAATATCTCCATGCACCTAACTCAGAAGAGAGTATAATATCTAGTAGACAGCAGTCCTTGTGCGTGAGGAGTCTGGTGTGGAGGCTGGATCTGGAGCTGAATTCTGTCCAGGTTGTAACAACATCTCTTGATTATCTGTCTTCATGAACAGCCCTGAAATACAATTCAAACATTAACAATGATTATTATAAATGTAATGTGAAGCTTTTACATTCATAACGCTCATTTTGATCTTGGTGGTGAAGTGTGCAGAAAATTCTGCCGGACTGAAATATAGTCTTTGGTGAACAATTTTCAAGAGTGCAAATAAGATTTTAAGTTTTAACACTAGAACCTTTTTCATATGTACATAACAGATTTTCAACAAAACATTCAAGTCTCCCAGTCATTGGCTTTTAGTAAAATTATGTAATTTACAATCCAATGTTGTTAAAAAATATTTAGATACAACCAGATCAAAAAACGGAGCATTTATACCTATAAGTGCACCGCGGGTCAAATTTACCCGCTATATAATGCATGTATTTTCTTGCCACTTGTGTTTTAACATTGTACATTTCTAGGCAATGCCTTTCACTCACCGATTTAGCGGTTATCAGTTTCATAAATAAAGTCAAAATGACTAAAAGAAGGTGATTTATGGAAGGTCGGTATTAGAAACACTAAATGCCGTGAGTGATGGAGAGTCTGATGGTAAGTTATGCGTCCTGGGTCGACTCAGCATCTGACGGCTCATCTGACGGTGATCCAGACATCATATTTAGATGTTTTAGCCTAACGTTACTCATAATTGGTCAAACTTTCGTTTTATTATTTAATTTTTGTCTTGCCATATCGTTTATTGTTCGCTACTGTGTTGCTATAATTCTAGTCTGGCTGTTTCCTGAAGAAAAAAAAAATCCGATCTATGATGTAATGAATTCTTTTTTTTTTTTTGATTACCCGAAGTTTATTGGCGGTGTTCTCTTATTCAAATTATAAATTATAGAACTAAACAAATTAATTGGGCCTAGGTGAAGCTGTGCGCTTGAATTTGTCATAGCATCATCCTATGCAGTGTGGTGAATTATTATTGCTCGTTATTGTCTATTGGCTATTTTAGTAATTTAAATAGCATGAGTTATCGTAATATATTGATTAATGACATTGTATTATAATATTACACCACCCAAATATTTACTACCAGTGTTGGGGGTAACGCATTACAAGTAACGCGAGTTACGTAATAATATTAATTTTTTAAAGTAACTAGTAAAGTAACGCATTACTTTTTTATTTTCCAAGAAAATATCTGAGTTACTTTTTCAAAAAAGTAACGCCAGTTACTTTTTTCCCATTTATTGACTGACAGTGCGCTGTGTGAGCATGATGTTACTGTAGTTCTAGACTAAATGTGATTGTCAGTGGCGGTTTTAGGCATCCTGTTCTATCATCCAGAACAGCAGGATTTAAACATGATTGCATTTAAATAAGATGAAATAATGCTAAACCAAAGCACCACACCCGACAAAAACATTGGGTATTTTTTTTATTAGCGTTATTAAACATTAACCGTTAAAACAAAAGCACAAATAGCAGTAAGGTTACCTCAGTTTTTAAAAGTAGCCTACTGCTTCATACAGAAGCACCAAACGATTTACTAAACAAACAGTTTAAAGGTCATTTCACACCCAGTCCGAGATGTTCGCATGTTAAAAAATAAATACAACCTCACATTATGTCACACACTGCCTCCGAAACTTTCGTCCTTCATAAAAAAAATCGGATCAGGTTCGAGTTTCTGCGTTTTCGCATCCGTAGCGCGCATTTTGATAGGAAAGGATGAGGAATACGAAAAATCGGAAAAACGCACGAAAAAATTTCAGACTCAGTCTTTAACTGTTAACAAACAGTTTAAGTATGCTAAATAAGCCAAAGCAAAATATGAAATGAATTTAACTTAAGTAAATAGAACTTAGAAAACAGGTATGTCGCCTCAGGCAGAGTTGCCAGATTTATGTCCTTGTGCACATTTATCGCAACTTACGAAGTTGAACTCTTTCCCATTTTTTTCAGTGACAATTGAGAATTGTTTCAGATGTCTGACTTGCCTTGCTTTGCTTTTGTCATGTAAACAGCCGCTTTAATTTTCTTCTCAACTTAATGTGTTGACTCCATTTCTATTACACACCAAACCCCATCGTTCCCTGCGGGTCTCCCGCAAAAATTTCTGACCACCCACTCCCGCCCGCAGCAAAGGTAAAACCGCCCGCTCCCGCGAGATTTGCGTTGGGTCCCGCGGGAGCCCAAACCCAATGCAGCCCTCTAGTGCCGTGTACAGAAGCTGTGTGAGAAGGGGAGGGGGAGGGGGAGGGGGAGGGGGAGGGGGCGCGGCCGCGGTGGACAGTTCACCTCTCCCAAATGGAGCGGACAAGGAGGGCTTGTCCGCTCCATTAGTGGGACAAGTGGGATAAAGTCAGTCACACCTTGACTTTCTTCCAAATAACGCACATTTCATTCATAATATTAAAACACAGGCCTATAATTTTCACGTGTTTGTTTTTTTCTGAATTGTGTGAAATGGCTAATACAAATAGGTAATAAAAAACGATTATGTGGAGGTGAATTGGTTTAGTCTTGACTTCTGGTAGTGAGTGACAGTGTTGGGGGATGGGAAATCTGTTGATTGTCGAGTGCCAAATAAACACAGATATAGAGCTCTGATAACTCATACTGTTTTGTGTAGAATTGTCTTTTGTTGAAGGATTTGTGCAATTGAGAAATATAAGCTTATAAACTTATATTGTTATATTAAAACATGGCTGTTTGTGCAAATTTTTTTGGAAAAAACCTAGATTTTTTTTTTCTCGGAGGGGGGGGGGGGGGGGGGGGGGGGTGCTCAGAGGGGGTCTCGCCCTGAGAGTAATTCAATGTAGAACCGCCACTGGTGATTGTGTATTAATTCATCCCACTCGCAAAAAAACTAATTTAGTATTCATCAAAATGAATTAAAACAGTGAAATGCAAACTCAGAATATGACGCAAACCTGCAATAATTAAATATGTTAAACCAGTGGTTCTCAACTGGTTTGACCTTGGGACCCATGTTTTCCCATGGTCATCAAGGCGCGACCCACTTTTAATATATATATTGTTGGGTTTCCCCCTCCGTACAGATCACATTCCGGTAGAATCCCCCTCGGTAGAAATCGCGATCGCGTTCCCGGTAGAGCCCTGTACGGGCCTCAAATTTAGGCCCTAGCCCGGCACGTGTCCGACAGTTTAACAATATTACCGCCCGAGTCGAGTCCGTCTTTTTTTCCCCTTCTCCCAAATCAGATTATAATATTATATAGTATTTACTGTTTCAGCTATTAAAATAGTTCGGTTTTGTATGTCATGGCTTAGTGATTATATTTCGTGTTTTTTTATTAAGTTAATTTAGAAAAAACGTTTGGAGCATTTTTTTTGTCCATTAAATATGTTTTTTCTTTCTTATAGTAACGACCAAGCAGCCAGCGGCAGACCGGCAGGCTGATTTAGCCTATGTTTGATCAATTTAGCCTTCTCAAATCATCACGACTTGCCTAAAATAAAATCTATAGATATAGCCTACTGAAACTGTTCAAGCATATAATGTTTAAACGTTAAACCTAGATAAATGTGCGCTGCATCAAATAGTTTGTGTGGAGAATCGAAGCTAAAGCTCACCAGCACAATCGATTGCATTTTTTCAATGGAAACACCTTAAAAGACGCCATAGTTTTTGCTCATAAAGCTAAGAGTGATAAATCATTCGGAACTGTAAAGGGTCTACTCTTATTTGTGTGCACTCACAATATCAACAAAACGTCGTGCTTTTAAGAAAATGATGTGCTTTCTGCCGTCTCCTCTTAAACAGGAGCGCTTCACAAAAATGAACCGAAAGTCAGCGAATACATGCCTCACAGACATGATAAATATATCTATAGAAAGCTTTAAATTACTACTTAACGAAATAAATCAAATCGAAAACAAAAACTCTTTCATTATAATCCGTGAATATGCACTTCTCTCTAAAGTCGTCTAATAAGGAAATGGCGAGTCAGGATCATCATCTTCATCTTTGCGACACTGACACAGAAAACACTAGTTTATTAGTAAATTATTCAAATATCTCCTTACTATTTCCCCCAGACACATTCATGGTAAATTTGCTGGGGCTTTGCGGCAAGCTTCAGCCTATTGCGTGTATTTGAAGCAGAACTCTTCAGCTGCACTGACGGCGCTCTCTGCTGCTGCTGCGGGACTCTAAACACCGTTGAGACGCTCTTCACAGTCGCGGCACGGTCTCGTGTTGTTTCCACCAGCGTGGCATTTTTTTCAATCACTAATTGATGGATGTCTAAAATAAAAAAATAAGGAGAAGCCTAAAACAGGCCTGAGGCCCAGCCCATGAGAAGTGAAAATTGGCCCGAGATTGAAAAAAAAAGGTTTTTTAAAATTATTTGTATTTTATTTACAACACAGTATAATCACAACATACATAATGAAGGTCAAAGACACATTATTGTGCACACTGATCTAACCACAGAGATGTGAACAGACTTTGAGTCATTCCTGCAACAGATTCTGTTCAACAAGTGAAACAAGTAAATCATACCTGATATTTACGTGTGTTATTTAAGTATTTCTACTTCTTTCCATGGATTCAAGGAGAAAAAAACATAATCAGTAGAAAAGGAGCTTGTTTTAACATAGAATATCAGTGTAGTTGAACATCTGATGTTGGTGCAGCGCTCTCAGAGGAAAACAGTTTGAAGAGACGTCAGGATTCATCTGGTGCTGGTATCTGATTCAATAAAATACAAACAAAAAAACATTTGTGAGCATGTTAATATCAGGAGCATCTGTATATATATATATATATATTATAGGTTTTGTAGCCATAGACTCACACATGCTTTGTACTATCATAAAACAGAGAAAGAAATCTTATATCTGAGAAACTAATTATTATTGTTTAGCACGTTATTAAAATCTATTTCTGAACAGAGTAGGCTATTAATAATAAACATGTACTAAACATACTTAGACTCGTAGCATTCATCATGTTACAGTGCACAATCATATTACTTTTATTGTTTTATATAGAGCATGAAAACATCATTGCGCCGTAAGAAATTTAAATACAGTGAATTGCCCCTCATATTCAAAATGTTTTACACTATTTCAAACATTGTAGTCGGGAATTATAGTTTGGGAAAAACCCAACTATGATTTTGTAGTCATATAGTCTAGTATGTATGATTTTATAGTAGCCTATGATATGATCCTGTAGCCACAGACTCAAGCAAGCTTTGTACAATAAAACATGATATTTTATATCTGAGAAACTAATTATTATTGTTTAGCACGCTATTAAAATCTATTTGTGAACAGAGTATTAATAATAAACATGGTCTAAACATTCTTAGACGTGTAGCATTCATCATGTTGTCATTTGGGAAAAACCCAACTAACTGTTAGTAAACCTGTTCAAGTTTGTCACAATAAAACTGTTGACGCTGCCATCTCAGTTAGAGCTAGGTAACCGGTCATACATGACGAAGGATTACAACTCAGACATTATCTGCCGTTTAGCCTGCTCTCCCACACACACAAGAGAGCAGCGGCCATTTTATTAATGATTGCACACCTGTGTATGTAACTCCACCCACATCAATCACAGTCAATTATAAAACATATACAATTACATAGGTCAACATCCCCACTTGTTCCTACATTGACAGGATATAACAATGCATCACATACATGCATCTCTGAATTACAATTAATTTACACTCCAAATAAAAAACACATACATTTATCCATTTTAGCTTTAGACACAGATTTTGTTAAAATGTCTGCCACCATATCAACTGTAGGACAATAATGAAGAATTATTTTGCCGTCATTCAGTACAGATCGAACAAAATGATACCTTATATCAATATGCTTACACCTTTGTTGACACACCGGATTCTTTGAAAGTGCAATAGCACCCTGGTTGTCCTCAAAAATAGTCACTGGTGCATATTCAAGTACATTGTCCATTCCATTGATTAGATTGGTCAGATACAAGCTTTCTTGTGCAGTAGCTGATAAAGCCATATATTCTGCTTCACGTGGATAAAGCAACAGTTTGTTGTTTCTTAGACTTCCAAGAAACAACAGGCCCATTCTTAGATAAACTGAAACAGTAGCCAGTAATACTATGCCTGTCATTCAAGTCTGCATCGCTATAAGCCACAAGTTTCAGATTTACATCCCTTTTCTTATAACATAATTCCAAGTCTGCTGTACCTTTCAACTACCTCAACACATGTTTAGCAGCCACCCAATGTTGTTCTTTTGGTGCCCTTAGATATTGTGACAATTTACTAACAATGAAGCTTAAATCTGGGCGAGTACTTGTCATCATATAGATTAAACTGCCAATCACTTCTCGATACCCTTTTAGGTCAACAGGTTCACCATCGTTGTCAAATTTTATTTTGATTTCACATGGGGTTGATCTTGGTTTGCAGTGAGTCATATCAAATCTCTCCAAAATTTTTAGAATGTATCTTTCCTGATTCATTTTTACTTGACCATGTTCTTGCGTAAAGTCAATGCCTAAGAAATGTCGAAGTTTTCCCAGATCCTTAACTTTGAATTTAATTCCCAACATTTCCTTCACATCTCTGAGTATTTGATCATTACTCGCTGCAATAATAAGATCATCAACCCAAATAATCAGTATGATTCTGTCTTCATCAGTTTGTTTACTGTAAACACAATGATCTGTTGAATTTTTAACAAAATCATGTTCAATTAAGAAATCATTCAACATCTTGTTCCAATTTCGTCCTGATTGTCTCAGACCATACAGTGATTTATTGAGCTTACATACCAATTCTTCTCCTGTTTTTGACTCAACTTCAAATCCTTCAGGTTGCTTCATATAAATTTCACAATCTATAGGAGCATGCAGATATGCGGTTTTAACATCCATCTGATGTAACTCTAAATCATATTGTGCTGCAAGCTGCATTAAAACACGTACTGAAGTCATATCGGCAGTAGGTGAAAAGGTCTCATTATAATCAATACCAGCCACTTGACTATAACCCTTTGCCACATACCTGACTTTATATAATCCCCCATCAGGATTTTCCTTTATAGCATAAACCCATCTTCCCCCTACCGCCTGTTTACCTTCTGGTAGTGTTGTTAATGTGAAAGTATTATTCTCTTTTAGAGAGTTCATCTCATCCTCCATAGCTTCAACCCACTGCTCTGATTTTGAAGAGCCTAAGGCTTCCTTCAGTGTCTGGGGAACATCACATGCAACACGATAGCAATAGTCTATAGTCAATGGCTGATCTGTATCATCTTTAACCTCATAATCATAGTCTGCAAAGTACTGGGGGGGTCTTCTTTGTCTTTTCGGATATCTAGTACCTAGATCATTCTCCTTTTCACCCTTTGTACTGACTTCATCCTCAACTTTCATTTCCTGTGGAATTACTTTAGTCTTATCTAGTTTTGGTACTAGGATTTCAACCTCCACATCCTCCACTGTCTGAGTATCTCTTTCATTTGTACTTTTTGTGACAAACTTCACCAGTCTACTTTTGAGTACCCTTCCTGTGTCTGGATAGAAAACAAGATAAGCAGGACTATTTTTATCATAACCAACAAATATACCCTTTTCACATCGCGCATCCAACTTTTTCTTGTCATACTTGTATGCATAACACTCTAACCCAAACACTCTCATTTTGGATAGGTCAGGCTTTTTTCCAGTTATCAGATAGTATGGAGTTTGTCCCAGACGTCTATTATAACATCTGTTTCTAATTATAGCCGCGGTCTGTACCGCATATGTCCACAACTCCTTTGGTAAATTACTCTCAATTAGCATACATCTTGCCATTTCAAACAAAGTCCTCCAAGCTCTTTCAGTTGTCCCATTTTGATGGGGTGAATAAGGAGCTGAGGTTTCATGTCTTATAGCATTTTTGCTGAGCAATGACTGAAATACTGAAGATGTAAACTCTGTACCGTTATCTGATCTTATACATTTAATTTTACCATATGGTGCAACATCAGCAATGAATTTCTCAGTGGCTACGGCAGTGTCACTCTTGCTCTTCAAAAAATAGGTAAACATAGCTCCTGAATAATCATCTGTGAATGCTAAGGCAAATCTGAAACCATCTTTCCCTGCTGGTTCTATAGGACCAGCCAGATCTGCATGAACAAGTGCAAGTACTACATCTGCTTTCTCATCAGGATCTCTGTTTCGGTTCTGAGCAAATTTGCCTTTTACACACACTTCACATTTCAAATTGGATCTGTCTATTTTACCTCTAATTTTCATCCCATCTGTAACATTCTCCAACTTTAACACATCATCATAATTACAATGACCCAGTATTTCATGCCATGTCTGAATATCATAGCACGCGTTACACTCATCAATCTCATTAGCTACAGTACTCAAGTAAAACAATCTGTCATACATATGAATATCAAAAGTTGTACCATTTTTGTGAATGAGTCGGTTCTGTCCCTCTTTGAAGATTACTGTCGCTCCGTGTGAAATTGCCGCTTTGACGGAAAAGATGTCTTGAGAAAATGATGGCACATAAAGTGCCTCAGTCAACATCATGTCCACAATGCGGCCATTGTTATTTCTTTCTTCGACGACAGTGCACGTCTCTATGTGAGGTGCTTTTACAGAAACTACACCACTGTCTCCGTTCCCCGCGCTCCTCAGCAACCACCGTGCACTCCGCGGCTTTGTGACCTTTCTGTCCACAATTGTAACAGGTGAGTCTCATATTCCAATTGTCTCTTCTTTTAATTTTCATTACGCTGTCCTCTCCCGAACCAGCAGTGCCAAACTTCTCTGTGCTTTCATAGCTCCTCAGTTTTGCTTTAAAGTCAGCAAATGTTAGTTTTTCATCATTCTGGGTAATGAAAATAGAGAATGGTTTGAAAGTATCGGGTAAACCCTTTAGAATCATGGCAGTCAATAAATCATCGCTCAAAGTCTCTCCCGCATTCCGCAATGCTGTGATTGCGGTTTACGCACGAATAATATAATCTGTAACGGTTTCATTAATACCTTTCTGAAGAGATGTCAACTTCGTATACAAACTTATCACACGTGGCTTCCCCTTACCAGCGTAGTGATCTCTCAAAATCTGTAACGCCTTCTTGCCATCATCAGCAGCCTCTCTCATCACAAGCGACATACTCTTGTTGTCTAATAATTGGATCAGAACTGCATATGCCTCTTCATTTTTACTGTTGTCTTCCACCTCCGCATCCTCATCGTTCACGGCAGAAGCTTCACCCAATATGGTGGATTTCAAACCCAGAAGACGCAAATGTGCTAGGAACTTCGTTTCCCACAGTTCATAATTCTTCTCCTCTCTGTTGAAACATAAACGATTCCATCGGTTCCCAAACTCTTTACTGGGCCCATAACCTGTTGACGCTGCCATCTCAGTTAGAGCTAGGTAACCGGTCATACATGACGAAGGATTACAACTCAGACATTATCTGGCGTTTAGCCTGCTCTCCCACACACACAAGAGAGCAGCGGCCATTTTATTAATGATTGCACACCTGTGTATGTAACTCCACCCACATCAATCACAGTCAATTATAAAACATATACAATTACATAGGTCAACAAAAACGGTAACTAATGCAAAAAAGAAACATTACTTACTCATCAGATTGATCTCTGGATGAAATTGTGTTCTTCTTTGGAGGGAAATCCTGCTTTTACTCGGCGCGTCTTCCAGATGAATCTCCTTACTCTTTGTTTGTGTTGGGCGTTTGCACGTGAGCACGTCCCACGCGGTTATTTACATATGAACGGCGCGAGCCGCAGGATCACATTAGAGATAATGAGTCAGACGGGACAGACTGAACATTGTTTTGGTTTCATACAGATTACTTAATCACAGAATGTTTGTTTTCAATAAGACTTGCTTCATTTCAAAGTAGACACTTCAAGCTTTCTATAGATATAACTCCCATGTCTCTGTGTTGAGTATTTGCTGAGTTACATCATTAACTCATTAACTCATCATTAGTTCATTTTAGTGATGCGTTTCTAAAAACAGTTTGCGGAGACAGAGAAGACGGAGAGCGCACCCTGTTTGTTTTCTTTATTCTTCAAAAGCACAAAGTTTAGTTCTTATTATGAGTGCATACAAATAAAAGTAGACCCCTTACAGATTCGAATGGTGTATTGCTCTTATCTGTATGATCAAAAATGGCAGAGTAATTCAAGCTCATTTCGGCCTTATCAGGAAAATCTGCCTCAAAACACGTATACGCATTTGTCGACCCCAGAGGGTTAATTTCTCTAAAAAATGATCTATTTTTGCATTCTATCTTATGTTTGTTTTCTTTTTATTTATTATTCAACTAACATAAGCAAAAAAAGTCCTCTAACACTAGCTTGCTGTTTTTCTTGCCCTTGTTCTCAGGAAAATTAGTTCAGGAACAGAAGAGTTAGTGGGTTTGGGGATACCAGCTGCGCGTGCAGACATCCGTGGTGCATCCCTCACACTGGATACCAGACTGGGATAATGAAGGACTGACCTTGAATATCTGGGTGTGATGGACAGGACATCACAAGGCTCTGGATGATCAGCTGTGACGTGGCGTGAATCTGGATGATCAGCTGTGACGTGACGTGACGTGACGTGACGTGACGTGACGTGACGTGACTCTGGATGAACAGCTGTGACGTGACGTGACGTGACTCTGGATGAACAGCTGTGACTTCATGAGACTCTGGAAGATCAGCAGAGATGCGACTTGACTCAAGATGATCAACTGTGACTTGACTGGATTCATGACAATCAACTGTGACTTGACTTGATCCATGACGATTAACTCGGACTTGACTTGATTCATGATGATAAATTATGACTTTACTTGCCTCATGAAAATCAGCCGTGACTTGACTTGACTCATGGTGATTCACTGAGACGTGATGAGACTCTGGAATATCTACTGAGAAATGACTGTGCGTTGTGATCTGTGTACACGGTGAAAGGAAGTGTGTCTCCCTCCAGCCAATGCCTTCACTCTTCCAGGGTGAGCTTGATGGCAAGCAACTCTCTATTCAAGATAATAATAAATAATAATAATTACTTACATTTATATAGCGCTTTTCAAGGCACTCAAAGCGCTTTACATTGTGGGGGGGGAGTCTCCTCATCCACCACCAGTGTGCAGCATCCACCTGGATGATGCGACGGCAGCCATAGTGCGCCAGAACGCCCACCACACACCAGCTTACTGGTGGAGAGGAGACAGTCATCCGAATTTTTTGTGACAGACGAAAGTTTCGGAGGCAGTGTGTAAACGTGATTGTCAAAATGTGAGGTCGTATTTATTTTTCAACATGCGAAAATTTCGGACTTCAGTGTGCAGAGACCTTAACAGTCAAATATTCGCGGGGTGTTATGATCATGCCATTTTGGCTATATGGGGGTGCTCAATGTCTGACTTCACATAGAACTACCGGTTTTCTCCCAATAAGTTAATATACAGCCTATTAAGATAATGCTGTAAATAAGAATCTGAAAAGAAGGAAGCTTTAAATAAATATTTTAACTTGCGTGAATAAATCCAATCACCCCTATAGATTTAAGTTTCACTTTCCATAACCCATGACCGACAGAGGAGCATCTTGGCGGCAGGGATTTAAATCTTTAACAAGACTCAAATCCAAGACGGGATTTTTTCAATCAGGTAGGGTACAAGTGATTTCAGAAACATTTGTATATATTACTTATCAGGTATAAGATGCATTTGGTTGAGTTGCGCTGCAGTAAGCGCTTTATTGTAGCCTACAATACGGTGATTATCTCTTCAGTGCGCAGCGTGAGCACTACAAACAACAATGCATAATATTAATAACTATGATGTCATATACATAACATTATATTGTTATTTATTGACTAGGAAGATGGCGATGGTCTGTCGCTGCTTGGTGTTTGTCCTGTCTTAAGCAACATTTTCCCGATCAGCTTTACTAGAAACGAACTCCTGGACATCAGAAACGGCACACCAAATAACTTTCTGCCTACATTTGAGCATTCAGACCTTTTACTGGACATTTTAATCGGAGGAACTGCGTTCCTATACAAGCGTTCCAGGCGACGCAAGCGAGGGAAGCGCGCCGGCGCGCTCGTGAGACTCCGACAGCGCGGGTTTAGGACTCCGCTGCCGAGCATTCATCTGGCGAATCTCCGCTTCCTGGCAAATAAATCAGACAAACTACGACTCCTCACCGCACAAACAAGGACTTTTTAAACTCCGCTGCACTTTGCTTCACGGAAACCTGGCTGAATGGAGCCATTCCGGACAGCACGCTTCATCTAACGGGCTTCCAGCTGTTCAGAACAGACCGCGTCACCGAGTCCTTGGGGAAAACGAGAGGCGGTGGATTATGTTTTTATATCAACGAAGGCTGGTGTACAGACGTGACAGTTTTAAAGAAGATGTGCTGCCCAAATTTGGAAGCTCTCTTTATTAACTGCAAGCCTTTTTATTCACCGCGGGACTTTTCCTCGTTTATTCTGTTGAGTGTGTGTATATTTCTCCTGACACGCGTGTGAGCGCAGTGCTAGAACTGCTGGCCGATCAAATCACACACACAGAGCAGCGTTATCCGGACTGTTTCATTATCATTCTCGGTGATTTTAATAAAGCTAATCTCACCCGTAAACTGCCTAAATATAGACAGCACATGCCCCACCAGAGACAGAAATATACTGGACCACTGCTACACTGTTTTAAAGGATGCATATCACTCTGTTCCCCGTGCAGCACTGGTACTCTCTGATCACTGTTTGGTTCATCTTCTACCAGCCTACAGGCAGAAACTTAAATCTGCTAAGCCTGTAGTAAAAACTGTAAAGAGATGGACTTCTGAAGCAGAGCAGGTTTTACAGGCCTGTTTCGAACTTACTGATTGGAGTGTTTTTGAGGCTGCAGCTACTGATCCGGCCGAGCTTACTGACACCATGACGTCCTACATCAGTTTCTGTGAGGACATGTGTGTACCCACCAGGACTTATTTAACATTTAACAATGACAAACCTTGGTTCAGTGCAAAACTCAAACAGCTTCGCCAGGCCAAAGAGGACGCCTACAGGAGTGGGGACAAAGCCTTGTACAAACAGGCCAAATACACACTGAATAGGGAGATAAGAGTGGCAAAATTAAACTACTCTGGAAAGCTAAAAAAACAGCTTTCAAGCAATGACTCTACATCAGTGTGGAAAGGCCTGAAAGCCATCACCCGCTACAAGACCCCATCCCCAGCACTGAGGCCAATCAACAACTGGCTGAAGACCTGAACGAGTTCTACTGCAGGTTTGAAAAGACTGGTCTGACACCCCACACCCGCTCCGACTGTCTCACAGCACAGCCATCCACACCCTCACCCTACTGTTTCTCAGTCTGTACTCAAGATCTGTGAAGATGATGTATGCAGAGTCTTCAGGAAGCAGAAGATAAGGAAAGCCAAAGGCCCAGATGGTGTCTCTCCAGCCTGCCTCAAAGCCTGTGCTGTCCAGCTATCATCCATCTTCACATTGATCTTCAACAGATCTCTAGAGCTGTGTGAAGTCCCCTCCTGCTTCAAATGTTCCACCATCATCCCTGTACCCAAGAAACCAAAAATCACAGGACTTAATGACTACAGACCTGTTGTTTTAACGTCTGTGGTCATGAAGTCATTTGAGAGACTGGTGTTGGCCCACCTGAAGGATATTACTGGACCCTTGCTGGACCCTCTACAGTTTGCTTACCGAGCAAACAGATCTGTGGATGATGCAGTTAATATGGGACTGCACTACATCCTGCAACATTTGGACAAACCAGGGACTTATGCAAGGATCTTGTTTGTGGACTTCAGCTCTGCTTTCAACACCATCATCCCGAACACCCTTCAGAACAAACTGACTCAGCTCTCTGTACCCACCTCCATCTGTCAGTGGATCTATAGCTTCCTGACAGACAGACAGCAGCTTGTGAGGCTGGGAAAACTCACATCCAGCACCCGCACCATCAGCACTGGAGCTCCTCAGGGCTGCGTTCTCTCCCCACTACTCTTCTCCCTCTACACCAACGACTGCACCTCTAAAGACCCCTCTGTCAAACTCCTGAAGTTTGCAGACGACACCACAGTCATCGGCCTCATCCAGGACGGCGACGAGTCTTACAGACAAGAGGTTGAGCATCTGGCTGTCTGGTGCAGTCACAACAACCTGGAGCTAAACACGCTCAAAACTGTGGAGATGATTGTGGACTTCAGGAGAAACCCCCCTGCTCTCCCCCCACTCACCATCATGAACAGCACTGTGGCTGCAGTGGAGTCATTCAGGTTCCTGGGCACAACCATCTCTCAGGACCTGAAGTGGGACAATCACATTGACTCCATCGTGAAAAAGGCCCAGCAGAGGTTGTACTTCCTTCGTCAGCTGAAAAAGTTCAACCTGCCACAGGAGCTGCTGAAACAGTTTTATTCAGCTGTTATTGAGTCGGTTCTGTGCTCCTCTATAACTGTCTGGTTTGGGTCAGCCAGCAAATCAGATTTAAGAAGACTTCAACGGACTGTTAGGACAGCAGAAAAGATCATTGGTGTGCACCTGCCCAGCCTTCAGGACTTGTACAACTCCAGAGTGAAGAAACGGGCAGGTAACATCATCAAAGACCCCTCTCACCCCGGACACAACCTGTTTGCACTTCTCCCTTCAGGCAGACGCTACAGATCTCTGTGCACTAGAACATCTACGCATAAAAACAGTTTTTTCCCCCATGCCATCTCCAGCTTAAATAGCTAACTATGTTCTTCAATTCATTCTGTAATTCATTCTCCATCTTTAATTATTGCCTCCTTCTCAAGTATTATGTAAATACACATACATATCTGTTTATTTATACAGCTGTATATAGAGTAAATAATGCACAAATCTGTACATAAATCTACTGTTCCAGATTCATACTTATTATTATTATTATTATTATTATTATCCATTGTGAAGTCTTACTATTTAAATGTTTTTTCTGTTCTCATGTCAGATGTGTATGTATGTATGTACCAGGAGCACCTTAAAACCACAACAAATTCCTTGTGTGTTTGCGCACACCTGGCGAATAAAGCTAATTCTGATTCTGATTCTGATAATGAGAACACTAATATCATAAAACGATGCAAATTTTTTGAGTTTCTGCTGTTGTTGTGAGAAGAACACGTCCATAAAATGAATTAATTCAGAGTCGAGCAGACACGTTCACTTCTGGATTCGGGGGATTTTGTGCAGATAGCCTATAAGTCGTAATATTAACGTTATGTTGTATAAATAACGAAGCATAATAAATAAAGTTAAATCCCATTGATTAAAAACCTGCTATCAAATTCTTCATTCTACTGGTCATCTTCAGTATGCGCAGCTCAAAACAGAAATGCAGAAGAATAATAACTACTGTCATTTACATAACGTTATAATGAGAGCACTAGACCTATTGTAAAAAATGTTGTGAATTGTTAGGGTTTCGCTTATGTTTAATGTTAACTATCTTTTAATCAAAACATAAAGCATTATCTGCGAGGCGTCCGTTACACCTTTCCCCTGTGTGTTAACGTCAGTAATTATGACTGTGTAATGTATTTTGGTCCCGCCCCCAATGATTAGACTATCAGTCGACTATCAGCAAGATTTGAAAATTCCGATTCGACTGTGAAAATCCTTAGTTGGGGACACCCTTACAAATTACACAGCAACCTTTATGGTTAGAGAAACATAGATTAGAGGAAAAAAAAGACACTTTTGTCCATTATTAGATGCTAGTTTAATGATGCTATGGCATGACAGCATATGTAGAAATTGATTTAAGCTAAGATTTAAAAAACGAGCTTTAAAGGGTCATGAAACCCCCTGTTTCAGCACTGGTTAGTTCTCACCACAGTTTTAAAAAACGCTAATAAAGTGGGCATGGTGCGCTGTGGAGCTGTAGAGAAGAAAACACAGCTTCGGGTTCAGACCGTTTCATTTCGCTCCCATCGAGTTAAAAACACAAATAAATGCAAAGCCATTTGCACTCTGTATCGAAAACATATATATGAACGCTCTGTTGCACCTCTGATAACTTTTAAGGGTTATTTCACACTTGGTTCGCTTCCCTGGTCCGAACTCGAGTTCGATTGCTCCCCCTGCCCCTGCTGGACTGCGTTCATATTATTTTATTTGGGTCCGAACCGCGGTTTGTTTGCGTCATCAAGCCAGCAGCTGTTTACCCCGTTACTTGGTAACGACAGTGAAGGAGAACGTGGCAAAATGCATAACATTGCTCTCTACACTTTTATATATTGACGTTTTGAACCGTTCGTTTTGTTTACAAAGCTTCAGTGCATAAAGCACTTACGTCTGTCTTACGAATGTAATGTAAATGCTCTAAAGAACAGAAATGAGACATACAGCTCACTGCTTGCAGCGCGTCAGTCACACTCGTCGGGAAAGTGAGTGAAACACATACAAACCTACATTTTTATCAAATAAGTCAAGTCAAGTTCAAGTCAAGTTGAGCTTTATTGTCATTCCGCTACATGCGGGGGCATACAGTGGAACGAAATGTCGTGCCTCACAGGACCATGGTGCTACATAAATACAGGCATACAACAATGAAGTAAAACAATATAAACCTATACACAACTATCCTACTGATAGATTTTGACTATAAATATACTATATATATACATATATATATAAAAAAAATTTTTACCTATACATAAACTAAAAAATACAAACTATACGAGTGCTTCAGATAAATACTGTACATGTGCGAAGAGAAACATTGTGAGTCAGCAGCTGGCTGGGGAACAGTGCAGGATGATTTGTAGTGCATGAGCATGTAAACATACATATATTACTGAGTCTTTTTGTGGGATTTGTATACACACAGCAGTGTGTGTGAAAAGTGACTAGTGCGCATAGAGGAGGAGAGTATGCTACTACAGGTGCTTTGTACAGGCCCACTCACCTGTGTGTAGCACACTTTGATTGCTCAAAAAAAATAAAAATAAAAAAGTTCCATAAGTTTCAGATGGTCCATGTTTCAGGAGGTAGGGGGTATTGTATGGGGGTTCAGAGAGGGGCGGGGTGATTTGAGTTCAGGGCTCTCACAGCCTGGGGGAAAAAGTTGTTGAGCAGTCTGGCAGAGCGGGCTCTGATGCTCCGGTACCGTCTTCCTGATGGTAGAAGCTGGAAGAGACTGTGGGAAGGATGGGTGGAGTGATGCAGCTGGTCAGCACACTCTCAATGGTGCCCCTGTAGAAAGTGGTGAGGATGGGTGGAGGGAGACTTGCTCTTTTCAGCCGGCGGAGGAAGTGTAGGCGCTGTTGTGCCTTCTTGGAGAGTAACATGGTGTTGGTGGTCCAGGTGAGATCCTCTGTGATGTGCACCCCCAGGAATTTAGTGCTGCTGACTCTCTCCACAGTCGAGCTGTCGATGGTCAGTGGGGGGTGATCACCGGAGTTTCTTCTGAAGTCCATCACAACCTCCTTTGTCTTACTCATATTGAGGGACAGGTTGTTAGTGCCACACCATTTCGCCAGCTGTGCCACTTCCTCTCTGTAGTGCGTTTCATCGTTGTTGCTGATGAGACCTACCACTGTTGTGTCATCAGTGAACTTGATGATGTGGTTGGAGCTAGACTTGGCAGTGCAGTCGTGGGTCAGTAGCGTGAAGAGCGGCGGGCTGAGCACACAGCCTTGTGGGGCACCTGTGCTCAGTGTGGTAGTGCTCGAGGTGTTGTGGCCGACACAGATTGACTGAGGTCTTCCGGTTAGAAAGTCCAGAATCCAATTACAGAGGGAGTTGTTGAGGTATGCAAACTGGAGCGGATCGAGTGTGTTGGGGAAGCTGGTTTTGATGTTGTGCATGACTAACCTCTCAAAGCACTTCATCATGATTGGAGTCAGTGCTATGAGACGATAGTCATTTAGACAGGACACAGGTGATTTCTTTGGTACCGGTATGATTGTTGTGGATTTGGGACATGTGGGGACGACTGCCTGGCTCAGCGAGGTGTTGAAGATATCTGTTAGGACATCTGTCAGCTGTACAGCACAGTCTTTCAGTACACGGCCAGGTATGTTGTCGGGACCCGCAGCCTTGCGTGGGTTGATCCTAGATAGGGTCTTCCTTACGTCGGCTGGAGACAGACAGAGTGCCTGGTCGTTGGGAGGTGTGGGCAGTTTTTGTGCAGGTGTGTCATTCTGCATTTCAAACCGTGATTAAAAGTGGTTGAGTGTATCTGGGAGGGCATTCCCAGATAGCAGGGTGACATTGATTCAATGTTGAAATTCCATCAGAATCATCATTTTGGTTGAGGTTGAAAATTCAGTGCTAAATAATATTGGATCAATGTTGATAATTCGATGCTTTTCAGTGTTGAAAAGACAAATATTGAATCAATGTTGATTTTTAGTCAGCATTTCACTGATGAAACTTTAGACTGTCAATCCCTCATTCAGCACTTAAATATGGTACATTTTCCTAGTGAGCAGTGCACATGCTCATCAAACAACAAATTCTGCAAATTTTGTAAACTCGTCACCACTAGCAGCACCGCTAAATAAATAAAACTGTCTGCTGGGTGTGTGGATTAACAACTGTGACCATTAGATAGAACTCAGATAAACCAGCTGGATATTATTATTATTATTATTAGCAGCAGTAGTAGTAATGTTTTTACATTAGTAATTAATGTGTTCATTACCTGTTTTTGGCTATCTAGAGGAGTACATTCAGCCAGAGACTGATAATGACTAAATGCTCCAATGAATGTCCTTATAATTCTTTTAGTTTAAGTTAATCCAGTTCATTAACTTAAACTAAACATTTTTATTTTAAAATTCTAATTAAACATTTAAATTATAATTATACAAACCCGATTCCAAAAAAGTTGGGACACTGTACAAATTGTGAATAAAAACAGAATGCAATGATGTGGATGTTTCAAATTTCAATATTTTATTCAGAATACAACATAGATTACATATCAAATGTCTAAAATGAGAAAAAAAATTCCTCTTTATGATGCGCCAAATGTTTTCTATGGGTGAAAGATCTGGACTGCAGGCTGGCCATTTCAGTACCCGGATCCTTCTTCTACGCAGCCATGATGTTGTAACTGATGCAGTGTGTAGTCTGGCATTGTCATGTTGGAAAATGCAAGGTATTCCCTGAAAGAGACGACGTCTGGATGGAGCATATGTTGTTCTAGAACTTGGATATACCTTTCAGCATTGATGGTGCCTTTCCAGATGTGTAAGCTGCCCATGACACACGCACTCATGCAACCCCATACCATCAGAGATGCAGGCTTCTGAACTGAGCGCTGATAACAACTTGGGTTGTCCTTGTCCTCTTTAGTCCGGATGACATGGCGTCCCAGTTTTCCAAAAAGAACTTCAAATTTTGATTCGTCCGACAGAACACTTTTCCACTTTGAAACAGTCCATTTTAAATGAGCCTTGGCCCACAGGACACGACAGCGCTTCTGGACCATGTTCACATATGGCTTACTTTTTGCATGATAGAGCTTTAGTTGGCATCTGCAGATGGCATGGCGGATTGTGTTTACCAACAGTGGTTTCTGGAAGTATTCCTGGGCCCATTTAGTAATGACAATGACAGAATCATGCTGATGAGTGATGCAGTGTCGTCTGAGGGCCCGAAGACCACGGGCATTCAACAAAGGTCTTAGGCCTTGTCCCTTATGCACAGAGATTGTTCCAGATTCTCTGTCCTCCAGCTGTTCCTCATACGTACATTTAATTTTTCCGGCCTCTTATTGCTACCTGTCCCAACTTTTTTGGAATGTGTAGCTCTCATGAAATCCAAAGTGAGCCAATATTTGGCATGACATTTCAAAATGTCTCAATTTCAACATTTGATATGTTATCTATATTCTATTGTGAATAAAATATAAGTTTATGAGATTTGTAAATTATTGCATTCCTTTTTTATTCACAATTTGTACAGTGTCCCAACTTTTTTGGAATCGGGTTTGTATTTATATTATTTATAATTTATATATTCATTATAATTATTAGATTTAAATCATGTGGAATTTACATACATTTAATGAATCTAAGGAGAATAGAGAGAATTCAGAGGGTTTTTTCATGCGCCACAATCCAGTCCATTAGGTGGCAGTAATGCAGCTAAAGCTGGCTGCCAACCGCCAATCAAATCAAAGCGCGGGAGAACAGATTTCAAATGCGAAACGGACGGAGAACAGGCCTAAAGGATAATAGCAAACTGTTTTTAGAGGCAAGTAATAAAAGATTACTAAAAAAAAAAAAAAAAAACTTGACATAAAACATAACGCATAGAAATAATTATATATTGTTGTGAACTTTTCTCTTCTAAAGTTTATTCCACTTGTCGAAGCAAAAACCAGGAGACGTTGGGATATTTTTCATCCAGAAGTTCCTCTTTATTGAGAAGAGAACTTGCTGCGTCGCTGTAGTCATCCAAGTCTAACTAAAAGCAGTGATACATTGTAGTGTATATACATTTAGGGGGCAGTACTTAGGAATTGAAACAAAGCACCTGGGTGACGACCTTAAACAAAGCATGCAAATGAAGTATTCAGATATAGCAGCCTGGCCCATTTAACCACTCCTAATCTAATCAGCCTAACTGCCCAAAGATTGAGGCAGGGGCCTCAAAAGCAATTACAAACAAAAGGCAAGAGTCTCCGTCGTCTGGCTCATTTGACTTACAATAAGAGAACAGGAACTGACAACCTCTTGCTACAAACTTTGTATATCACAGTCATTCATCTGATGTCACCATCTTCACCATAAATGCTAAATACAATGTATATAACTTCTTCAGTTTGTACAATGTATATAACTTCTTCAGTTTGTACATTATTACATTGGAATCTAAATTAAACATTTTAATAAAAATCATTGTAACTTAACTTACTTTCTTTACAGAGAGTATGACGACAGTTGATAGATGTTGATCCTTCACTTAGCTACGAACACAACGGATTCACGTCAGAGAAAAGAAGTGATTTCATTTCGCGTATATTTCACTATTCATCTTCCGTTATAACATATGTGTTTTTCTGGACAAGTCCGAGTGAACTGAGTCTGCGAAGAGTCACATGAACGCGCGCGCCGTCCAGACCAACGAACGGCCGAGGTAACGTTAAGATTAAATATGTTTAAATTTGTTCTTCCACCAAACCCTACCAGACAGAATAGTGAGAGTGTAATGTTTGTGTTTGAACACTGTGTGTGACAGCACACGCAGGCTGAGCGCGATTTTGACTTTTCTTCCTGAAAAAAAAACACGTAAAACATATTTCTACAAACGTATTCGTGTCATCGACCTTATTTGAATTTCGTGTGAGGGAAAACCTTGCATTGTTTGATTTTATGTCATTTTTATGTTATGTGAACAATTTTATATATTACTTTTGTTTTACTGTACTCCTGTGACACACCTTGTCATGTGATGAAAATGAAAATTTGTTGTTAATTTACTCACCCTCAGGTCATCAAAGGTGTGGGTGACTTTTTTTTCTCCAGTAGAACAGTAAAGAAGACATAAAACTACTTACAACCAATATTTGGTTAACCTAATGTTTTAAGCTATGTTTTTCATTCTTCATTTTCCCCTTTTTGTAGCCCATCAGAGGGGCATTTCCTTGGTTTGCTCACATCAGGTAAGAATGAATTTCTGTTGATTGTTACCTGTGACAGGTGTTGCATACTCTTCATTTTTACTTTTACCTTTTTAAATCTAGGTCAGAGGATGGAATCTCCTGATCAAGGTTAATAATAAAAGGCAAGTCATTATTAAATGTACAAAATGTATGTCTTAAAGCATCTTAATGTTAATACAATCTTTTATTTTGTAAAGGGAAATAAAATGCTTTTTAAGCTATTTACGATTAAATAGTAAAATAGTTATAGTCTCATCTCCCGTCCCCAGGCCCCGTCCCAGAATGTTTTAATGTCTCACTAATTAAAACACCTGGTTCAGCTGGAACATTCTGGGAGGGGGGTCCTGAGGACTGGAGCTGAGAAACTCTACACTAACGGTTATGAAAAATGAACGCTGTGTATCATAGAAGTTTTTTCTCAAACTGCTTTCCCATTGTTTATTCTGAAGTGACTAATACTGGCTGAACCAGTGTCTGGAGGTCTGTTTCATGAGACGCAGCTACCAGAGCGGATTCTTCAAACTGAAGATGACAGATGTGTGATGGTAATTTACATTAAGATTTATTTATTTTTGTTTTATTTATTTATTTATTGAAAAAAGCATGTTTTTCATTCAACACGGAAACTACATTCCCATGATATTTATTTGTAACCTATCCATGTTTTGTGCAAATATATGTTCCTGACACTTATAGGTTGGCTGTTTTGCTGTTGGGAGGAGGATCAGTTGAGGCATATATTAGGATGCTGGGCTGTACTCTAACCAATGAGCCGGCTTCTCAGATGAACTGGGCAGTAGGAGACCGAAAGATCAGCATGAACAACAACAACAACAAAAAAAACTCATTTAGAGACACCAGGCTCCAAGATGTGCATGGTAAGTCTCCACATGGGTACTTTGGTCTTAAATTCAGTTTGATCAAATTTAAATCCATTAAAAGTCTTAAATATCTTAAATGGAATGAGAAAAGCCTTAGTTATGTTTTCAAGAGGTCTTAAATTTGGAGACAGAAAAAAATCAGGAATTGCAAAATGGCCTATTAAGGGTTAAGGCCCGTTCAGACCAAGAGCGATAACTTTAAAGATAACTGTTCATCTGTTTATTCTAAGCACACTCATCTGCTTTTTAGAACTCTATCTTTATCGTTATCTTTAGTGTTATCGTCCTTGGTGTGAACAGGCCTTCATGTTGTTCCAAACCTGTATCAGTTTTTTTTTTTTTTTTTTTTTTTTTACAAAAGATGATATGTTGAAGAATGTTGGTAACCCAACAGCTGACGGAAACCATTGACTCCCATTGTACAGGGAAAAAAAATACTATGGAAGTTCATGGCTACCTTCAACTGGTTATCAACATTCTTCAGAATATCTTATTTTATGTTCAACAGAAGAAAGAAACTCATACAGATTTGGAACATTTATATATTGACTATATACTCTTTGAGTTTGTATGATAATTAATTTATAAACAATATAGCATGAGGCATTACCATTTATATCAATATACAGTAGTTTGATATTACAAGCACATCTTAAGAATAGAGGGCACAGAGTGAGCTGCTGTGAGGAATTTGTTCCAAAAATGAAAAATGCTTTATATGAAGGGTTTCAAAATAATGCTTAATTTCTATATTAAAATTAAATAGTCTTAAATTTGAATTCACCATGTTTTAGCTTGAATGTAAACCTTTTATCAAATTTCAATTTGCACTTAATTTTGTAGTACATTAAGTCACATTTGCAAATACTTTGGCCCACCTTCTTTCAGTTATACACCACTACTAATCAAATGTTTTACAACATTGTGCAGTTTTAACATCCTGTTTGTTTTTATACTTTAGATGCCTATCAACAACAAGGGAGAGCTGAGAAAGAGGAGGCCTGCTGTGACGGTGCAAAAATGGCTTGGTTGTGGTCCTGAACGGCTTGTGGGCATTACCTTGTGGTGGAAAAGCCCTGAGTTCATCAGACTATCCGTTTAATGAGGAGTAAAGACATCTTTTTTGAATCAGAAAAGTAGCTTCAATCCATGAAAGCTTCAAGTCCTAAACGGCAAACTGGTAATGTTTCAGTCTGTAGTACTTTAGTGTTTCTGCCTTTGATGATGAGTTTTCATTTGCATTTACTTCCAGTTTGCAGATGCAGTTTGCATTTGTTAGGTCTATATGTGTCAGTTTTACAGGCTCTTCTCCTGGCATTTGCTTTATAAATTCAGAATGAACTGTTCCATGTAATTAAGTCACTGTCATTCATTTGACCATATTCTGTATGTGAATTGTATTTTAAGCTCTGTCTCCCAGTTTCACAAGGCTAGTCCCAGACTAAAATGCATGTTTGAGCTGTCTTAACTGAAAATAACTTACTCTGACAGATCTTAATGTCATTGGCATTACCTGTCTCAAGATGCACACCAGTAATATTTGTTTATTTATTTATTGCATTTTTATAAAAGCTGTTTAAGTATCCTAATTTAAGGCCTAGTTCTGGCTTAAGCTAAGACCTGTCTGTGAATCCGTGCCCATGTTTTGAAGTCACCACCAAGTTTTTTTTTTTTTTTTTAAAGAATCACATGTTTTACTTGAATATAATGTTATTTTCCTGTTCAAATAGTGTGGGGGCAAAAATAAATATTTTTGCATGTAAACTGACTGATGTTGTTTACTTTGAGTGACTTTTTTATTTTAAAACCATATTAATTGCAGTCCTGCATGTTCTCTGACAGAAAGGAGTTAAAAGCAGGATTGATTTGATAATGTTTCTATGTTGATTCAATGTTAAATAAGTGATTTAATTTACGTTGAAGAAATGTTGATTTTATGACCATCTTGATCGATTTTTGATTGATTTTTCCATCGTTGAAATAACATTATTTCAGGGTGCAAACCTGATGAAAATTCAATGATAAACTTCAACATTGATTCAATGATAATTTGGTTGATGCATCAACATTGATTCAATGTTGATTCAGTGTTGGTCTGCTATCTGGGTTAATAGCACGGCATTAATAGCAGTTCACTTCCGTGATTTGGTAAGATTGCGTTCACATCAGCAGCGAACCGTACCGAAGTTCATATGAACCATACCCCAAACCACCCTTTTTAACCCTCTGGGGTCTGAGGTCATTTTGGGGCCCTTGATGTTTTGACATGCCCTGATATTTGTGCTTATTTCAGCTACTTAAAATATACTATTGACCAACATGTCATTTTTTTTGTATTCAGCACAAACTGTGCTACAATAATATGTGACCAAGATGGATGTACATGTTTGCATTTTTTAGAAAAAAAATATTATGCGTGGTTAGTACGTTTTGGGAAAACAAATGTAGCTGAAATAAGGCCTTAAAACCCACACTAAATAGTCCTGAATAAGACTTTTGAGTAATCAGTCTTGTAGGCTAGAATATTTACTTCAAAATTATGTGAAAATAATTCTGCTTACTCATTCACAGGAAACAATATATTGATTTAAATTTTTCAAGACATGTTTTGTGATCGAGGGTCTATATGCGAGGGAGTGGAA
The DNA here is from genome assembly GCA_029620275.1 of Acrossocheilus wenchowensis. NCBI lineage: Eukaryota > Metazoa > Chordata > Actinopteri > Cypriniformes > Cyprinidae > Acrossocheilus > Acrossocheilus wenchowensis. Next base: position 3,096,781 of record CM056135.1, read on the forward strand.
ATGGCCATGAATATTAAGTGACTCTCCCCTAATGGCCCATCAGTGTGACTGTGACTTTGAGGCAGGTAAGAGAGAATGTGAGGAGATTGAAAAAAGGGTTTTTTAAATTATTACAGTATAATCAAAACATACATAATGAAGGTCAAAGACACATTATTGTGCACACTGATCTGACCACAGAGATGTGAACAGACTTTGAGTCATTCCTGCAACAGATTTTGTTCAACAAGTGAAACAAGTAAATCATACCTGATGTTTACGTGTGTTATTTAAGTGTTTCTACTTCTTTCCATGGATTCAAGAAGAAAAAAACATAATCAGTAGAAAAGGAGCTTGTTTTAACATAGACTATCAGTGTAGTTGAACATCTGATGTTGGTACAGCGCTCTCAGAGGAAAATAGTTTGAAGAGACATCAGGATACATCTGGTGCTGGTATCTAATTCAATAAAATACAAACAACCAAAAAAACCCAACATTTGTGAGCATGTTAATATCAGGAACATCTATATATATATATATATATATATATATATATATATATATATATATATATATATATATATATATATGTTTTGTAGCCATAGACTCACACATGCTTTGTATTATCATAATAAAAGAGAAAGAAATCTTATATCTGAGAAACTAATTATTATTGCTTAGCACGTTATTAAAATCTATTTCTGAACAGAGTAGGCTATTAATAATAAACATGTACTAAACATACTTAGACTCGTAGCATTCATCATGTTACAGTGTACACTCATATTACTTTTATTGTTTTATATAGAGCATGAAAACATCATCGCGCCGTAAGAAATTTAAATACAATGAGTTGCCTATTGTTACGTCCTCTGTCGTGTGTGTCATGTGTTCCTGCCTCTTGTGTCCATATTTGGTCTTGTTCCTGTCCTTGTTAAGTGTGATAATTAGTTAAGTGTTGTCCAGCTGTGTTTTGTCAAATTATCAGTGATTGTCATGTGTATTTAGTTCCTGCCTGTTTAGTTAGATTTCATCTGGTCTACTCGTTATTCCCCGGTGTTCCTGTCTGTGTGAACCTTGCCTTGTCTTGCCCTGTCCTGATGTCCTCATTAAAGACTATTATTTTGAAGTTTATCCTCGTGTCAGTGTTCCTCGTTCCTCCCTGCTGTGTGCACCGTGACACCTATCATATTCAAAATGTTTTACATGATTTCAAACATTATAGTCAGGAATTATAGTTTGGGAAAACCCCAACTATGATTTTGTAGTCATATAGTCTAGTATGTATGATTTTATAGATGATATGATTCTGTAGCCACAGACTCAATCATGCATTGTACAATAAAAGGATGTACTTTGTACTATATAAAATGATATTTTATATCTGAGAAACTAATTTAAAACTATTCAAATCTATTTGTGAACAGAGTATTAATAATAAACATGGTCTAAACATTCTTAAATGCGTAGCATTCATCATGTTGTCATTTGGGAAAAACCCAACTAGTAAATCTGTTCAAGTTTATGTCACAATAAAACATTAACTAATGCAAAAAAGAAACATTACTTACTCATCAGATTGATCTCCTCTACTGGATGAAATTGTGTTCTTCTTTCGAGGGAAATCCTGCCTTTACTCAGTGCGTCTTCCAGAAACGAACAGTAGCCGCAATGAGGATCTCCTCTCTTTGTTTGTGTTGGGCATTTGCACGTGTGCACGTGCGCACGTCCCACGTGGCTATTTACATATGAACGGCGCAAGCTGCGAGGGGGCGGGGTTTCATTAGAGATAATGAGATAGATGGGAAAGACTGAACATCGTGTTGGTTTCATACGGATTACTTCGTCACAGAATGTTTGTTTTCGATAAGACTTTCATTTAAAGGTAGACACTTCAAGCTTTCTATAGATATAACTCCCATGTCTGTGTGCTGAGTATTTGCTGAGTTACAGTTCATTTTAGTGATGCGTTTCTAAAAGCAGTTCGTGGAGATGGAGAAGACAGAGAGCGCACCCTGTTTGTTTTCTTATTTTTCCAAAAGCACAAAGTTGTGTTGTTATTGTGAGTGTACACAAATAAAAGTAGACACTTAACAGTTTCAATTGATGTATAACACTTATTTGTGTGACCAAAATCAACAGAGTATTTTTAGTGTCTTTTGCACTGATCTTAAAAAAACTGAGTTGGTATCGCCGGCGATACAGCCGACCACAGAGAGTTAATTGCCACGTCACAAATTGTGACGTCAACACGATGCAGATTTTAAACCTGGAAGATGAAAATAGTGCAAAAAAAGCTTAAAATTAACCAGTTTTCTCCAAAAGTTAAAATGATCGGATGCTAACATTGCCTTCTATGAGGTGCAACACAATCACCTCTGCTAATATCTCATAAAAAGTAGTCTGAGATTTCATGACCCTTTAAAAGTATTAAGTGTAGCATTTGAATGCAATCAAGATGTTCGATCAGGTTTTAGGCATCGTAAACTTTCCCTCCTCCCTTGTTGTAACGAAATTACAAATGCAATTACAGATGCATGTCTAACGTCCACCTCTGGTTCAAAGGGCGTTATCACCTCCGCTATCTTCTCCAATGCTAGCAGGGACAGTTGTCAACTTTTTCTTTGAGCTTCAAAGAGATTCTGGGGGGGAAGGAACGATTCCCCCATCCCCACGAGGAGCCACTACCCGTGGCCCAGACACACTCAAAAGCAACAATACACATAGGAAAGGACATTGGCTCCATTTATCCCCAATCAAACTGTTCCAAAATGTATATAATGTATTCCTGTATGCATGCTCCTAGGTTATAGTAGCTTAGTTACAACTCTGTAGTACTGTAGTGAAGCTCCAGTTACTTGGATCTAGACATATGAACGTATCACTGCCTTAATGTTTTCCAAATCCTTGCATGTTAGGTATCAAAATGACTGTCTTCTGATTCCCAGATTAATGGTGTATATTATGTCACCATAACTTGCACCATACTCTTTTTACCCTACTTTGACTTAATATTGGACAAATCCTCCAGACAACCATAAACCATGCAAATAAGGTGTTGCGTGAGACAAAGGAACCTCTCCCACTCAGAATTCACACCTCTACATTGGTCAATCTGCCAAAGATGGGTGTGACCAGGGACCGTTAAAAGTCCGTAACCCAAACCCATCATTGCTCAATCCCTTTGAGACACACTGTAGCGTCAGAACGAGTCAGACAAAACTAAGATTCGATCGGAGCATCGAAACATGAGGAGCTGAAATTCCAAGAGAACCGGACAACGTCGTAAAGATTCCTATCTCCGACTTCTGGAGCAAGCCTAACCAAAAAGCCTCTTTCACAGAACAGCTCGCAACATTAAGACAAAAGAACACTTATTGATAAGTGTTCTACGCAGGAAGGAGATCATCAAATTTGGGGTAAATAGTCAAGATTAATGGTCAAAGAGATGGCCATCACATGGCGTTCCACAAGAGAAATCACAAGCTTCTTTAGATTGACTTCTCCCCCACACATACAAGACAAAGAACCAGACTGAAATTCCTCTGGCCAAAGAACATTTCTTTTTGGCCTCCACAGAACTACACAGAGACTTTCTTTTTCATATGCACATAAAACCATCCTAAAGGACAGCGCTAGGCATAACACTATATTATGTATGTAACCACATATTAGACCATCATGTTTTAAGCACATATTATGTATGTCTTTCTAATAACTATTGAATGACTTTAAGGTTAGTCGTGTTTGGTATGTATGAGCTTGACATTTCTAGCTTGAAATGTTTCTTTCAATTAATTCTGTGTCAAATGTATCATATTCTGGTCATAGAAATCATGTCCAAAAGTATACTTTGCAAGAGTGTGTAAAATTCAGACCATGTGACTGATAACAGGCTGATTTATGATGGAAGGAACAACCCTAGCTAAGATAATAGCCTATCTAATTGGTCAAAACACCAAATGGGATGTGTCCCAAAGCCGAGTTTAAGAACTCAGGACACCATCAAATCTCTCTCTCAACCCCCTCTTCTTCTCTTCCCTTCTACCCTTCTTCTTTTCGCCACAGCGTTTTGACGCTGTTTTAGCCTACAAGCCAGTTGCTACTTAACACCACGATGAGAAGAAAAACCACCTAGTCTCGTTACTCATTTTATTCTTTTACTTTAGTTTCTTTTCTTTCCGTTGAGTCTCGTGTTCAAAAGTTAAGTTTGCCGCAAAGTCCAGCGACTGCACCCGCTTCAAACTTCAACCAGAAACGGACTCCAAGACCATCCTCAGCCAACGGCCCAACCATTGGCTTCCCAAGAGATCACAGCAAAGACTACTGAACTTCCAGCCAATCACCAACTCGGGAAAACCCCTTTCCTGCAAGGACGACGAAGACAAAAGGGAATCCCTGTAACACAAGGCAACGCAAGTACAAACTCCAGATTATAACTGAGCTGGTGTATTTAATATAAATTTTAGCCTCATTGAGAAACTCAACGCGAGGGTTAATTAAGTGATTGATGGTTGTTCAGGTCTATGCAATAGCACATATCGCTATAAACTTGGGATTTCACATTCTCATTCTCTAAATTCCTCCTTTCTCTTTTTCTGCAACGTGTGAATGTGTGAATGCGTGTGTTCATGTTAGATTAGTTTATGTCTTAGGTTTATATAAATAAAGTCTTATTTATATTGAAAAGAGAAGTATCTTGTGTTTTGTGCTTACAAGTTAATGTCTTAATCTGCTGATCTTGTTACTGTGCTTATTAATAGTGTTTTCACTATATTTTGGATTTTAATATCCAGTGCAGAATTAATGTTATACGGCTCGTTCAGTGAATCGCTGCCAACTCAGTGATCAGCCGCAAAACAGTGATTCTGTTCAAATTCCCTATAAAATCATTAATGATTCCCTTTGAGCTAAATTAAATTATATTTATGTATAAAACCCTTACAACACTCTCTCAGACTCATCCCTGAGTCTGACCTTCCGGCAGTTTTTTTATACTTCAAGTAACTTTGTCGATTCGCTGCGGACTCTCCGATCTTCAGAAAAACCCGATGAAAGCCTCCAGCTCACTCCCAAAGAACTCAAGAACCTCCGTTGTCTATCGCATCAGGACTCCTGTTCAGCAACAAAGCCAATGCAAGTAAACGTTTACAACTATTTAGATGCGTGTTTAAGTTTGAGCCCCTTTTTAAGGTGATTCTTGATTCTTTGATGATTCTCATTAGGTTGTGGTTAATTGATGTGAAATACTGCCATTCTTTGTTCTTCTCTCTCTCTTTCCTTACTTTCCTTCATTCTGTATATGTGTTTTGCTTAGTCTAGCTGTATGTTAGCTGTAGTTTCATTTATTAAATTCATTATATTCACAATTGATTGCCTCTGTCTGCTGCTCAGAATTAGGAGTCACTGAATGTTGATCTTGCTACATACTAAGTTAATGCAAGTACTGTATGAAGTAGGAAAGTTATTCTTTCTTAGCCAGGAAAATAATCTTTCCTAGAATGGACGGTGGACGAACAGATTAAATTATTGTAATATTGATTCTGCTACAGTTAATTCTAAGATCTGATCTAAATATTCATAATTAATTATAACCAGTTATTATTAATTATAAATATTTCCCTTTTGTGCTAATTTGCTACAATAGGCTAATATTTTGTCACACCAGGTGTGTAGCCATCATTTTAGAAGTGACAGAAATGTCAAATACAAACCCGATTCCAAAAAAGTTGGGACACTGTACAAATTGTGAATAAAAAAAGGAATGCAATAATTTAAAAATCTCATAAACTTATATTTTATTCACAATAGAATATAGATAACATATCAAATGTTGAAAGTGAGACATTTTGAAATGACATGCCAAATATTGGCTCATTTTGGATTTCATGAGAGCCACACATTCCAAAAAAGTTGGGACAGGTAGCAATAAGAGCCCGGAAAAGTTAAATGTACATGTAAGGAACAGCTGGAGGACTAATTTGCAACTTATTAGGTCAATTGGCAACATGATTGGGTATAAAAAGAGCCTCTCAGAGTGGCAGTGTCTCTTAGAAGTGAAGATGGGAAGGGGATCACCAATTCCCCCAATGCTGTGGCGAAAAATAGTGGAGCAATATCAGAAAGGAGTTTCTCTGAGAAAAATTGCACAGAGTTTGAAGTTATCATCATCTACAGTGCATAATATCATCCAAAGATTCAGATAATCTGGAACAATCTCTGTGTGTAAGGGACAAAGCCTAAGACCTTTGTTGAATGCCCGTGGTCTTCGGGCCCTCAGACGAAACTGCATCACTCATCGGCATGATTCTGTCATTGACATTACTAAATGGGCCCAGGAATACTTCCAGAAACCACTGTCGGTAAACACAATCCGCCATGCCATCTGCAGATGCCAACTAAAGCTCTATCATGCAAAAAGGAAGCCATATCTAAACATGATCCAGAAGTGCAGGCGTTTTCTCTGGGCCAAGGCTCATTTAAAATGGACTGTTTCAAAGTGGAAAACTGTTCTGTGGTTAGACGAATCAAAATTTGAAGTTCTTTTTGGAAAACTGGGACGCCATGTCATCCGGACTAAAGAGGACAAGGACAACCCAAGTTGTTATCAGCGCTCAGTTCAGAAGCCTGCATCTCTGATATTGGGTTGCATGAGTGCGATACTCATGCAATGATACTCTCATTCCGGTGTAATAATCAAGGAACTTTGCTGCCGTAACATGGCCGCAGCAGGCGCAGTGATATTACGCAGCGCCTGAAAGTAGTCCCCAGCTAGGTAACTAGTTATAATATAGCTGGGGACTACTTTCAGGCGCTACGTAATATCACTGCGCCTGCTGCGTCCATGTTACGGCAGCAAAGTTCCTTGATTATTACACTGGACTGGGAGTATAGTTCCTAATCATATATGCCTAGAAAATCGCAACTTTTCATTTTCCGCCGGTCTTAGTACACGCTATAACTACAGAAGAGTCAAGTTTTAAATAGGAAAACTATCGAAACTCTTTGATCATTTTGAAAGCGGTGCTACTGGTCTAATCGGATTCAATTTTTCTACCATGTATTAATATTAACAGTAAACCTCTGTTTGTTTGCCAAAAAATAAAAGGGTTTAATTTTCATTTGAGTAAAAATAAATAAATATTTCAAGCCTTCATTTGATTATCAGAAAAAATAAAACAAGAATTTCTGGAAGAAAAATAAATAAATTTGGGGCCCTATTGTTCAAAATGTTGAAATTGAGAGTTTTGGACTTAATTTTTCACTAAAAAAAAAGTTTTTGTTATTACACAGAGAGTAAAGTACCGAAAAAAGGTACCGTTGGGTACCGGTACTGAATTTCAGGTACCGGTACCGGTACCGTACCGGTTCAAATGTGAACGGTACCCAACCCTACTGCTCAGGTAGCCTAATGTTGATGTTATGACCGAGAGCCATTGAAAAACTACAGAAAAGTAAAACTACTTCACTTTAGCATTACTGGCCACGAGTACTAGGAGAGATCACACATCAGCTACTCAAAAAATGTGTCCATGAGACGAATGGAGCACGAGCGCAATCCTGTGACAGGCGGTAAATAGTGGAGCGCGTGAAGGAGATGCGAGGACACGAACACTGTTCAAGGTCTCCATTAATTTGTGCTTGTAGTAATTTAATGTGTATATATTTTGAAAAGCATTGAATCGCTATAGAAATCGCGTTTCATTGGATTCTTTGCATTTTAAATTGATTGCCGTCCGAAATCGATGATTCACGATTCAAAAATCCATGTTTCAAGATCGATGCATATGCATCCTAGAGGCGCGGGAAGTGGGGGTGCTGAGGGTGCTGCAGCACCCCCTGTTTTTTCTGTGGGCAACTGTTTAACTGTTGGGAATATTAAGTGCAAATAGCCCGGTTGTTGGCAGAGGCTATTTAAACTAACTCCACCCACAAACGTATGATTGGGAAAAAAATTTGCAAAAGACGATCATCAGTTGGTAGATTCAGTGGCCCAGATGGTAAAGCGTGTGTCACACTCCTTTTGACACGATCGATTGACCGGCGTTCGAATCTGCCTTTTGGCGAACTTTTTGTCTCCCTTTTCAAATTTCAAATCACATCAGAAAAGCATTTATTTTTTAATACAAATGAAGGAAATAATCAAAAAGTTGAGGTAGGGTTAGGGTAGGTGTAGGGAGGGCTTTTGTCCCAATAAGGTGGCATCCATTTAATAATTTGCAATATTAATTATTCCCCCCCCCCGCGTGCGTACAGCACCCCCAACCTAAAACATCTTCCCGCGCCCCCTGATGCATCGTCAGGGATTGTAATCAATGCATTGAGAAAACGAGTGAATCATTACACCCCTAATATTTACCTGTAACCCTTTTCTTAACCCTAGGGGTTAATTTAATTTGTTCTCTAACACAAATCCTGGATCCCCGGCAGTTAGATGGTGAATTAGGCTGGTATTTTTCTTTTAGCGTTTACAAAAAATGAAATATTTTCTCCTGTACCAATTTTATCCAATCCCTTTACTAAAGATCAATTAAACAATTCTTATTTACAATTCACAGGAATTCAATAACTTGGTAAATTAATTAACTTGCCAGACTCAATGAAATACAAAAATGCAAATGTTAAAGAGAAAAATAATACAAAGATTTATTTTTGTTTTACATTAGTGTAATAACTCCCTTTTTCTTAAAGAAAACAGTAAATGAAGAAATCAACCTTCTTATGAAAGAAAGCAGGTAAACAATTATCTCTGATGATGTACAAGTTACTACTTTTCTTTTAAATGAAAGATATAAACCTCTTTTTCCTCAGAACGGTTCTTGTTCTTTCACATTTATTACACTCCTCCTTAACCTTAGCTTTGTTCCTATTTTTTCGAATACTATAACTCAACTGAGATATATAATGTCAATTCAGAACCCTATTCTGGCAAAACACTCAGTTGCCTCCAGAACCACGTAATACGATAATGAAAAAAAGAAAATGAATCTCTTTCAAGATCAGTTATACACTTGAGAAAACTTGCAATTCACCCCATACACTGTCTTTCAGAACCGTATGCACATTAATTACATATCTTAAGATCAGTTCAAATATCTGTAAGTCAGTCGAACAGTTCAAATGTACTTGAGTCAGTCAAAAAGTTCAAATGTACGATCGATCGTTATCGTTGGGGCCCATTTCGTTGGTGCACATTAATCAGATGATGATGAATTCAGAGTACTCGCTCTCAGTCAAGGAGTCACGAAAATGAATCAACTTACGTCCTTCCGACGATAATGAGGCAATATTGAAATCACTCACGGCACAACCTCAGGGTTTCTAGTCTCGAACAGTCCCTGGCACACGACGAGTCCAGTCCAACGAAGTCCCTTGAAGAAACAGGATGTGTCCAGTCCCGAACGAATTCAGCACTCGTAACACGAACTTCATTGATGCAATCACTTCTCACGAAGGAAAATGTCTATGGCTGCTAGGCCGAATGTCTCTAGCTATCAGCACACACAGGGTGACTCAGATGATCGCGAATAAACAACAAGGGAAAAAAAATACTTTAAGCAAACAAACCGAAAATAAACAAGGGTTGTTCCCTTTCACTTTGGGCCTTATATTACTGAAAATATACACGGTCTCCAAACTGACAACGTTTTAGATTTTTCACGCACCCCGAATACACATGCAGCCTCTGCTCGCCACGTGCGATGCTCCTCCTCCCTTCTTCCTCATTACGTGATTCACGTTATGATGCAACCTCAAGCTCAACCTTCATTGGCTTGCAATAGTACACCTGTATTGAACACTTTCTCATTGGATACAAGCATATAGTTGTTGCATCATATTTCAAAATAAAATAACAATAAAATAAAAATACATTTTAATACTTTGTACTATTTCTGACACAAAGCATATTAAACAAAGTATATTTTTAGGAGTCCCTACATACCTATAGCAGCTAATAAATCCAAAGGTTCAAACATTCACAGAAAGTAGCATGTCCAAGGTGGTTATCACTAAAAGTTAGACATTTTTAAAAAACGGACATGTCCTCTTAGTTAAAATGGTGGCTATGACCTTATGATAATCAGGAGCCTGAGGAAATATTGTATGAAGAGAGGTCAAATATTGGACTTTAAAGAGGACTTGATGCGATTTCAAGTTTTCCTTTCTCTTTGGAATGTTACAATCTGTTCGTGCATAGATGAGATCCCTGAAGTTGCAAAGACTAAAGTCTCAAACCCAAAGAGAGATTCTTTATAAAAGTTAAGACTTGTACATGCCCCCTAAAACGGCTCATTCAAACACGCCCCCACATGTCTATGTCACGATGTGGAAATATTTGCGTAATGTTCCCAAATGTTCACGCAAAGAAAGAAGGCGTGGTTTCAGTAACCGCAGTAGTGTTGATGCAGCTGTGTCAGGGAGACGCTGCGTGTATCTATGCGAAAGCAAAAGCACTTTATTTGGCTTTCGAAAGTAGATGCAATTAGGAATCATTGGTTAAGATTGATTTACAACAGAACAGCACCCATGTTCAACCCAATTGTTCGAATTTGTGAAACGCATTTTATGGACGACCGTTTTGTGAACCTAGCAGAGTACAAGGCTGGCTATGCACGAAGGCTATTTCTAAAAAAATAAAAATAAAAAAGCCTCAATTCCGACTTTGCTATGACAATCTTGTGCTTCTGAATCAGCGACTGTACGTATATTTTGTTATTAGTTCAAGTATTTGCTGTTGACTTCAAATGCGGAGTTTTTGCACGTAACGCATCGTGTGTGTGTGTGTGTGTGTGTGTGAGGGGAACAGGGTCACAACACAGCAGAGTGTACAGCCCATCAGAAATCGTCTTAACCCCGCGGCTTGTGTGCAAATACATATGAGCATCATCACTGTCTGTCACACGACTCTGTTCCCCTCTCGGGCTTGAAGCTGGCAATTATGGAAAGGGGCGTTACATTTCCAGCGCATGCTTGTGGTGTTCGGCCAATCACAATGCACTGGGTCAGTTGGCCAATCAGAGCAGACTGCACTTGTTGGAAGGAGAGGCTTTGTAATAAACGATGCTTTTGAGAGAGACGGGGGATAGAGGAACTACAATAATGTGCAGTATTTGAAAAATAATTCGTTTTTTTAACATTAAAGCATGTCAACATATTCTGTTACACCAAATACACAAACTAATGATCTTTAAAATAGCATCATATGACCCCTTTAATAAATAGTGATATATATTGCCACTGCCACATGTCATGTCATGTGATGTGATGAGTTTGTTCATGTGATTGAAAGGAATAAGAAAGCAAAAATCTTCAGTTACTTGCAGATCTGGTTTTAAAGGTCATGTGGCCTGATAAATGACCATGTACTTGGTTTCTGTTTGAATTGTTGTTACAGAAAACATGTTTTTACAAGAAACATTACTGAGACGTAGGTGAAACATTACACTGAATTATGAGGGTAGAAACTATAATAATGTAATAATAATGTTTCAGCGCAAAACATTAATCAACAATCATTACTGTCCACTAGGATACATCTTTAGACCTGTTTAAACAATTTCACTACTTAAACCATTAAGCTGATGTTGCTATTTATGAAAAAAAAAAAGAATCAAGACATTATTACAATTTTACAAAGCACAGGCCCTACCAAAATCTAACATTCACAGACGTTTTTATATATTCAATCCATAGTCCATCTCTGTATATGCTGTGGATTAAATGTTCATGTCTGAATACTAAATTTGGTAGGAACTTCATCACTTCGATCACACTATTAAAAGAGTGTATTTGTGCATGCATGTTTCATGTTTCAAGAATTATGCTTTTTTTCTGTGCTGTACATGCTTCTGCATGCTGATTTTTCAAAGGCTTTAAAACAAGTGAAGACAAAATCGTTATTTTAACTCAGCTTGTTGGGTTTTATACATTAATCCATTTGCTGGGTTGTTTTTTGACACAGTGCTGGGTCAGACAACCTATTGAAGGTTTTTCATTTTAAATAATAAAAATGCACTCTAAAATCTGTTTTATATATAGGACAAGAACAGTTCATATACAATATTTTTTATTCAATGTCAAATCAGTCTTTTACAATCATAAAATATTAAATAACATCAGGTAAAGGTTTTAGGACGTGATAGGAGCAGCAAGAGCAGCCGATGGGAATCTGGGGGAAGAAAACTGCTAGTAGGCTGTTCGAGTTCATTAAATGACTTATATTCATGACTTACATTCATTTCTGAAAAAGATCAATGGCGCTCCTATTGTAGTCAGTGGAGCACACAGAAAGTTTGTTAAATATATCAGCAATGTCACGTCGTGTTTCAGCCCTGGTCGCACATCCATTTCTCAGGAGGTGAAACTTCAATGGTGGTATCAGCAAGTTGTTCGCTTGGAGTGTAGATCTGGTGGATGCTTAGTTTGTAGAAGCTGCAACGTACGTTTAAACAAAAAAGGAAAATAGGAGACTACAGATGTTTTCCTATTTATACAGTAATAATTTGACTGGAATACAAAGTAATACAAACTTTAATTTTATTCAGGAAGTTTCCCGTCAGTCAAGTTTTCTCTCAGGACAGAACACAAAATGACCACTGACAAATGTATCCAGTTTTAACCGGTTTGGCACAGACTACCGAACATTGAGTTACACTAACCCAGCGCTGGAACCAGCAGCTGAGTTACAGAAAAACTGCCCAGCACCTGGGGAAAAATAATAAAAAATAACCCAATAAAATGACCCATCTGGCTGAACCCAGCATTTTTTAGATTGCATGAAAAGCTCAGAATAAGCTTTTTCCCCTGAAAAATATGAGTAAGAGATGAACGTAGTGCTGGGGTGGAGCCAGAGAATTCTTGATAAATACGGTGCTTCTTGCTTTCCACCTCATTAGAATCCTGACTGTTGAGGAAACAGCAGTCGGATCACAAAGCAGAACAGAAGAATGATGGTCAACACTGCTTTGAGTGTAGCTGGAGTCATACTTCTCCACGTAGCAGGTAAAATCCTACAAAAAGACTACAACGTGATAAAATTAGATGCTAATTTAATAATGATTGTTTCAAATGTTTCATAGCTCCATTTAATTCCTAAGAAAATGTATAAACACACTTGTCAATTTATGTTTTTCATGACCGTAAAAAAACCTTTGGATCTAAAGAGTTGGTTAAATGCTTGAAATTATTATTATTATTATTTTTTAATGATTTTATTTATTTATTTATTACAAATGCATAATTGATCCATTTTAATGGATGAGTTTAATTCATGTTAATGCCAGGATGTCAAGAATCAGGATGCAGTTGGGTAACTTTGAAGAAGACAAATTAATTTTAATTTATTTAATGTTTTGGTCACTACATAAATTCTATTGTTTTAGTTATGTTATTTATAGATGTGATTACTTTAATTTTATTCTAAAATGTGGAAAATAGTGATAATAATAAAGAATGAATAGTTTCCAAACTTTTATGAAACAAAATGCTTGTAAAATACTGTAAATATGCTATAAAAACACTACAAATACTGTGATGCTTGTAAATCCTGTAAAAATACTGTAAATATACTGTTATACTTGTTATATACTGTAAAATACTCACACATTGTTGGAAAACACACAAAGACAGGCACACAATTATTTTAAATTCAGTTATTCATTAAATGTTTGTGACCGTTAAAAAAATAAAAAGATATATACTGTGTAGAAGTACCCTCAATTGGTACTCGGGGTCAGAATGACCCCAGTTGAATTTACCTTCATTAAAAACATGGTTCCCTATATATATATATATATATATATATACACACACACACACACACACACATGTATTTGTTTTTTATTAGTGCATAAATAAAATTAATACAACCAGCATAAATCTCAAAATTTCCATATACAAATGAAGGCCTGTAATGTGAAACAAACATGCTCACACACACACACACACACACACACACACACACACACACACACACACACAGGTGTGACTGCAACAGAGAGATTTTTTTTAATAGAAACTTGCAAATAAAATCAATAAATCCTGCATAAGTCTGAAAATGTCCACACAAAAATAAAGGCCTGATACTAAAGCACAAATGCAAAGTGGAACGAGTGTACTCACGTGCACACACACACACACACACACACACACACACACACACACACACACACACACACACACACACACATTCATATCTGCTTATTGCTGTTGTTTTTGGTGTTGTTTTTTACATTTTAGTCAAATAAAAATGTTTTTGATTGAAATAAGTGTGATTGCAATCAAGTCTTGTCTATTAGTGACAACTTGTGTGGCATTTCTACAAATTGATTATTATTATTATTATTATTGCAAAAGCATGCACTTCAAAATACCTCAAACAACATAAATTAATTCTAACCTTTGAGAAAAATGCTATTTTTAATGTATTTCATAATGTTTCAATATACAGGTGCTGGTCATATAATTAGAATATCATCAAAAAGTTAATTTATTTCACTAATTCCATTCAAAAAGTGAAACTTCTATATTATATTCATTCATTACACACAGACTGATATATTTCAAATGTTTATTTCTTTTAATTTTGATGATTATAACTGACAACTAAGGAAAATCCCAAATTCAGTATCTCAGAAAATTAGAATATTGTGAAAAGGTTCAATATTGAAGACACCTGGTGCCACACTCTAATCAGCTAATTAACTCAAAACACCTGCCAAGGCCTTTAAATGGTCTCTCAATCTAGTTCTGTAGGCTACACAATCATGGGGAAGACTTCTGACTTGACAGTTGTCCAAAAGACGACCATTGACACGTTGCACAACGAGGGCAAGACACAAAAGGTCATTGCAAAAGAGGCTGGCTTTTCACAGATCTCTGTGTCCAAGCACATTAATAGAGAGGCGAAGGGAAGGAAAATATGTGGTAGAAAAAAGTATACAAGCAATAGGGATAACCGCACCCTGGAGAGGATTGTGAAACAAAACCCATTCAAAAATGTGAGGGAGATTCACAAAGAGTGGACTGCAGCTGGAGTCAGTGCTTCAAGAACCACTACGCACAGACGTATGCCAGACATGGGTTTCAGCTGTCGCATTCCTTGTGTCAAGCCACTCTTGAACAACAGACAGCGTCAGAAGCGTCTCGCCTGGGCTAAAGACAAAAAGGACTGGACTGCTGCTGAGTGGTCCAAAGCTATGTTCTCTGATGAAAGTAAATTTAGCATTTCCTTTGGAAATCAGGGTCCCAGAGTCTGGAGGAAGAGAGGAGAGGCACACAATCCATGTTGCTTGAGGTCCAGTGTAAAGTTTCCACAGTCAGTGATGGTTTGGGGTGCCATGTCATCTGCTGGTGTTGGTCCACTGTGTTTTCTGAGGTCCAAGATCAACGCAGGCGTATACCAGGAAGTTTTAGAGCACTTCATGCTTGCTGCTGCTGACCAACTTTATGGAGATGCAGATTTCATTTTCCAACAGGACTTGGCACCTGCACACAGTGCCAAAGCAACCAGTATCTGGTTTAAGGACCATGGTATCCCTGTTCTTAATTGGCCAGCAAACTCGCCTGACCTTAACCCCATAGAAAATCTATGGGGTATTGTGAAGAGGAAGATGCGATATGCCAGACCCAACAATGCAGAAGAGCTGAAGGCCACTATCAGAGTAACCTGGTCTCTCATAACACCTGAGCAGTGCCACAGACTGATTGACTCCATGCCACGCCGCATTGCTGCAGTAATTCAGGCAAAAGGAGCCCCAACTAAGTATTGAGTGCTGTACATGCTCATACTTTATGTTCATACTTTTCAGTTGGCCAAGATTTCTAAAAATCCTTTCTTTGTATTGGTCTTAAGTAATATTCTAATTTTCTTAGATACTGAATTTGGGATTTTCCTTAGTTGTCAGTTATAATCATCAAAATTAAAAGAAATAAACATTTGAAATATATCAGTCTGTGTGTAATGAATGAATATAATATACAAGTTTCACTTTTTGAATGGAATTAGTGAAATAAATCAACTTTTTGATGATATTCTAATTATATGACCAGCACCTGTATATTCACAAAATATGTATCTGAAAATTTATGAGAGGAGCAGTTGGCCACTTTCAGAAAAATGAATGGATCTCTATGGACCTCTGCTGGATATATATGGTCATTACACTTTTTTTCAATAACTGTAATTACTACAAGTTTTTCTCTAACCAGCAAATGGCATGATTCTGCCCCAAACACCTAGGTCAGAGGTCATCAAACTTGATCCTGGAGGGCCGGTGTCCTGCAGAGTTTAGCTCCAACTTGGCTCAACACACCTGCATGGAAGTTTCAAGTATACCTAGTAAGACCTGAATTAGCTGCTTCAGGTGTGTTTAATTAGGGTTGGAGCTAAACTCTGCAGGATACCGGCCCTCCAGGACCGAACTTGGTGACCGATGACCTAGATTAATAACCAGAAACAACTCATACTTAATTTACATTATCATTAAAGTGATTTTTGTTTTTTGTAAAAACTTAACATTTCAGTAGCAAGGTAATGGTGTAGTTTAGTAATTTGTGGTAAATAGGTGGAAAAAAATCTCAACAAATAAGAATATGGAGACATGCCAATCAGCTAATCAACTCAAAACTCCTGCAAAGGTTTCCTGAGCCTTCAAAATGGTCTCTCAGTTTGGTTCACTAGGCTACACAATCATGGGGAAGACTGCTGAGCTGACAGTGGTCCAGAAGACAATCATTGACACCCTTCACAAGGAGGGTAAGCCACAAACATTCATTGCCAAAGAAGCTGGCTGTTCACAGAGTGCTGTATCCAAGCATGTTAACAGAAAATTGAGTGGAAGGAAAAAGTGTGGAAGGAAAAGATGCACAACCAACCAAGAGAACCGCAGCCTTATGAGGATTGTCAAGCAAAATCGATTCAAGAATTTGGGTGAACTTCACAAGGAATGGACTGAGGCTGGGGTCGAGGCATCAAGAGCCACCACACACAGACGTGTCGAGGAATTTGGCTACAGTTGTCGTATTCCTCTTGTTAAGCCGCTCCTGAACCACAGACAACGTCAGAGGCGTCTTACCTGGGTTAAAGAGAAGAAGAACTGGACTGTTGCCCAGTGGTCCAAAGTCCTCTTTTCAGATGAGAGCAAGTTTTGTATTTCATTTGGAAACCAAGGTCCTAGAGTCTGGAGGAAGGGTGGAGAAGCTCAAAGCCCAAGTTGCTTGAAGTCCAGTGTTAAGTTTCCACAGTCTGTGATGATTTGGGGTGCAATGTCATCTGCTGGTGTTGGTCCATTGTGTTTTTTGAAAACCAAAGTCACTGCACCCGTTTACCAAGAAATTTTGGAACACTTCATGCTTCTTTCTGCTGACCAGCTTTTTAAAGATGCTGATTTAATTTTCCAGCAGGATTTGGCACCTGCCCACACTGCCAAAAGCACCAAAAGTTGGTTAAATGACCATGGTGTTGGTGTGCTTGACTGGCCAGCAAACCCACCAGACCTGAACCCCATAGAGAATCTATGGGGTATTGTCAAGAGGAAAATGAGAAACAAGAGACCAAAAAATGCAGATGAGCTGAAGGCCACTGTCAGAGAAACCTGGGCTTCCATACCACCTCAGCAGTGCCACAAACTGATCACCTCCATGCCACGCCGAATTGAGGCAGTAATTAAAGCCAAAGGAGCCCCTACCAAGTATTGAGTACACATACAGTAAATGAACATACTTTCCAGAAGGCCAACAATTCACTAAAAATGTTTTTTTTTTATTGGTCTTATGAAGTATTCTAATTTGTTGAGATAGTGAATTGGTGGGTTTTTGTTAAATGTGAGCCAAAATCATCACAATTAAAAGAACCAAAGACTTAAACTGCTTCAGTCTGTGTGCATTGAATTTATTTAATACACAATTTGAGTTGAATTACTGAAATAAATGAACTTTTCCACAACATTCTAATTTATTGAGATGCACCTGTATGTGTGGAGCAACTGAGGATTAACAGATATTTTGGCTAAAATCTATAAACCCCATTATTCAGGTGAAAGATTTATGTTCTTTTCATGTCAATATGTACCAGTGCTGATGTAGCAGGTGAAATAGTGTTTGTGGGTTACACAAACCAGTTTATTTTATTTTATTTTATATTAATTAAAAAATAATAATGATAAGTACTAAACTGAAAAAAATAAAATAAACTGGTTTGTGTAGCTCTGTCCAGATGATTGTCTGCTAACTTTGTCTTTGTCTGTCCACACAGGTTCCCTCTGCCAGCTAGATGGTAAGTTTTCACAATGACCCTAAGGGGGCTTTCACACTAGCACTTCTGGTGCTCACCTGGGTTCGACTGACATCAGAAATTGGTTTGTTTGGATTATGTGATTGCTGTTTTCTGAACTCAGGTGCACTCCCGTGAACCACCGAAAAGGTGGTCTGGGGTACGGTTCGCTTCTGATGTGAACACAGTCCTACTAAATCACAGAAGTGAAAAGTTATTAATGACATATGAATTGGTCAAACTGTATTTGTGTTTACTTGCTTGCTTTCCTCGCTTTTTGCTTGCAGAAATAATGAAGTACAAAAATGAAGCAAGCAAGCAAGCATCCATTCATTTTGCCGTTTTCTGCGTAGTCGTTACCTAGTAACAGGGGTAAACAGCTGCCACTCTGATGACGCAAACCATGGGTCTGATCCAAAAACACAATATGAACACAACCCAGCAGAGACAGCAATCATCTTCTGTGTCTGACAGGCATTTTAAGGGCCCTATTTTAATGATCTGAGCGCATGGTCTACTCATGATGTGGAGGAGACCGTGTACATGACGGACATTAGCCAAGCGACAACAGAAAGATAGAGATGTGTCAATATAAACATTTTGTCAATATGTCATAAATAGAACACGGCAGCAGTTTACTGTCGGGATTTGTTGTGTTGCGGTGCGGCATCCAGTGTAGACAGCATCACTGATTATAATGAGTTCTATAGTATTTTGTTGCGCCGCTTGCGTCCGGTGTAGACACGGTGTTACGATAAGGCAAGAAGTAGGACCCGTGTAAATATTGGATCAGCTTTTCAGCGCTGCAGAGAACTTTGCTTTGTTTTGCTTTGTTTCACAGAACTAATCGTTGCCTGGGTTGCATACGTAGGTGTGAGGCAGAGCTATCAAAATAGGGGTAGGGGGGTAGGGGCGTGTTTGTGTTGGTGATTTCAAATGTCAACATTGGCTACCAGAAATCGCTTACCCCACATTTAATGAGTCATGGGTGTGTTTTGGGCATAACATGCAATAAACCAATCAGAGTCTCATCTCCCATTCCCTTTAAGAGCCAGTTGCACTCGCGCCATTGCCGATTCGCTATTTATACGGCAAGCGCAAAGACTGAACGCATCTCCAGAGAGTAACGGAGCTGCTCATGTGCGAACAAAGAGATAGCTATTCTAATACATGCAATGACCATGTTTGTGTGCTGCTGCGCGTCACTGTGTGTGTAATAAGCAGAGTGTATGCGCATTGTGGACCCACCTATAGGTGCATATTACTAACGTGCTCTTTAAATAACAAAAACATACAGTTCCATTGACTTTAGTCCAGGGGCCGTATGTATAAAGCCACTCAGAGTAAAATTTTAGTCCTAAGTGTGTCAAAATTCTAAGAATGACGTAATTTTACTCTTATTCCTAGACTTAAGAATAAGAGTGATTCATAAAGGTTCCTAAGTGTTACGATTAGGTCTCAGCTCCTACATTATTTAAGAGAGCTGAAGAGGTCTCCTAACCTAGCTAGGAGTAACAAGATGGCAGCAAAGATGAGGAGACACACTTTCCAGTGAAAATATGACATATTGGACTTATATGATAATATGGAGTTGATAAAATGATACAAGAAATACAAGATATAAGGAATTTAATAACCTCTTCCACTCAAAAAGTCAAAGCTCTAACTGCAGAAATGAAAGTAGTAATGACATTTTTTTTGGCCGGAAAATTGGAAAAATGCAGCAATGATGATGACACTGTAAGCAGGGTCTTACATATTGTGGCACTAATCCCACAAAACATAATGGTGGTCAAAAGTGATGTGTGGAATTATTATTATTTTTTATGACCCCACATTTCACTTAAACAATTAAAATACAAAGGACAAAAAAAAAAAAAAACACTGACCAGTGTTGCCAACTGCTTTCAGTTGAAAGTGGCTAAAACTGGTCACTTAATGTTGCTAGATGACCTCATAAAAGCGAGTTCATAAAAGCGAGTTCACTGATCTATATTTATATTTATATACTGTAGATCAGTGAACTGGCATTTATGACGTCATGGGAGAGTCTCGGAGTGTAGATAAGGTTTGTCCAAGAAATTTATTTTGTTGCTAGGCTTTTGAAAAAGGTCTCTAAAGGGATGAGGAAGTCACTAAATCTAGTGACAAAATCACTAAATTGGCAACATTGGCACTCTGACTACAACATAAGTTATTTACATTTCATTGGTTCATTGGTCCATTTGTTTTTGCAAGTGTTCATAATTTCTTTGAATAACAGCATTGCCAAAAATTATGATTATTTGGCATGTTTCATTACATTACTATCACAAATAAAAGAGCTGACTCTAAGCAACTATACAATATGCTTACAAAATCTTGCTCATTTTTTATAGGTGAAGATGACAAATTTCCTAGGCCGGACATCACCTTGGCCACTAACAGGGGCGGACTAGGGCTAAAAAGTGGCCCTGGACTTTTTGGCACAGAGCAGCCCACTACACCATAAACCCACCAGCTTATTAGAGCTATTTTTAACACCACTTACTAACATACAAATATTACACAATACAGGAATAAAAATGCGTTAAAAAAATCATTAATATTATCATTAACATTAATGAATGACTGTCATACTTCCTTACATTATAACTTGTTCTGTTTTCCTGGTGTAGCCTGTGTGTGTGTGTGTGTGTGTGTGTGTGTGTATCAAATCTGTGATGCGCAGCAGTACTCCAGTCTTGTAGTACTCAGTAATACATACTATTGTATTGCAGTACTCCAGTCCAATCATCCCATCAGTACTCCACCTGATCCTTCAGAAATCATTCTAATATGCTGATTTGCTGCTAAAGAAACATTTTTGATTATTATCAGTGATGAAAACAATTGTGCTGCTTCATATTTTTGTGAAAAAATGTGATAAATCACCATTCAGTTTTGGAGTAAGATTTAAAAAAAAAAAAGAAATAATTTTATTCAACAAGGTTGCATTAAATTTATTTAATTGACAGTAAAGATATACTTATTACAAATCATTTATATATAAAAACAACAAATAATCCTGAAAAACTTAGTGTCCACAAAAATATTGAGACAAAAACAGCTTTCAGTATTGATAATATTAAGAACCATTATTAATAACTGAGCACACATAATTTAAAATAATTAAGCAGCAAATCAGCATATTAGAATGATTTCTGAAGAATCATGTTACACTGAAGACTGGAGTAATGATACTGAAAATTCAGCTTTGATCAGAGAGAAAAAAAAAATCCAACTTTAAACCATTAAGACATTAAAATATCTTATTGACTTTCCTAATCACGGCACTTGAAAGTTTTTTAAAATGTGAAAATATGGAAGAAAAATAATGATTTACAAACATTCACTGTTATCTTATGTCTGCTGAAAACGGCTAAGCTAATGTTTCCATGTAGGCTACACTGTGGACAATAATATAAATGGCATTAAAATCTGAGAAATTCGAAAAGGCCAGTAGTAGTTTGCATCCCTGAAAATGAATGTCTGTCGTTTAACTTCTTTTTAAAACAGCAGGCAATTGCTAAATTGTCTCATCATATTTTGCTGTTTAGCCAACATCTTACCTCAGCTCACATTCAAATGCCGCAGCTGCTCAGCTCAGCTTTGTGAACAAATGCCTTCTTCGATTTGATTGGCTAAAACATTTTGACATTGACAAGCGGTTTTGAGCCGACTCAAGTGGGCAGCGCGGGCCATCGTCTGGGCTGATGGATGGATATAGGCCACGTAAATTTACTATAATCCATTCCTTATATTCACACGATGGGCCGGCACACATTGTACAGCGGCCGGTGCTCCAAGTCAAGTCAAGTCACCTTTATTTATATAGCGCTTTTAACAATACAGATAGTGTCAAAGCACTTAACAGTATGTGTCAGTAATGTACAGTATAATGATAAGAGTAAACACTCAATTTTCAGTTAAAGGCATTTCATTATTGAATTCAGAGATGTCATTGTCTAGCTCAGTTTAGTGTAAATAGTATCTGTTCAATCAAATCGACAATAATCGCTAGAAATTAAATGTCCCCAACTGAGCAAGCCAGAGGCGACAGCGGCAAGGAACCAAAACTCCCTCTGAGACAGAATGGAGAAAAAAACCTTGGGAGAAACCAGGCTCAGTCGGGGGTCAGTTCTCCTCTGACCATATTTGAAGTTTTTCATTTATATGATTTATTCAGTTGCTATAATTGTAATGTATAGTTGAATGCATTTATTGTTTCTCGGTCTATTTTTATAATATACATTTGTGGTAACACTTTAGAATAGGGAACACTTATTAACTATCAACTATGTCTTTTTCCTCAATAAATTCCTAAATTGCTGCTTATTAATAGTTAGGGCGGTAGCTGTTAAGTTTAGGTATTGGGTAGGATTTGGGATGTAGAATAAGGTCATGTAGAATAACGTATTAATATGTGTTTAATTAGTACTAATAAATGGCTAATATTCTAGTAATATGCATGCTAATTAGCAACTAGTTAAGAGACCCTAAAATAAAGTGTTACCACATTTGTTTGTTTATTATAATTAAAATTTATGTTTCAGGGGCTCATCTAGGTGTCCTGGTCTCCGCTGATGATCAGGGCTGCAGACATCATCTCTTGGTGCTGATCCACCATCTGATCGGATACGGAGTGAGAAACAGAATAAGAAAGAAACAGACAAATATTAGCGTAGATGCCATTCTTCTTACGATGTAACGAGTACATTGTGTGTTATGGGGAGTCTTTAATCTAGATTTAAACTGACAGAGTGTGTCTGCCTCCCAAACAGTGTTAGGTAGATTGTTCCAGAGTTTGGGCGCTAAATAAGAAAAGGATCTGCCGCCCGCGGTCGATTTTGATATTCTAGGTATTATCAAACGGCCAGAGTTTTGAGAACGCAGCGGACATGGAAGACTATAATGTAATAAGAGCTCGCTCAAGTACTGAGGAGCTAAACCATTCAGGGCTTTATAAGTAATTAACAAGATTTTAAAATCTATCCGATGTTTGATAGGGAGCCAGTGCAGTGTTGACAGAACCGGGTTAATATGGTCATATTTCCTGGTTCTAGTAAGGACTCTAGCTGCTGCATTTTGGACCAACTGTAGTTTGTTGATTAAGTGTGCAGAACGACCACTCAATAAAGCATTACAATAGTCTAACCATGAGGTCATAAACGCATGAACTAACATTTCTGCATTTGACGTTGAGAGCATAGGTCACAATTTAGATATGTTTTTGAGATGGAAAAATGCAGTTTTACAGATGCTAGAAACATGGCTTTCAAAGGAAAGATTACTATCAAACAGCACACCTAGGTTCCTAACTGATGAAGAAGAATTGACAGAGCAGCCGTCAAGTGTTAGATAATGTTTTAGGTTATTACATGTGGGGTTTTTAGGTCTGATAATTAGGATTAGGGTTAGGGTTAGTCGCGGGTGTTTTGACCCGCGACTAGGCTGCCTCACAGTCACCCAGTTGCCCTGCTGCACGGGTTCAACTGAAACCGAACAATGTACAGGACTCCCTGAGCTAGTCGCATCCAAAGCAGTATCTACAGCCCTCACATTCTTACTATCCTCAACTAAAGATTGGATGCGTGTCTCTAGTTCTAAAACCTTCTCTGTCAGTCTAACTATTTCCTTGCATTTATCACACGTGAATCCCTCGCTACTGACAGAGACAGATAAACTGTACATGTGGCAAACAGTACAAACAACAATAGCAGAAGAAGAAGCCATTACTCGCCATGATTGATGAATGATACCAACTTAACTTACCACTTACCACTGTTGTTTGATAAACTTGTGAAAAATGTAGCGAGAGAAAAATGAAAAGAAAACAATAATAGGCGCGAATTGAAACACAAATGGAACCGCGAGTGACAAGCTAGCTGGCTAAGGAATGCTAATGCGCTGCACTCGTGGTTTTAAAAGCGAATGATCAAATTAGTTAGATTAGTTTGAAAGATAACACCAGAAATATGGTGGGAATTAAGTTGTATTTTATCACTTTTAACAACAGGGAGTGAAAGAAAGG
This sequence comes from Acrossocheilus wenchowensis, assembly GCA_029620275.1. Classification (NCBI taxonomy): domain Eukaryota; kingdom Metazoa; phylum Chordata; class Actinopteri; order Cypriniformes; family Cyprinidae; genus Acrossocheilus; species Acrossocheilus wenchowensis. The sequence goes on from CM056135.1 coordinate 3,121,085, forward strand.
TAGAGATTCAATAAAAAGCGAAGCTATACTGAGCTACAATCGCAAACCTCTCAGCAGCACAACAGACAGGAACAGACTGAAGCAATCGATCAGGGAGGTGGATCAGTGAACAAGCTTGACAAAATGAACAAGCCTGACAAAATCTCCAGATGGCCAGTCCTTTCTAATCAGTCTTAGACTTTACTGAAAGTTGCTTTTAGCCTCTTTATAAAAGTCTCCTACTCTTAGAAAAGTCCCACTTTTTACTAAGAATTTTTTGACACTTAAGTCAAAGCTGAAGTCTATTCTTAAGAGCATTTCTGAGAAGTTTTATACATACGGGCCCAGGTTTTAGTTGGTCAATGGCATAGTAAATTTCAGATGCCTCAAAATAGAAACGTGCCAACAATGCACCTGAACACACCTCGTTTTCAGACCAGCACGCCCATGAGCGCACAAATGAGTGCAAATGCATTTGCTATTTAAACAACATGGAGCAGGACATGAAAATGAGAACTGCATCAGGCTTAAACTAGCATAAAACACTTGTGTCGCACCTGGCGCCGGGTGTACAATAGGGCCCTAAGAAGGAAATCTGATATCTTGCTGTCTCTCATCAGTATGTGGTCGAGTCCCTGTCAGAAGCAGGATTGTTGGAGGGGAGAATGCGACGGCAGGAGATTGGCCGTGGCAGGTCAGCATTCATGTCATCCGCTTTGGCCATAACTGTGGAGGGACCCTCATCACTAAAGACTGGGTTTTATCTGCAGCACACTGCTTCCAGAGGTATGAAGTTTAAGGCTTAAATAAAGCAAAAGATCCATTTGTAGATTGATGATGGTGGGATTAAAGCAGACTTTCTCTATTTACAGGATTAATGAGCCTGACACTGTGATGTACTTCGGTCGTCTGAGCCAATTCGACTCAAACCCTTATGAGACAAACAGGACAGCGAGTCGAATCATCATCCATCCTAACTATACTTATTCTACTCTTGACAACGACATAGCTCTGATCCAGCTCTCTTCCTCTGTGAATATCTCTGATTACATTCGGCCGGTCTGTCTGGCAGCGGCTGGTAGTGTATTTGGTGCAGGTACGGAGAGCTGGACCACTGGATGGGGCAGACTACAACCTGGAGGTGAGTGCACTCCTGTAATTGTCAAGTGAATGTTCAAACTCGTCAGGGGTGAAAAAGGTGACAAACCAAACTAACCCCCCCACCCACACACACAGGGCAAAAGTTAAAAGTAAGGGCACGTTAAAGGCACAATATGTAATTTTCACTGCTAGAGGGCAAACAGAGAAACGAAGGCATAGTTTGATGACACTGTGACTGAGTGTGGAATCATGGGAGTTGTCGTCTTCAATCCCACATCCAATGCAATCCAAAGTGACTCGGGCAGAAATCATGTTCATGGATGAGCTAATGTATTAAAGGTTTATTAACGTCGTAGTATGAAGCAGGGTGAGGCAGAAAGCCGTCGAAGTGAAACGAGGCCGCTGAATGAGCATGACACACGGCTCGAAAGCAGCAGAGCTTTTATTATGCCACAGTCGACCGCTTACGCTCCTTCCGGTCGTGCTTATGTGAGGTAAAGCACCCCTGTTTTATCATACTAGATACATTTGAAAGTTCTGTTATAATGCTACTCTGTGCGGTCGACACTTGTCTAATAAAACGCATAACATATTAAAGCGTCTTTGGTGTTTCCATGTTTTATACAAAGCAAAAGAGCAAAACCAGAAATCGAGGGTGACGTCATTGGCAGGCGACACAATGACACTATGGAAATGGTCCGTGTCACTAGTTAAAATTGCTTATTTCTCTGGATTTAAACATTCTTCGAAACATTTGGGATAATGTAAGTACACAAGTCAGCAAAATATATAACACTGTTCTAGTGGTTTTTGGATATTTTAATTTAAAAAATCTTACATATTGTGCCTTTAATTTACATAGCACATTTCACACACAATTACAAGTCAAAGTGCTTTATAGGGAGAAAATGTTACACACTGCTAAAAATGCTTATGGAAGCAGAATAATGACAATAGTTTTTGAAACATAAAGCATGCTGAATTCCACAAATCGAAAAAAGATGCATTGCAATTAACAGTGCTTGCATTTTAATGCCTTGTATTTCCAGGGCTTGCATTTTTAGGTCCTGAAATTTAACATAGTTGTTTATTTAAGCTGTGAATATTTCAATTCAAAATATTTCACACACATTTTCATAATTAAAAATTCAATAATTCATATTCACCTTCCAGAATTCACTTCCAAAATATTCAATCTGTTTACAAATACGATGTATAATATTTGACAGCCAAATTTCAGTCATTTTATTTCACTTTCCAAATTCGCGGTTAAAATTCGGCAGAAAATTCAGCGTTACACATCCGGGAACCGCAGGAATAGCAGTAGAGCACCGATGCATGATCTCCAGCTGCTGTCAGCCGCTCACCAGCAGGTGGCGCACGTGGCTGTTGATGAAGGCCATATGTGGATCAAGTCACTCATTTACAAAAACTGATTTGCAGAAATGGAGCTAGTGCTAGAAGTTTTGATTATCGGGGCCAGTATAAACATGTGGAAACGCTGATTGTGTGTATGTTTAATTCAACATTTTTGCTGTTTCCCGTAGCATACATATAAGCAGCTTTCTCTACCACAAAGGAGCTAACATTACATATATTGCTTTCGGTTGCTTATTTCTGTAACTCTGTATCATGACTTGTGTGACGCTGTGCTGTAATACTGGGGTTCCCCTCATACGTCACACTCCAGGATTCCCCAGCGACGCGTAACTAATACAGTGAACTAATACAGTGATATAAGACCTCAGATCTCAGAATACACTTTACTGATGATTATGAGAACTATATCGACAGTTAAGCAGATGTAGAATATAAACAAACGCGCAAGGTTTCACGCTGTTTCCCTCAGAAATCGGTTAAAGAAAACACATTAAGTGGCTCAGTAGTGGCTCTATTAGACTTATTTGAGATGCGCCTTGCCTTAAATGTAGGCGTCTGCAGTGAGGGGAGGAGTGAAATAAACACAGTCAAGACGGATAGTTCTGACCTCTCGAAGTGGAACAGATACATACGAGATCAAAGGGCGGATATCACGTTATTCTCACTCATGTGCTGTTCTGCTAATAAATGTGATATAATTTCAGTTCTGTTGCTTTTATATGAATATAAATATGATGAACAGGACACTCAAAGTGCTTCCTATTTAATCCCATATGAAAGGCGTATTTATCATCCATTCTACTTTAATACAAATGTGTATTTTAGATTTTTATCACAGAGATCGCACTGTCATAGTGTTTGGGAATATTCAAGCATAATTTAAATACACAATCACATGAAATCAGATTTAAAAAAAACAAAACAAAACAAAAAAATTAGCAGAGAACGCAGCATCCCAGTTGTCTGAACAATGAGCATTAAGCTGTGTCGTCAGTCGTTTCTCATCGTGCTTTTGATCAGCGCAGTCGGTGGAGAGCAACTGCGCGCGACTGCTCAATCCGACACAGCCGCCTCGCCGTCATGGGAGTTTTTTGGCACACGTCAGCATGACAACAAGGCGGACGTAACTCGGACACTTTATATTTATTTATTTATTTTAAAAGATGTTTATGGCAACTATTATTTGTTTGTTTTTCTCTTTATATTTCTTTTTTGTTATTGCTATTATCGAGGTATTAACAGTTTTGTATTCTGATTGTGTATGTATTTTATTGCTTTGACTGTATCCCCTGTGAATGTTATATGTTTAATAAAAAAAAAATAAAAAAAAAATAAAAAAAACTCAAGACACTTTTCTAACCGGCATGCATCTCGCGGTGATCACCGGTGATCGGTTCTGCGCAGATTTTGCTCATCTCAAACAAGCCTATTAAAAGACCAAACTCAGATCTTACTGATGATGCAAACAGATGCAGATATGAACACAAGTTACGGAACGCGCAAAACTGCACGTTAAACATTTCCCATACTTACTTACATACTTACTACAGTTGAAATTTTGCCAATATCTTCCTCATTGTACATACAGTATATAATTATTCTTAAGAAATTAATTCACAAAGGTTTTGTTTTGGGATTTTTTGTGTTCCAAAAGTTTTTAGTACATTCCTAGTGACTAGACTCTTGCTATAGGTGAAATTTTGCTAATACCTCCTTTAATGTACATAAAGTACATCAATATTTTATACTACAACCTTTGAAAAATGAACAATTCCTTTTGAGGTCTTACAGATTTTTTGTTTTAGTTTTAAAAATGAAAAAAAGTGAATTGTACATACAGAAAGGGAGCTATTGGCAAAATTTCACAACATACTATAACCTGTGGAACATGAAAAACCCTTTTGGTGAATTACTGTAGTTTTTTTTACCAACAATTACCAACATCAATAATAACGATCACACAGTTGTTTTGTATCTAGCAATGTACTACAACCATTGGAACATGAAAAAAAAACCTTACCAGGGATCTTTTATATGTAAATAATTGTGTACTGTACATTATATATATATATTGGCAAAATCTCATCTGTAGTAAATCACTATGAGCAATATAAGCTTTACAATTTGACTGTGTTATTTTAAATGATAAAAGTCATTTTAATTTAAATGCATTGGACGTTTTAACCCAGTCGGTGGAATTGTCAGACGGCCCCTTGGTTGCGATAGCGCGACTATGCTTTCTCAGGTTTACATTTGCTGCACAAATACACCTAGGCGGTTTTGAACTCCTTTTTTATGTTGATATAAAGTGGATGCTTACTGTTAAAACTAATCGTGGTATTGATATCTTTGTAGGACTGTCGACTATAGATCAGTGGTAAGGGAAAGCAAAGAAAATGCAGCACGTTGCTTTCTTCTGACCTCATTTGTTTGCCTGTATATAGTTCTCATAATCATCAATAAAGTGTATTCTGAGATCTGAGGTCTTATATCACTGTATTAGTTCACTGAGGCGCGTTACGCGTCGTTGGGGAATCCTGGAGTGTGACGTATGAGGGGAACCCCAGTATTACAGCACAGCGTCACACAAGCCATGATACAAAGTTACAGAAATAAGCAACCGAAAGCAATATATCGTGAGCGGGCTCCGCCGCTTCGGGAGCTTTGTGAGCGGGCACCGCCGCCTCAGGAGCTTTGTGAGCGGGCACCGCCGCCTCGAGAGGATTGTGAGCGGGCACCGCCGCTTCGGGAGCTTTGTGCCCGCTTCGGGAGCTTTGTGAGCGGGCACCGCCGCCTCAGGAGTTTTGTGAGCGGGCACCGCCGCCTCAGGAGTTTTGTGAGCTGGCACCGCCGCCTCAGGAGCTTTGTGAGCGGGCACCGCCGCCTCAGGAGCTTTGTGAGCGGGCACCGCCGCCTCGAGAGGATTGTGAGCGGGCACCGCCGCCTCGGGAGCTTTGTGAGTGGGCACCGCCGCTTCGGGAGCTTTGTGAGCGGGCACCGCCGCCTCGGGAGCTTTGTGAGCGGGCACCGCCGCCTCGGGAGCTTTGTGAGCGGGCACCGCCGCCTCGAGAGGATTGTGAGCGGGCACCGCCGCCTCGGGAACCTTGTGTGCGGACACCGCCGCCTCGGGGATCCTGTGAGGATCGTGAGCGGCCACCGTCGCTTCGGGACGATCGTGAACGGCTACCGCCGTTTCGGGACGATCGTGAATGGCTACTGCCGCCTCGGGAACCTTGTGAGCGGACCCCGCCGCCTCGGGAGGTTCGTGAGCGGGCACCGCCGCTTCGGGAGCCTTGTGAGCGGGCACCGCCGCCTCAGGAGCTTTGTGAGCGGGCACCGCCGCCTCGAGAGGATTGTGAGCGGGCACCGCCGCTTCGGGAGCTTTGTGAGCGGGCACCGCCGCTTCGGGAGCTTTGTGAGCGGGCACCGCCGCTTCGGGAGCTTTGTGAGCGGGCACCGCCGCTTCGGGAGCTTTGTGAGCGGGCACCGCCGCTTCGGGAGCTTTGTGAGCGGGCACCGCCGCTTCGGGAGCTTTGTGAGCGGGCACCGCCGCTTCGGGAGCTTTGTGAGCGGGCACCGCCGCTTCGGGAGCTTTGTGAGCGGGCACCGCCGCTTCGGGAGCTTTGTGAGCGGGCACCGCCGCTTCGGGAGCTTTGTGAGCGGGCACCGCCGCTTCGGGAGCTTTGTGAGCGGGCACCGCCGCCTCGGGAGCTTTGTGAGCGGGCACCGCCGCTTCGGGAGCTTTGTGAACGGCTACCGCCGTTTCGGGACGATCGTGAACGGCTACCGCCGCTTCGGGACGATCGTGAACGGCTACCGCCGCTTCGGGACGATCGTGAACGGCTACCGCCGCTTCGGGACGATCGTGAGTGGGCACCGCCGCTTCGGGAGCTTTGTGAGCGGGCGCGGGAGCCTTGTGAGTGGGTGCCGCCGCTCCCCTCACCGACATCAGTGGAGGATCCTCCACGCTGTGTCTCAGCCCGGGGCGCCCAAAGAAAGACCCCGAGACACTGGAAGTGGCTGGCCCGATCCGAGGAGGTTCTGGAGCAACAGCCCAGACTGGGAGGGGGGGCACCCTCCCGCAGCTCCACCTCCTTCAAGTAGATGACGTGGTCGACCATCTCCCAATAGGACCACGTATCTATTTCCCCCAGCTCCTGCCGGTTGACAGGTTCATCCAGGCCCGCTAAAAACAGGTGGATGAGGGTGCTCCCTCTAATCCCCAGCTCCTGGCCTTCGGCGTAATACCCAAAAGGGCGATTGTTTTGTGGGCAAGGATGCGGCCCACTGGCTGGGGCCTGATTCCTCTGTCGACCAGGAGCTGGGTACAAGAAGATTCCCATTGCCGCTGAGTCTTCAAGTGTCTCGTTCGTACTGTCACGGGTTGGGAGGAACGAAGACTCAATTGCTGGCAAAAGGAATCTTCTTTATTAACAAATTATAAAATAAACAAAAACACAACTGAAACCACCCCGAAGGGGAAAAAGCCAGAACAAGCACAAGCACTGAAAACAAGACAAACACGAGGCACAGGGCAGACATCAGACACAGGCATACCTGGCACAAAAGTGAGACGAACGAGAGCAGAACAGAAAACACAGGGAGCTTAAGAAGGGACAGCAATCAGGAACACAGCTGGGGCAAATTAAACAATAATGAGGTGAGTGGGGAATTGAATCCGGGAGACAGTGACCTCTGGTGGTGAGAGGGAGCATCGTGGACCCGGATTCATGACAGAATCATTTTGCTTGTTTTATTTTAAGTAAAAACTCACTTAATTTTGACTTTTTTTTTTTTTTTTTTCTGAAAACAAGACAATTTTTACTCGTCTAGAAAATGCTTCTTGATTTAAGAATTTTTAGATATTTGGACTAGAAACAAAACAAAAACTAAGTAGGAAATCATTCTTTGCAGTGCACCATTCAAGGATAAACACCTTTTATATGATTAAAAGAGTGACAACTACGGTCTTGTTGGATTGCTAAGATGTTACATGAACATAGTCAGGGCAAATAAACCACTGTAAATCTTCATTTCAGCACTCAAATTTTTGAAGCAGCTGACGGGTTAAAGGCGAGGTGTTTCTCCGTCTTGAAACAGGCTGTTACAGGCTAACACTTGAGCTGAGTGATACTAATGTTACAAACAATTCTCAAATCGACTTCATGTCAGAGTAATAGCTTACTGATGTATGAGACAAATGTTAAGGTCGAGACTGAGGAGCATTTTGCAAAGGGTAGCAAACTAATGTAGCGATAACATAACTTACAATCTTCATAGCTATTGCAACATCAGCCTCACGCAAAAAAAACAAAACAAAAAAAAAAAACACAGCCTCACGCGGTAATCACCATTTATACTGGAACACCATCATTTATAGCAGATACAAATGCATTCTGTCCTGCTCTACAGCGAACTTAATTTAGCTAGCTACAAACCTAGCTAATCTAACCACCAACATAGCCCAATTACTTCAGAAATAAGTTCCTTGCCGTTAGCTTGTTCCTACACGTTTTATGTAGCCTCTGGGAATATGGACAGTTGCCTGCAGCGTCTAAAAGTTTGGCTTCAGGAGTGAGATTGGTTGGATGAGGGAAAGAACATTAAGGTAAGCCAATCAGACGCAGAGTATAGGGCGGGTCCATTCCTTTGCCAGTGGAAAAAAAACCCCCGCTACAGCTGACGTGACACAGATGACTCGCAGATACGACCCTCGAAATGTTCCACCATCATCCCTGTACCCAAGAAACCAAAAATCACAGGACTTAATGACTACAGACCTATTGCTTTAACATCAGTGGTCATGAAGTCATTTGAGAGACTGGTGTTGGCCCACCTGAAGGACATTACTGGACCCTTGCTGGACCCTCTACAGTTTGCTTACCGAGCAAACAGATCTGTGGATGATGCAGTTAATATGGGACTGCACTACATCCTGCAACATCTGGACAAACCAGGGACTTATGCAAGGATCTTGTTTGTGGACTTCAGCTCCGCTTTCAACACCTTCATCCCGGACACCCTTCAGAACAAACTGACACAGCTCTCTGTACCCGCCTCCATCTGTCAGTGGATCACCAGCTTCCTGACAGACGGGCAGCAGCTTGTGAGGCTGGGAAAACTCACATCCAACACCCGCACCATCAGCACTGGAGCTCCTCAGGGCTGCGTTCTCTCCCCACTACTCTTCTCCCTCTACACCAACGACTGCACCTCTAAAGACCCCTCTGTCAAACTCCTGAAGTTTGCGGACGACACTACAGTCATCGGCCTCATCCAGGACGGCGACGAGTCTGCTTACAGACAGGAGGTTGAGCAGCTGGCTGTCTGGTGCAGTCACAACAACCTGGAGCTGAACACGCTCAAAACTGTGGAGATGATAGTGGACTTCAGGAGAAACCCCCCTCCTCTCCCCCCACTCACCATCATGAACAGCACTGTGGCTGCAGTGGAGTCATTCAGGTTCCTGGGCACAACCATCTCTCAGGACCTGAAGTGGGACACTCACATTGACTCCATTGTGAAAAAGGCCCAGCAGAGGTTGTACTTCCTTCGTCAGCTGAAAAAGTTCAACCTGCCACAGGAGCTGCTGAAACAGTTTTATTCAGCTGTTATTGAGTCGGTTCTGTGCTCCTCCATAACTGTCTGGTTTGGGTCAGCCAGCAAATCAGATATAAGAAGACTTCAACGGACTGTTAGGACAGCAGAAAAGATAATTGGTGTGCACCTGCCCAGCCTTCAGGACTTGTACAACTCCAGAGTGAAGAAACGGGCAGGTAACATCATCAAAGACCCCTCTCACCCCGGACACAACCTGTTTGCACTTCTCCCTTCAGGCAGATGCTACAGATCTCTGTGCACTAGAACATCTAGGCATAAAAACATTTTTTTCCCCCATGCCATCTCCAGCTTAAATAGCTAACACATGGATCATTACCTGTGTTCTGTAATTCATTCTGTAATTTATTCTCCATCTTTAATTGTTGCCTCTTTCTCAAGTATTATGTAAATACATATACATATCTGTTTATTTATACAGCTGTAATGCATAAATCTGTACATAAATCTACTGTTCCAGATTCATACACATTATTATTATTATCTATTGTTAAGTCTTACTATTTAAATGTTTTTTCTGTTCTCATGTCAGATGTGTATGTATGTGTGTATGTATGTATGTACCAGGAGCACCTTAAAAAAACAACAACAACAAATTCCTCGTGTGTTTGTGCACACCTGGCGAATAAAGCTAATTCTGATTCTGATTCTGACAATACTGTAAACCTCAGCAATTTACCAAGATACCTTTTTTTTTTTTTAAATTAACCTGGGATTTATAAAGTTCAGTAACATCACATAACTGCCAAATTCAAACTGTGCTTACGCGCTTTGGCTGCACTGAGACACGCTCTGCATCACAAGTATGCAGGGTTTCAACCACACAATGTTTATTTTAGGCTTCAGACATTTAATTACACATAAGTACTAGTAAAACAATGCATTTACAGTTTGTAAAATACACACAGAAGTCTATGGAAACAGCAATAACAATCCATTCAAATTTAATTCGCCAACGTGTTTTATTTCAGGAGAAATTGAGGAATTAACATGCCATAAATCCGACTGAGAGGACTCTGAACTGCGGCGCAAATAAACATGGCGGTACCCATCTCACGTTATAGATCAAGAGCAAAATCATTTATTAAGGTTTTTAAACAACAATACACACTTACACGTATTTGATAAACGGAATATCAGATAGTTGATGGCATGGTAAGTAAGCTTGTGAATATTTTGAATAAAAAAGGAAAAACTAATTAAAAGCCATACGTCTGTCATACAGTGTTATCAGGGGTGCACGGAAGTTTTTCAGACTGGTTCTCATAAGAGCAGCTGCAGATTTGGTTTGGTCCTCAAACTGCACATAGTGTGACCCATTAAATACAACTATGAAAAAACTAATTAATAATAGTGATGATAATATTATTACCGTATTGTCCCGAATATAAGACGACCCTGATTATAAGACGACCCCCCTTTTTCCAGATGTACCTTTTCGAAAAAGGCTTTTTGAAAACCAAATCTTGTTTTTTTTTCTTCTCTCTCTCTCTCTGTAAAACATTTTTTCTTAAATTATTTTCAAATTGCATGTTTTTCCTATTTTAATTTTTGTTGTGAAAGTATTGTAAATACTGGTAAATTTACTAACAGTGACATTGAAAAATATACACTTTTTGATATACCATTGAAATAACAGGTAGCCCATCTGAATTATATAACATTTAGGCTATCCATCTCATAGTAGCTTACCAAAATTGTATTAACAGAAGAAGTGAAATCTTATTGTAGTCTTCAAATCTGGGCACTGTCTTATGTTTTAAAATCACTTACAGAGGAAGTTTGGTCCCATCCGGCTAACATAACAGTTACGACTCGTGCCGCTGTAAGCTTTTCTTTTTCTTTTGTTTTCACTCGCGATCTTTACAACACACATTACATTACATATTTCATGGCACACTCGTTATATGCGCTTTTGGCACCACCTATTGTTGTGGGTGTATTACTGACATGTCAAAGCCTAGACCCTGAATATAAGACGACCGCGTTTTTTTCGTATGTATTTCCAAGAAAAAACCATCGTCTTATATTCGGGTCAATACGGTACTTTATTTATTTAGTTTTTTTTTTTTTTATAAAAGAGTAAATAACATAATAAAGTGTGATAATACTATTATATTTTAAAATAAAAGGGAGTATTAAATAAAAATACAATTATTTTATAGTAAACTTGCTAATATTGCTAATATTTACTTTTTAAAATAAGTTTTCATCATTCCTTTTTTTAATCATCATTTTCAAACTTAAAATCAGCAAGATTTTATTTTGGTGGGTTGCCGGCAAGTAAGTATATGCACTCCTTTGCACCGCCAAATGAAGAGCGTCTGTGAATGAAATGTCACAAGTTTTGTAGTGATGGGAAGTTCGGACCATTTTACCGACTCAGACCTTTGAGACCCTCGAAAACAGAGACTTTTGAAAATGCTGCAGACCCCATTTTAGTTTGAAAACTCCTAAAATTTATTTGAGCTAAACTTGTGCTCCGAGGATATTCTAATTGTTATATTATTTGGGGCGCTAGTACACATCTTCTGTACAGAATTTCCAAAACATGGAAACGGCGAAGAAGAAACTTAAAAACAACAGATGCTTTCACGCGTAATCAATCATGATCATCAGACATAAAACTGCATCAAACTGTGTAACCTTATGGAATAAAATGTTGACCCATGAAGAGGTAATAATGATTGGAAAGCTTTTGGTCTCCATCTACATTTTGATTATCATTCTGAATCTTGTTCATAGTCTTTTTTCAGCCTTTTGTTTAAAATATTGTTTGTTTATTTCTTTATTTTTTATTTATGAAACTTACCCACACTCAAGTGTTTATAAAAAAGAATGCATGAAGCTAGAATAAAATGTTTTTGTTTACAAGCAGATACCCTGTTCTTTCTTTTGATGTTTTGTATGTTCAGATATTCATAACAAAACATATACACATTACTAAACAGGGACATAGTAGTATACTTAAAGTATGATGTAGAGTTCACTTAAAGAAAAGTATACTTTTAAATACTAGAAATTGGGCCAATTTAATCCCAAGGAGTATTGAAATAGTACACTTACAAGTATAATACTAGAACACTGATATTTGTTTACTTACTACATAAAGTATACGTAAGGGATAATCAACGGCTAGCCGTGCATTAAAGGATTTTTTATGATCTGTCTCACAGGCCAGCCATCTGATGTACTGCAGGAGGTGATGGTACCAATTGTGAGCGACAGTTACTGTAATAATATTTATGGATGGATCAACATAAGCATCACAAATAATATGATTTGTTCTGGATTGTTAAATCAGGGAGGAAAAGGTCCATGTCAGGTAAGACATCAGTTCTTCATTCTAACCCTTTAAAATCCATATGAATTTTGCAAAACACTACTCACCAGTTTTTGGTGACCTGAAAACTTTACACTGCAAACCTAGGGCCAGTTTTACTAAACGGCAAATTAGCGCGAAAGTGCAATTCCAAAACAGCGTTGATGGGAGGGGGAATTTCTGCGGGTGATTAACTAACTACGCGGAAATTAATGAACACAGATGCAACATCTAAATTTACATATCGACCAACGCAATATACCAAGTGCAGCACAAATTAGCGTAGTCGTAAATAAAGAATAAATAAATAAAGAAGCCACAGAACGTTGAAAAGAAGGCCAAAAAATTAAGATTTGCTAGATGTTTTGATACAGGGTTTCTGCAGGGTCTTAAAAAGTCTCAAATTTAGTTGTATCAAATTTAATTCCTTAAAAAGTCTTAAATTGTACAAGAAAGTCATAATTATGATTTCAAGAGGTCTTAAATTTGGAGACGGAAAGACCAGAATTGCGATATGGCTGAAGGTGACAATTAAACTTCAAAAGGCTATGATTTCATGAATTAAACATGAGCGCTGCACGTTCAAAGTCCGGTGCTGCGCTGCCTTGTGTACTGTCTTTTACCGGGAAACTGGTGGTTTTAATTTCACATTTAAAGTATCTTCATTTTTTAAAATAATTTCAAACATCAGTTTTCAACATTTTATGTTTCAAATATCAAAACATTATTTATGCATTTGTAACTGCAGTTTAACATTCTATGTCACTCTGAGCTGCATTAAACTGTGTGTAAATACATCTTCAGATGCACTGCAAAGATACATTTTGTTGATACTGATTTCATTTGCTTGGTAACATCCCAAATGCAAGAATTTGACTCAAAAGATGTTGCACACTTTTAGAAAAAAAACGGCTTAAAAATGCCCATAAAACTTATTTTCAAAAGATTAATTTCTATCACTGCTGTGAACTGACCACACAGAATATGAAGAATATAAAAAAAAATTTGAAAAAAAAAATATATATAATATATATAAAAAAAATATATAAAAAAAAAAATTCAGGAGTCAGCAGTCCACAGTATTCTTTAAGATACCAGCACAATAACACAATTCGGCAAAATATTGTCTAATTATCGATAAAATAAAATCCCAGAAAATATCAAGATATAATTTTTTGTCAATATCGCACACTCCTAATTCATGTTATTTAATTTAATATTTTATTGATAATAATTGTTTAAATCAATATAATAATTAATAATTTTGACTTAAATGGTAAAATGGTTCAAAAATGGTTTAAAAATGGTTTAAAGGCTGAAATGTAAATTTTATCATTTTATAACACTTTTTGTTTTTGTGAAAACTTGTATCTGAATTGTATATTATGCTTTTTACAGTAATCTTACAGTTTAATATTGTACTATAGACGTTGCCCTACCCCTCTAATATGGTATTAATTTTATTTGTGCAGGTCTTAAAAAAGGTCTTAAAAAGTCTTAAAATCCTGCAGAAACCCTGTGATAGACCAGGTATTGCGTGACTCCTAGTTCAGAGTTCAAAGTTGTCTTTTATTTCCTGAAGCAAATTAAAAATAACATGGCTTGTCAAAGGATATGTTCAGATAATGTATTATTCTGGCATTCAAAATAGATTAATAATAAATTAATGTGTGAAAAAAATCCTCTCCCACTCTCTGTTCTTTGCGGTGCCTCCAATTGCAACAACAATTGCAGCCATTTCAAGAGCAAAATAGTTTAAAACATGCTTTTTTGGATGTTAAATAATGGCGCAAATACCAGTAATTTGACAAGCGCAAATGTTAGTAAATCATGTTGCGTAATTCATTTGAATATTATCCTCCTGTAACTTTTGCATCTGAAAGGGAAACTCCTACAAATGCATATTCAATAAAGTCAGGTGCAAAAATAACTGTGTCCACGCCTTTTCAGCGCTAATTCTTCACTGCGTGTCTTTAGTAAAAACTGACAGTACTATTTTAACACCAAAAGACAGTTTGCGCTGGCACAAGCTGTTAGTAAAACTGGCCCCTAGATGCTTAATTAAGCCCTGTCTTTACTCCAATGATCATGAGCTCGTACACTATAGCCCTATTCGGACGGGACTAGTTTTCTAAACTACGTTTGAGTTTCGATTCTTATCACCTGCATCTGTGATTTTCATGTACCAATTCGGATGGGACTAACATCTCTGTGTTTATTACAGAGGTGGGAGGGGCTGTTTTGGACATCTGAGCATTTCAGAGATCATGTGCTCTGTATGCGTGCATTGCGTAGTCATTCGGATTGATTACCATAATCACACAAAAACCATGGTGAAGCTATATGGCTAGTATAGCAAAACCATGTTAATGTGTGGTTACTTTACTTTTACTTTAGTTATTTATTTGTAGTAAACCCGTGTTTAATTTTCATAAAGGTACATGTGTAATTAAAACATTATGTAAGTGAGTGCAGAAATTAACGCGAATAATTTTACCTGACGCTGATATTACAGTCTTAACAGTGATCTGAACGTGATCTGGCTCTTGATTTTATTATTGTTTTTTTTTAAATTATTATTATTATTTCTTTGCAGGGAGGCAAATATATCAAACATGAGCGCGGTAAGAGGGTCTACGGTAATTCACGTTGGCCAAAACACACAAGGAAACGCGTTGTGAAAAAAAAAATCACCGGCAATCACAGACATCGCATTCGGACGGGATTAGTTTTCTCAGAGGATCACTGAGTTTGCTGAAAAACAGTAGATAATTTGCTCTGGAATTATTACAGAGGTTGTGTGAGAAAAACACAGACGTGGCAGATTCGGACGGGTTTAAAATCACCAAGTACGTCTGTGAAACACAAATTACTCTAACAACCCCCTGGAAAACTAGTCCCGTCCAAATAGGGCTTAAGACTGCTTTTTGATGCAACACCTGTGGCTGGCTGCATAAACTGCTTAGACTAGTCTTCAAAGTCATCTAATAAGAGGAGAGCACAGAGTTGCAGTGCAGTCTATATGAACAAATATAAGGTTTGGGCTATACACACACAAGATGAATTTCACACTATGTATATCAATAGAGTAAACAATTACCCTATTGCTAAGACACAAGAACAATATTTTAAAAAATTTCATTTATCTGGAAAAACAAATGCTCCCTCCAGAGCGCACACTACAAGGACCTAAGGATGTTCACTTCCGATTAGAATTCACTAATAATCCATATTCATTGTACTGATAGAGAAATTTACATCACAGTAGTCATGTGTATTGTGATTTCTGATTCGCCACGATTGTTTCACAATGCCAGTCTTTTGTCTGGGACAGCCGACAATCGTGCAGTGTGTTTAGGGCTTTAAATGCTCTTCTCAAAATTCCCAGCTGGGCGCGCTTGACAGCGCTTTGGAGACACAATCCATGGAAGTAATTTGTGTCTAGTATCTGATTTTGCGAATTGTTTGTTTTATCAACAATTACTGACCAGAAATATTAACTTATCTTCCATTGTTATTTATAGTCAACAAGTAGGATGTGACGGTTGGCCGGTGTGGTATCTGTCTCACCCATCCTCCACTGTGACTGGACAGCTGGGTAAAAAGTGACAGTGAAGAGCACTACGATTTACCCATAAACTGTAAAAAAAAAAAAAAAAAAAGATGACACACTTCCTTTCACTGTAGAAAAATAAAGCCAAATGCCCCAGAAATGGCCGCCGTCATCTTGTGCTGATAACAACATTTGGAGCCTGAGTTTGTGCAGTAATGATCGCGAGGTGGAGCCGCAGTGTCAAAGTGTTTGTGCTGTAATGATGGTGGAGCCGCAGTGTCAAAGTCCTGCCCAAACTCCCACAGACCCAATCACAATCACACAATCATAATGCCACACCCCTTTATTATAGCATCAAATAACAAACTACAACCAAACTTTCTCAAACACCTAAAATGACAGTAAACATCTTTGGGGATTTAGTTTTTTTTTGGCTCATATCCCATTCGTTTATGGCAGGGGTCCTCAACTCTGGACCTCGAGATCCACTTTCCTGCAGAGATTAGCTTCAACGTGGATTAAACACATCTAGCTTCAACTTTGTAGTAATTCTGAAGACCCTGATTAGCTTGTTCAGGTGTGTTTGATTAGGGTCAGAACTAAATTCTGCAGAAAAGTGGATCTCGAGGTCCAGAGTTGAGGTTTATGGAGAGGATGGGAACCTATACTACAGCCAGCCAACAGGGGGCGATAAAAATGTTTTGGCTTTACTTTTCAGGACATGTGTAGCAAACAAAATTGAACATTTTGGTAACAAGAGAAAAATGTTTATCACTCCCACAGCAAACAGTTGAAAAAGGTATGCTGGCCTCAGGAAAATAGACTTATTGGCCATGATACTTTTACCATTGGGCTACACTATTGCATACTTATGTCTAAAAATCTTGTTCACTATGTATTGTCAGAGATATAAATGCTGAATGTTTGTCACTACAGGGAGACTCTGGAGGTCCAATGGTCAGTAGGAACGGCTCCCTGTGGATTCAGTCCGGCGTTGTGAGTTTTGGCATGGAATGTGCTGACCCCACATTTCCCACAGTGTTCGCTAGAGTTTCTCAGTACCAAGACTGGATCAAGTCATACATTGGCAGCGACACACCTGGATTTGTTAAATTCAGCTCTGACATTCAACATTCAACTCCAACTCCAACTAAAACTACAACTCAGACTACTCCAACTACAACTAAAACTACAACTGCAAAATCTAACTCCAGCTTCGGAAGCGTACCCAACCTCCTCTTATTCCCCCTTTCTCTCATCATTCCTTTCACCTTCTTCTTTCTCTCTTCCTAAAGATGGTTTGAACAGTAATTCTCAGGGTTCTTTGATAAAGCTCTGCTGTGCACGCTCTCGAAAACAGGTGAACAAATAGGTTAAATTGTTATTTTTGTCATTTATTCTTTATCTTTTTAAGAATGTATTATTCTTGTAAAGCTCTCTTGATAACATTATAAGAGCATAATGAGATTAGCCCTCTAAGATTCAGGATCTTTGCATAAATACTAGATATGGACCGATATTGATTTAACGATGACAATCATTTTTATGTTTATATGTCTGATCATCTGTATAACCGATATAGAGTCTGGAGCTCTGTGATGTGATCATGGAGACTGGTTTTTGAAAATCTGATTATCTTTAGTCAATTACCATGTTGTAATCACACTGTCTAAACAGAATAAACACAAAAGAAGAAACTGACTTGGGGAATGTTCTCTCGCTGTCTCTATATCTCGCTTCATATTGTCTTAATATTTTGGTGTAAACCTGTCACAGCCATCTGCTGGAGTGCCCTTGCCTGCCATCAGAGGGCACTCTTCTGGACTTCAGTTCCCATTACCTCTTGCACTTATTATTGTTCCATTACCTTCAGCTGTGTGTAATTTAGGTTCATTGCCAACTGTATCAAAGAACTTATACTGACAAGAAGTGAAAGCCAATAGAACGTTCCACTGCAACAGCAGCAGCCCTATACGCTTCCGCTATTCTGGAGTGACAGCGACTCAGCAGTCCACTAGCTTCTTGCTGTCGCTATGGCTCCCTTTGTTTAAAAATACAAACAGTACATGAGTGATTTTGGTCTTGGTGATAGCTGGCGATTACAACACCCAAATACTAAAGAATACTCGTTTTTCTCACCAGTCCATCACTCATACTCCCGCATTGATTTCTTTCTCACCAGTAATTCTATTATATCAAACATTTCTGAATCAAAGATTCATCCAACTGTCATTAGCGACCATGCCCCAGTAACATTAAAATGGAACAGAAGTGAACCTCATAAACCTGCTACCAGATGGCGTTTTAACCTATCTCTTTTGAAAGACCCAGATTTTGACAACTATTTTAAAAGAGAATGGGCATTCTTTCTAGAAATGAATGACAGCCCTGGATTGTCTCCCTCTCTTCTGTGGGAAACAGGAAAAGCAGAACTACGAGGGAAAATAATCTCATACTCTGTTTACAAAAAAAAGAAGGAAAAAGAACAAGAAATAGAACTGGAACAGAAAATTAAACAACTTCAAGACATCAATATAAATAACCCAACAGAAGAAACCCAAAATAAATTAAGAGAATATAAACTTAAATTAAATGCAATAATCAATAAACATACTCAATTCCTGATTCATAGGCTCAGACAAGAAGAATTTCACCATAGCAATAAATCTGGTAAATACTTGGCAAATCAAATCAAACGAAACAAGGAAAAAGCAACAATCTCAGTTATTACAGACCCAGCAGGAAAACACACCAACTCACCGGAAGAAATTAACCAAATCTTTGAAAATTTTTATAGCAAATTATTCTCATCAGAAAAAGACCCAAATCAAAATGACATCAACTCATTTCTCAACCGTATTAGTCTGCCACAACTGAATGAACACCAAAGAAACAGCCTAGAATCACCCATCACACAACCCGAACTTCTCACAGCACTACAACACATGCCTAACAATACAGCACCAGGTCCTGATGGATTCCCCGCTGAGTTTTACAAACACTTTTGGTCCACTTTATCACCACTCTTCATCAGAATGTTAAATGAGTCACAACAAAAACTAAAACTCCCAGCTAATATGAATACTGCCACAATTACACTTCTTCTCAAACCCAATAAAGATCCAAAATTACCATCAAGCTACCGTCCTATTTCTCTGATCAATGCTGACATTAAAATCATCGCCAAAGTATTATCTCATAGAATAGAAAAGGTCACACCATCTATAATACACCCAGATCAAACCGGTTTCATTAAAGGTAGATTAGCATCCACCAATACACGCAGACTATTCAACTTAATGTACTATTCTTCAATTCACAAAGCAAAAGCCATCATAGCCACTCTGGATGCAGAAAAAGCGTTTGACAGGGTCAACTGGAAATTCCTGTTTTCCACATTAGAGAGGTTTGGTTTTGGGGAGTCATTCATTAATTGGATTAAAATTCTATATACATCACCTTCAGCCACTGTCATCACTAATGGACTAA
The DNA here is from genome assembly GCA_029620275.1 of Acrossocheilus wenchowensis. Taxonomy (NCBI): domain Eukaryota; kingdom Metazoa; phylum Chordata; class Actinopteri; order Cypriniformes; family Cyprinidae; genus Acrossocheilus; species Acrossocheilus wenchowensis. The sequence goes on from CM056135.1 coordinate 3,140,527, forward strand.
CATCACGTAGCTTCACACTGCACCGCGGGACTAGACAAGGATGCCCACTCTCTCCCTCATTATTCACCATTTTTATCGAACCGTTAGCAGCAGTCATCCGCCAAAACAGTTACATTAAAGGAGTTCAAACACTAAACATACAGCACAAAATCAGTCTTTATGCAGATGACATATTACTATATTTACAAGATCCCTCATCATCATTACAAGAAACAATCAAACTTATCGATTCATTTTCTCATATTTCTGAATATTCAGTCAACTGGAGTAAATCTTCTATTCTTTCATTAAATCACAATAGCTTGGATGTGACATCCCAGACATCACCTATCCCTCTATGCACCAATCACATCACATATGTAGGGATTAATATTTCCCCCAGGCTGTCAGAGCTGGTTAGTCTAAATTTCACCCCATTACTTAAAACAATAAATGATGATCTTCAACGCTGGATGAAATTACCATTATCCATTATGGGCAGAATATCAGTAATGTTGTGCTTTTATACCGGTTAAAAGATCCTAAGATTAATAACTCACATCTTATTCACCCATGGACATCTCACAAATAGAGAATGCATAATTACCTCTTATTAGGATGGATGTATTAGAAGCTTTGGGTGCTCTCCCGCCGGTGACCGTCTCAACTCAGTCAAGTTCGTGTCTCTTGAGGCTTGATTGTGATATATTCAGGTTCAGATAACAGGTTATTATTGTTAATTAATGACTCAGAGCCTTGTTTAAAAAGTTAACGAATCACCAAAACATTGGTTTCTTTTATTAAAAAACAAATAACTCATAAGCAAATAACAAAATAACAGCGAGTAGTCTTCACCACGAAAATCGGCCCTCACAAAGAGTTTTACAAACGTTTATATAGTTCTCTCTGTCTCTCTTACACCTGCCTCCCCTTCCCCTCTTAGGAGAGGAAGCCTTGCCTTTTTTGTCTAAGTCTACACAAAGCAATGTCAAAAGTTCAAAGAGAAAAATATATCATCTCTAAGTAGCGCAGGTGTCTATATCTATTTTTAAACTATAGGAGAGAATTGTAACACCTTCTTCTAGCATAAACAATACATAAGCCTATATGTCTAAACCACAATATAACACCTCTAGCAGGTGTGATGAGCATCTTATGCCCCGGTCAGCTAGAAATTCCACCTTGCAGCGAGGTGCAAGGTGCATCTTCTTGCTTTTAACCGTTCTGTTACAAAGATAAGCATAGCAAATACATAGCAGTTAAACCCACAAAGATTATCATCATCTGCCATTTCAATACATGATACACTTTTACACAGCTTTCAATATTCATATTTTACTAATAGAATTCTGGAGTTTCACTGTCTCTAAACATGATACACTTTTACACAGCTTTCAATATTCATATTTTACTAATAGAATTCTGGAGTTTCACTGTCTCTAAACATGATACACTTTTACATAACTTTCAATATTCATACTTTACTAATAGAATTCTGGAGTTTCACTGTGTCTAGATCGTTTGTTAACTTTTGTAATTCAGCAGAAAAATCACATAACCCAATCATCTCTCTTATCAACTTCATTATTCTCTTATTCATTGATTCCTGTTTCCTCATTAATTTTAGAATTGCCCTCATTTTGAAGATGATCTTCTGGTCTTCTCGCTCTCTCTTTGTCCCGTCTGCGACGTTCCTTCTTCTCTTGTTTCTTGACTTCTCTACTCCAGTTTCTTTGTATCCCTTGAACTAAAAAATCATCAAAATCAACTTCTATTTTATCTGATCTCTTCTTCACGGTTTTATTAGAGGGTTGTTCGGGAAATCTCACATTAGATAAGCCAATTAATCTTACAGTAATCAAAATGACTATACTCCCTAAACTAAACTATTTATTCTCAATGATCCCAACACAACTCACCCTCGCCTGGTTTAAATCTTTAGACTCAATTATTACCAAATTTTACTGGAAAAATAAGACCCCAAGAATTAAACTATCTACTCTACAGAAACCAAAAACACAAGGAGGATTGGAAGCACCACATTTCTACCACTACTCTCTGGCTAATCAGCTTCAACAGATATACAAATGGACTCACCCAAACTCATCAGAAAACATATGGCTAGATATTGAGCAAACAATTTGTAAGGATATTCTAATTTCAGATTTACCATTCTACAGTCAGACAATCAAAAAACACGCCTGTTTTAAAGCACCAACTATAGCAGCAGCTCTGACAGCCTGGTGGAAATTTCACCAAATAACAAACACTCCTCTTGCTCCATCTAAATACACCTCCATTTGGAATAATCCAGATTATACAGTTAATAAAAAGCCACTTAATTTACACACATGGGCAGAAAAGGGCATCACACAACTCCATCTTACATAGAAATAATCTGGCCTCATTTTCATATTTGGTCCGGGAATATGGCATCAGGAGTAATAGTTTTTTGGAATATCTACAAATCAAAGCATCTATCCATTCAAAACTTAACATTCGAACCGTTAATCTAGAACTCTCACCTTTAATCTCAGAGTTAATTAATATATCGTCCTCAAAAAAACTACTCTCCAAAATACATACAGGGTTCGTACGGTCATGAAAAACCTGGAAAAGTCATGGAATTTAAAACAGCAATTTCCAGGCCTGGAAAAGTTTTGGAAAAATAAATAAACCCAGAAAGTTTTGGAAAAGTCATGGAAATCTGTTTCATAAATCTTTGTATAATATAATTATGTTTAATCAGGTGCTGAATTTCAGCGCGGGATCGCGCATATATCGCATTACTCATTCCTGCAGCTTCCGCATTTCAAATGAGGGAAATTTCTGCAAACATTCCTTCAATATAGCTTGTAGGGTAGATGCGTATATCAATCCACACAGATCAATCAATCACTTTATTACCGCGTGAGTGATTCAGCTGTACCGCGTCTTCTCTCTCTGACTTTCTCTTAAAGCGGCTTGCGCATCTCGTCTGCACTGCAAGAGGCGCTGCACGCTGCGATACAGGACTTTCGCTCGCGTACAGTTGACAGAATTGTCACTTGCCTAATCGGGTCATTGTTGCATCGTCACAAAAATGTATTATTTGCACATATTTTTAAACCATTCGGTACTTGCGCACTCGGACGGTTTCCTGTGCGCTCAGTCACATCCAAAGCGCGCGCGTGTATAAAGCCGCCTTTGCAAGTACAAAATTGAGTTTGATACCAAACAAGCGCAGTAGAGCTCTGCACGGGCCTCAAATACAAGCCCTAGCCCGGCCCTTGTCCGACAAATTATCAGAATTACTGGCCCGAGTCCGACTGGAGCCTCTCTCTCTCTCTCTCTTTCCCATTACACAGCTGCTGTTGCAGCCATTAAAAATAGTTCTGTTTTTAATGGAAAAGTGGTTCAGTTTCTTTTGGGTTCTTTATTAAGTTAATTTAGAAATATGTTTGGAACATTTTTTTGTTTGTTAAATTCAAGTTTTCGTTTTTTAAAGTAATGACCAAGCAGCCATTGGTAGACACTACAGTGAGTCAACCATAGCCTGTTTGATCAATTTAGCATTCTCAAATCATCATGACTTACCTAAAATAAAATCTATAGATATGAAACACTTCAGGCATATCCCAATGTTAGTTTAAACGTTTTAACTAAATGTGCGCTTTCAGGTGCATATCCAAGCGTTTGTGTGGAGAATAGAAGCTAAAGCGCGCTTTGCAGGACATGGAGCGCAATAATATTTTTTCTTGATAGTGGAAACAACTTAAAATATGCTCCCATTTTTACTCATAAACGTACAAGTAATACATCATTCGGAACTGTAAAGGGTCTACTTTTATTTGTGTGCACTTACAATATCAACAAAATATTGTTTTTGTAAAATAAAGAAAACATAGCCTACAGGATGCACTTTCTGCCATCTCGGCCTTGAGCAGGAGCGCTTCACAATGATGAACCGAAACTAAGCAATCTTACCTCACAAATATGATAAATATATTTAGAAATCTTTCAATTACTAGGCTAGTTAAAATCGAAATAATTCAAATTGAAAACAAAAAATAAGGACATGGCGAGTCAGGATCGTCAACTTCATCCTTGCGACACTGACTCTGAAAACTGTAGTTTATTAATTAATAATTTAAATAGTATTAAATACTATTTCCCCCCGACACATTCATGGTAATTGCGTGTGTTTGACCGCGGAACTCGTCCAGCTGCGCTGATGGCAGGCTCGCTGCTGCTGGCGGGGACACTAAACACCTTCCGAGCCGCTCTTGACAGTCGTGGTCACTTGTTGTTTCCACCAGCGTGGCAAATCTTCTTCTTTACCATTATAATTGATGGATGTGTAAAGTAAAAAAATAAGGAGAAGCCTGGCCCGATGCCCAGCCCGCGTCTGACCTATGATATAAGGTGATAAATAAATCTTATCACTTTACAGTTTATTCAATTTCTGTATATTTTTGTACCTGGATGCTACTGTTAAACCAAAACAGTTTTCAAAACGAAATATGAGTTAAATGACAATATTTAGTGATGTGATGATATGTTCTCTGCATGGAGTAACGTCTAGCGCAGTTGCAGTTTGTACTTATTACTAAAACAAATAGAAACAAGCAATAGCATTAATAGTTATTAATTTAAGTTAACATATGTTATGATAATTGGAACAGATTTTTATTCTTATTGTAAAATAATGGAACATTAGGTTATGAATATTGTCTCAAAAGTCATGGAAAAGTCATGGAAATTTATTGATAAAAATGTGTACGAACCCTGTATATAGAATAATATTAAAATCAGACAACACATTAAGTTTACCACATGCTAAGTGGGAATCAGACCTGTCTATTGCTCCTGATGCCAATTTCTGGACACAAATCTGCAAAAATATCTACTTCATGACAAAAAATGCCAACTTGCAACTTGTACAATATAAAGTACTTCACAGATTTCACTTCACCGGACAGAAATTGTTTAAAATGGGATTCACTTCAGAAACATGTTCACATTGCACCCAAAATGAAACAGATACATATGTTCACGCCCTTTGGTATTGTACCCCAATTAAAAATTTTTGGGAAAAGGTCATTGAATCACTATCGGTCACTATGGGATGTCACATCCCAAACTCTCCATCAGTTTGTTTACTAGGCGATATATCCATAATCAGTTTAGACAATATAAACAGTCAGTTACTCCTGGTGGCTAGTGACTCCCCGCCGTCTCCCTGAGCTATCGCTTCCACTGCCACTTGCCCTGGCTGGTTCTGACTTGCATACCACACTTTTTTTAATGCACGACATATCAGCTGAAAAACACACACACACAAAAAATAAATAATAAATAAACATAAACATATACAGGGTAAGTGTGCCGTATGGGTAGGCTGGGTCTCTGGCCTTGGCTGCACCATACGTCTCACTGTTTTAATGCATCACAAAATAGCTGAGACATATACATGATTAAAAAAAGGAAAAGGAAAGGAAGATTAAGGAAAAAAAAAGAAAAAAAAACATACAGGGCAAGATTTAAAACATAATTAATTAGAAAATAAATAAATAGACGGCTAATGGCTGATGTTTGGGGAGACGGGGGTGGGGGGGAATTAAGTTCTGATATGTCGTAGCCACGGTGGGATCGGAGGCACCCCCCAATTATTAAACATTTATTAATTTATAATCCAATATTAATTTTATGAATATTATTATTTATACCTGCCCTCTTCGTTGTACTCCACCCCTCCCCAATTTTGATGAAATCATTATTTTTATTATTATTATCATTATGATTAACATTATTATAGTTATTATTATTGTTGTTAATAACATTTGTTGTCTCTATTATTATTATTATTATTATTATTATTGTTATTATTAGTCTTTATTTAATTATATTTATATATTTATTTGTTTTGTTTATTTTTGTTTTTTATTACTCTACTTATACCTGTTATCAATCTATTATGATGCTATCTCAGTTGTATGCTTCCATCCCCAACCCAATACAATGACACACACGCAGGCACAGGCGCACGCACACACACATACATGCTCACAGACATATGAATGCAAATACAGGAGTTAATCAGAACGGACTCGTAATGTTGGTCATCAGTATGTTTGTTTGTCCAATTGGTTCTACATTTTGACACATGCAAATATTGTCACCTTATAGACTCTGTTTGTTGTTTTTGTTTTGTTGTTGTTGTTGTTTTTTTCCTCTGTTTTGTTTTGTTTATTTTTTCTTCTCTTTGTCTTATATGCTATATGTTTGGTATATTATGTATTTGGTACATGTAAACATTGTCACATTTTTTACTTGCATAAAAAAAAAAAAAAAAAAAAATACAAACCTGAATTAGACTAGTGATCATCAAATCCTTTTAACAGTTTATTTACAGACTTTGTGTTTAAGTCTTCACTTTTTTCACAAACCCTTTGCTCTCTAGACACCATGTCAGTTTCGGTTGAAATTATTTTAAGTTCAAGTGTTTGCATTATAAACACGGAATTAATACCAACATATGAAATTCAATTTATGACAGAAAAATTAGGAATGTTGGACAATAAATATATAACAGGAATTTAATAGCTTGACAGTAAACTGTGTTTGCAGTAAGTTATTACATTACTTTTATTTAGCAAGGTTTTAAATTGATCAAAAGTGATGATAAAGACATTTATGTTACAAAAGACTTCTATTTCAGATCTTCTGAACTTTCCATTCATCAAAGAAACCTGAAAAAAAAAAAAAAAAATACTGTGTTTTCAACATAATAATAAATGTTTTTTTGAGCAGCTAATCAGCATGTTAGAATGATTTCTGAAGATCATGTGACACTGAAGACTGGAGCATTGGAGCAATGATGCTGAAAATTCAGCTTTAATCACAGGAATACGTTACATTTTAAATTAAAGCAGCGATGACGCCACCTGGTGGGTTCAGGAAGACAGGGAATGGTGAGCGATATGTATTTGAAGAGGCAAATATAGAAAGAATATGTCAAAGTAATTTATATGTGCCAAACTTTGTGCTGCCATCTGGTGGTGCTATGTGTATAATTGTACACTGGCATGTAGATGTCTTCAGACCTGCACTTTTATCAAACATATGACGTTTGGTGCAGATTGAACATGGTATGTTTGAGTTAGTGTAAAGCATGATATATCCTGTTGTCAACAGGTGGCGCTATGATTACATCTGAATATTGGCCTTTAGATGTCTTCAGGCCAGGACTCTTACTAAATATGTGATTGGACATTGCATGTTTAAGTTCGTGTAAAACAAATCATTTCCTGTTGCCAGCAGGTGGCGCTATGATTATAATGGAATGTTGGCCTTTAGATGTGTTTAGTAGTTTGTACAGTGTTGCCAGCAGGTGGCATTATCACATTTAGATCTTTTCAGGTCAGGAGTCTTATCAAACATGTGAAGTTTGGGGCAGATTGGACATTGTATGTTTGAGTTATAGCAACTTCCTTTTTCATGGCGAAACATTATTTTGGTGAATTGTTTTTTTGTTTTTGTTTTTTTTTTACTACTTTTGTGTATGTGTTTTGACATGGCTTGATATGCAAGTGATGTGTTGTAGTGGATGAAAGGAAGTATACCGTATACCGTACAATGTGTTCCCCTTTAACACATGGTCTCTTCCAGTCACCCCCGTCATCCAGTGTGAGGTGGACTATTCCTGAACTTTTCCATCGGAGTTCGCGAAGTGACGAAGAGAGCAGCAAGTGGATGATAACGGAAAAGGAGTTTGGCTGAATATTGTAGATAGTTTGTAGTTGTAAGGAAAGTGATCCAAATTGAAGGAGTTTGATCGATTGTGCGTGTGCGTGTATCACCCCGTAAGTAATTATATCATTACTGAGCATTAGGAACTGTAAGGATAAACGCCATTCCGCCTGTATAAGTGTTTACATTTGAATATCGTTTACATGATTGTGCTCCGCTGCAATTATATCACTATCATTCAGAATTGTTTACGTCATTTACGGTCAGTTCATGCAGATTTAGTCAGTATAACCACGGATGCACGGCCGTATCTCAGGTAGCGCGCATGCGCTCTAGAGTTGTTTACATTCTAAGTTACAGCACTTGCACAGCGGGAATGCTCACGTGAACAGTTCATGCACGGTTTAGTGCACACACATACTTTGTATACGTTTGTACTGGACACTAATGCCCACTTAGATAATTTTTAGACTTTGGTTGTTATATCGTATGCTATATTTATCTCCATTGAACAGTCATTTTCAAATAAGCTTTATTAACGTTGTGCTGTGTTTTATATATATCTATATTCATATTTGAATTTGCACTTTGTTGCTAGTCCGGGTTTGGGTGAAGGCAACAGTTTGTCCGGTCAGAACAATAATGTCTCACTCACATAATCCAAATTGTCTTTATTGACTGTGTATAGAAGTGTGGTTCTGAAAATATAGAATACAAACACACATTTTAAATGATTTTATCTCAACGACTAAATAAAATAATTACTAATATTATAAACCCAGATCAAACCGGATTCATAAAAGGGAGATACTATGGCGACAATATATGCAGATTATAAAATATAATTAATTATTCATTAATAAAAGGGGAAGAGGCTGTGATTTATATAATTGGATTCATAAAATGCATTTGATAGAGTGTCCTGGCAATTTCATACTATGCAACAATTTGATTTTGGACCTACTTTTCTTAAATGAGTACATACCTTATACTCCAATCCACAAGCCTCAACTAGAGTTAACAGACATAAATCAAGGGCTTTTAAGTTGGAGCGAGGATGTAGACAAGGTTGTGCACTATCCCCATTACTATTTGCTATAAGTATGCAACCTCTTGCTCAGCTTATAACAGAAGTGTGTTTTATAAGTGTGGTTATAAAAGATATTAACATAGGCGAAGAAGAGCTTAAAATGTGCTATATGCAGATGATATCCTATTGTATGTATCCGAACCCCAATCGACAACACCCCAGCTTAAAGCTGCAGTCCGTAACTTTTTTGGTTAAAAATGATCCTTTTAATGGAATGTTTAAATTCTAGGAAGCAGAGCATTGTTGGAGAGCTTCTGGAGTGTGTGTGTCGTGAAGCTCCATTGCAGACGTTGTGCCGTTCTGTCCTCTGTCTCCTGCCCCAGACTACTTTTGATTGTGTAGTGTTGATGAATGACGACGTTGTTGACTTACGGTTGAAATATTCTCTGTGTGTGTACTTACTTTCAGTCGCGCCATGGAGATATTCCATTTCTTAGCATCAAAGTTTAAACTCCACTTTAGTTCTCTGTAACTCACACTCAAGAGTTTCTGATAGTAAACAGTTATTCATTGTTTGTATTCATTTTTCATTGTGTTTTCATCGTTAGTTCAGAAGTAGTAGGTTGGGGATTGCCTTTTATTTTTATGAACCCAGTTTTCTCCTGGTTTTTGGCCAGATAGGGAGCTAGGGAAGATTCGAATCAACAACTTGTTGAAGATCTAAATGAGTTTTATTGCAGGTTTGAAAAACACCATTCACACCTCCTCCAACTCCCGTCTCCCCCACCTCCTGCACTGCAGATCAGTGAAGATGATGTGCGTCAGGTCTTCAGAAAGAACAAGAGAAGGAAGGCACCAGGCCTAGGCGGTGTGACACCAGTCTGTCTGAAAACCTGCGCTGATCAGCTGGCCCCCATCTTCACACAGATCTTCAACAGATCACTGGAACTCTGCGAAGTCCCCTCATGCTTCAAATGCTCCATCATCATCCCCGTCCCAAAGGAACTTACTGGACTTAATGTTTACAGACCTGTGGCTCTAATGTCTGTGGCCATGAAATCATTTGAAAGACTGGTTTTGGCTTATCTGAAGGACATCAGTAGACCCTTACTGGACCCCCTGCAGTTTGCCTACAGAGCAAACAGGTCTGTGGATGATGCAGTCAAGATGGTACTGCACTACATTGTAATAGAATGAACTCGTATTTAAGCTTTTATTCTGAATTTTAGCTTTAGGGAATCAAATCGTAGGGATTCGATATTGATCTGACTAATTGATATTAATCAAAATGTATAATTTATACCTTATTAACGACTCGACCAGTGAGTATTAAGCCAGTATATTTTAGCAATTTGGTTTAATTCGTGCCAAGGACAATAATACAGAATTGGTTGGGTAAATTTAAGAGCACAGGTAACAAAATCTTTGGCAAATAATTTCAAATTTGAAAATCATGGCACCAGACCATTCATTATAAATGAAACGAGAGTTTATTTGCTATTCTATGATACAATACTAACAAATACATACACACACATACACGCGTTCTGGCAAGATGAAAGCAGTTTGAAGAAAGTTAAGGTTATACTCTTTCCTGAGAATAAAGATGACCTGAAGACATCCCAAACAGAGGCTTTGACTTTAATCTTAAAAATTCATTCAAATCAGCTCAGCAAATAGAGATGGTTTGGTTACTTGCTTTAAGTTGACTTGAAGGCTAGCTGGCTCTGTGGAGGGTTGCTTGAGGGAATCCCAGAGCGGATTTTGCAGCTGCTGTGTCGTTGTCGCGTGACGTCACTCGGGGAATCCCTTTTGGATTGGCTTCCTGGCAGCGCGCGAATGGCAAGGCTTTGAAGTTCTTACGCTGCAGGCCTTGCAGGTTTCGTTGGTCAGAAGTTGACAGTGTTGAAGCCTTGGATGGTCAACCTGATGTTAAGGCTGTAGGCGGGTGAGGCGAGAACAAAGTTTCCAAGCAGCCAAGTTTTTCCAGCTCAGTTTTTTTCCTTCCACAGCATTTGCAAATCTGGGTGTCTGTTTTTATCGGACTGATTTGAGTCCATCCCATTCACTGTTTGATCCAATCACATTGTCTCTGTAGGGCAGAGCCCCGCCAAGCACGGCTTCTCTTTGTGCATACATTATCTTAATGTGTCATCCATCATGTGGGGAATATTTCTTAATAACTTCTTAGAAAAGTATTCATCATTCATACGAGACTGAAAATTGACATATAATTCATGGCAACTTCCTGCATCTGAAATAAGCTTTAACCCAATACTACACACCGCTATCTATTCAAAAGACAGTTATAAGGCAAAGATCTAACTAAAACACACCATGCATAATGTAAAACACCAAGAATATATATAGATATATATAAGACATCAAACATGTCATTTGTTGATACTCTTGCTCTAATAGCAATGGAAGTGAATGATTGTCTTTAAAGATCCTCTGTGTAACTAGAGTTTCTTTCGTTGTAAGAGAAAAGAGGCGCGTATTCTCCTGGAATGCAGGGAAGAAAAGGGAGTTGTTATGAGGTCATGGGGATGTCTGTGGTGTAGATTTGTTGAGGTCTGGTCAACGTATATCTGTCTTTTCTTGTTGATACCATCATTGAATTATGGTCAAAAGCAGTCAGGGGACTCAGGGAGGGTCTGTGCTGGAGCATGTCCAGATCCCACGTGCTTTGTACTTTCTGTTTATTTGACTTTATGGTAAACCGGTCAGGAATAACATTGAAGATTCTGTTCTCCAAAGGGTGGCCAGATGTTCTCCTCTCAGCTTCATGGGCCTCATGAGGAGAACAGGCAGGAAGCTAGTCAGATACTTGGGCATTGTGTTGGTCATTTGTAAATTTTACGACTCTGCATGGAGTGTAAGCTCCTTGGAATGTTCTGGGTTAAGATTATATGTGTGTGTTCTTTTCGACCAGGTTCTACAACATCGTGCAACATCCAGACAGACCCGGGATGTTGAGCCCACCTCCGTCTGTCAGTGGATCACCAGCTTCCTGACAGACAGGCAGCAGCTAGTGAGGCTGGGAAAATACACATCCAGCACCCGTACGATCAGCACTGGTGCCCCCCAGGGTTGCGTTCTCTCCCCACTGCTCTTCTCCCTCTACACCAACGACTGCACCTCTAAAGACTCCTCTGTCAAGCTCCTGAAGTTTGGAGATGACACCACAGACAAGAAGTTAAGGAGCTGGCTGTCTAGCGCAGTCTTAACCTGAAGCTGAACACGCTCAAAACAGTGGAGATGATCGTAGACTTCAGGAGAAACCCCCCTGCTCTCCCCCCACTCACCATCATGAACAGCACTGTGGCTGCAGTGGAGTCATTCAGGTTCCTGGGCACCACAATTTCTCAGGACCTGAAGTGGGACAATCACATTGAGTCCACTGTGAAAAAGGCCCAGCAGAGGCTGTACTTCCTTCACCAGCTGAGGAAGTTCAACTTGCCACAGGAGCTGCTGAAACAGTTCTACTCCACCATCATTGAATCCGTCCTCTGCACTTCAATAACTGTCTGGTTCAGCTCAGCTACCAAATCTGACCTCAGAAGACTACAGAGAGTAGTCCGGACTGCTGAGCGAATCATTGGTACAACCCTCCCTACTCTCCAAGAACTGTACTCATCCAGAGTGAGCAAAAGGGCTGAAATCACTCTGGACCCTCACATCCAGCACACTCTCTCTCTGAACTGTTGCCGTCTGGTCAACGCTACAGAGCTCTGAGCACCAGAACGACCAGCACAGGAACACTTTCTTCCCTCATGAACACTTGACAATAAATGCGGAACACACAACGCTATAATAAATTTATTTATTTAACACAAATACTTATTTAAATTTCAATTTGCCAATATCATACCTTTATATACATAATTGTCTATATTATATATTGTTTTTTTGCTATTTTGTACATTGTCTATTTTGTATATTTGTATATTATTCTTTTTATTATCTGTGTCCTGTCGCTGTCATTCTGTCACACTGTGGAGCTTCTGTAACTATAACAAATTCCTCGTATGTGTAAACATACCTGGCAATAAAGCTCATTCTCATTCTCTCATTCATTCTCTCTTATTCTCATTATCATATGGATTTTCCTTTTATTGGTGTTCTTATTTGAAAAATCTTGAAACTGTGAGAAACACCTACTGAATTTTTTTTTTTTTAACCCTTTGTCTTTGTAAATCTTTTCAAATGTCTGTACCCCTATTGTCTATCTCTGATGTATAACTTTTATAGCATGTTCTAATAATATTAAAAAAAGTTAAAAAAACAAAACAAAAACATTTTAATCCATTTTATTGCATATGAATTATTGACAGTACCGCCGCTCCCTATAGGCAGAGTACGCAGTTTGCGTAGGGCACCAACTCCCAGGCTCCCAGGGGGACACCATCCCAGTTGCTCAAAAAAAAAATTAAAATAAAAAAAACAAACGTGATGTGCCATTCCCGCGCCCGCTCGCACCTCGTGTTTGCGGCTGAATGCAAATTATCATAATTGATGGACAACAATGCCCGTGAAAATACATCAGCAATCTGGCGCCAAGAAAAAAAAAAGAAATTAAAAAAAGACGAAAACGAAGCCTGTGCGTTTTTTTTGGGTGTTGAGGTAAATAACGTGTTTTAATGTCGGTAATAATTTCACCATCACCAACACATTTAATATTCTCTCCGAGTTTTCTTGTAGCCATGATAACCACAAATTAACCACGGTTTTGTTACTTCAAATAATAATAATATATAAAGAAGTATTAAGATAACATTTTTTGTGGTTATAAAACAAACCTAAGTCAACAACAGCTTTTAAAATGACTTAAAATGCATTATATAAAAACAATGAGGCAACCCTGCTGAAAAAAAAACAATACAACACAGAAAATCCTAATTAAAAAATGGTTTTCTGTAGTGTTTTGGGACATATTCCATTAGGATTTAGAAGGTGACCAATTAGCAGTAGAGACCAACAGAGTCCATTTACAGTTTCCATTAAACCAAGTAAGTCAACAAGTCCCATTATAACCAGTAAAACCATTACAAATTTTGTGATGGCGTCTTTTTTTTTTGTTTTTTTTTCAACATTACAGATGCCTGCAAAGGGAGCCAAAGGCTTGGTCATTGCTGCTGTTACACTTACAGGACGATCATATCCTTGTTTAATAGTCTATTGACCAAACAGTTAATTCAAATATCCACTTAATCTTTCATTTTTGGCCACTTTTTTGCTATAGATGACACAGCCTCTATAATTTCTTCAACATAAAACATGTGTACATCACAACCCTTACAAAAATTAACCATGGCTTTAGTAGTAAAACTGCTTAATATTCTTTTGCTTGATTTCTGAATGCTTGAGACTATAAAATAGTCAGACAACTGTATTACTGCCATAGGTTACTGTCTAGAGCCACAATTTATTTACTTTAATAAAATATAAAAGTTCTATTTTTTTACTTCCATAATATTTGATGGAGGGGGCACAACTATACAATCCGGCCCTGATTGAACTCTTCTTGGTGGACACACTGTTTTAGATGAAGTGAGAAAACAATAAGTGTCATAGATTTGATTTAAAAATGATAAAGTTCAATTGAAGGGAATAATTGTGTTAAATACATTCTATTATTAATCCCTCATAACATTTACAATTGAAAATATTTTCACGTTTAAACAGTTACAATTGCTGGACGTGTTTTGTATCATGTCTCAAGAATCAGTGTTAAGTGAAATATTTAAAACTAAATGGTTGAATGTAATTAAACATTTTAAATGTAAAATAATTCAAAAAGTTTTGCTGTGTAGATTTAAGTAAACTTAACCTAAAGTATCGATCTCATTAGGCTAGTAACGATCAGATACCAATACCAACGTATGCAAGCGAGATAAGTATCGTTCCGCCCAGCCCTAAAGAGAAGGAAACGAAACTGAAAGTTTCAGTAAAGTCTAGATAGGCTGCGACGCTATTTCAGAACACCGTGGAACAAAACAGATTCCATTACAATTATTGGTAAGTCCAGCAAAGTCTTTCTCATACCTTCCTTGATGTCGTGATGTGTGTGTCTTGATATTATATTATATTATACATTTCATTTTGAATATTACGCTCAAAGTCGATCTTGATTTCACTGGAAGACGTTTCCTCAACGAGTCAGGCACAGTTCATGAATAGCTGACGTTTGTCACAATGCATTTATTAGGTCTATACAAATTTCTTCAAAATAACCCTTACAAAAATTAACTGCAATACATTGAAGTACAACTGCAGTGAAACTGCAGTACAAAGTAGTATAAATGCAGTACAATTAAGTACAACTGTATATTTGCAGTATAATGAAGTACAGATACAATATAACTGCAGTTCAGTGATACGCTGAAATGCAGGTGAAGATTTCAGATGCAAAAACTTCTAAATCTGTCTGATTACATTTATTTAATTGTATTTATTTTTTTATGAGCATTTAAAAATAAATAAATAAATAAAGCTCCTATGATTAGGTTCAGTAATTTCACTTTAATGGCAATGAGGTTCTTTTCTTTGCCTTTAAAGTCTTCTTGTATAGGCCCTGTACTGCAGTTATGCTGTATTGTGCAACATGTAGCAAGTGCTGTGGTTACAGTAGACTTGGTAAGTGTTTTTTATTTTTATTTTTTTTTTGTAACGTAGACTTCCTATACAATATTCGTACAAAAATATTTTTGTGCAAAAAATATTTGTCTATGGAATATTTCACCCGCATAGATTAATAACCCGCACGTGTGATCTTCCTTCGCGCCAAAGGTCGTTGTCCTGACGACGAGTCTCGCGAGCAGCGGATTATTTGTAACAGACAGTAAATCAGCGTCTTTTCCGTAGTGTCTACTGCAGGATGGATGTAAAGTATAAAACACGTTTTGGTTTGACAAGATCGTTCACAATTAAAGCACAAAGACATAACAACATTACACCCCGAGACCTTTCACAAGTGCGACAAAAGAGAAGAAACGCTTTCCGGAAGAAGTTCATCAGGCGAGTTGGAGTCTAGCCGAGTCATCAAGTTTAGCGGTGAGTATAATGTCTAATGTCCTCATATATCTTTAGTTATAATTTTAGAGCGATGTAAAATAACTTGACTGATATCTTATTGAACCCGCTGAGATGAGAAGAAGATGAGAGGAAACGCGCTTCAGTGCTGATAGAAAGACAAACAACTGGTTTAATGCCGTTTTACTACACTTT
This sequence comes from Acrossocheilus wenchowensis, assembly GCA_029620275.1. Classification (NCBI taxonomy): domain Eukaryota; kingdom Metazoa; phylum Chordata; class Actinopteri; order Cypriniformes; family Cyprinidae; genus Acrossocheilus; species Acrossocheilus wenchowensis. Next base: position 3,156,497 of record CM056135.1, read on the forward strand.
TACTATAGTAAACACCAACATCTCAATCCAACCAGTGACAACCCTGTGTATAGATGTATTTAACTCTGCTATGGCTCCACAATTTGTTAGTCAGTTCTGTAGAAATGAGTCGTGTCATTGTCCAGCTCAGTTCAGTTCTCAATAGCATCAGTACATCATTTACAATAATGGAATAAACTCAACTGTACTGAATACAGTGTATTTGTTTGTTTGTTTGTTTCTAGGAGAGCATCAACTCCTAACTGACATGAGGAAAAAATCACTGAAAAGTGTTCAGTGTACAGTGGACTTTATTTCTGGAAATGCTTCAAAGGTCACTCACATTCTAGTTAGCCACAAATGTAAACCTGATTTTAGATTTTAGTCTTTAAATGAAATCCGTAACTCCAGCTACTTGTAGGCCCACAGTCCTGTATATTTCACACTAAATTGTGATGCAGCCTGAATCATAATCATGTTCATTTGATGGCCAGAGGAGAACTGATCCATAAACTAAACATACTCTCTCCCAATGTTTTTTTTTCTCCATGAGAAAGAGTTTGGGTTCCTTGTCTCTGTCGACTTTTGGCGTGCTTATTTGGGGTCTAATAATATTCTGCAATATTATTGATCTGACTCCACTGACACTATTGATGAGGACTGAACTGAGCTAGATGATGACACCACTGCTATCTAGATGCACTCAAATTATTTTATATTTGATGATTTTTATCGAGTCAACACTGATTTTAACTGAACAATGACACGTTTTACTGTTTAGAGCTGCTTCACAGCAGACGTGAATTCTGTTTGCATCATTATTTTTCTATTTATCACTGTAAAGCAGCTTTGAAACAATCTGTATTGTATAAAGCGCTATATAAATAATGGTGACTTGACTTAAATTGGTTCAAATCTTCAAAAAAGTGCATGAAACAGGCAACCTGAATAAACACAAAATACAGTTTATTAATGGTAACTGTATTTGCCTTTGTTTTATGTTCATTTTCTTAGGAATATCTGACAATATTTAGTGCTGGATATACGCAAAAATAGAATAAATCAGGATTTTTTTTCACAGCACTGTACACCAGCATTTATGTTTAGTGTGACATTAATGTGTGGAAATGGACATTTTTTTTAGTGTGTGATTTGCTATTTTCAGGAAAATGAACTAAAAAAAGATGACCAAAAATATAATTCAACAGAAGATGATGGCTGTGGTGAAACAAGCACTCAAATAATGGTGAGCAGTAATCTACTTTATTTAATTGATCTTTTATTAACTATTATCTTTATAGTTTATAATACATAATAACTGCTATTGTATTTCAGGAACTAAGACCTGTGGGAGTGCTGGAGAAATCAAGTCCTCTGTCGACTCAGCCGTGGAAGAGATCTTCAGACATGAAGAGATCGAGGAGTTAAATGAAGTCAAAGAGCTAAAAGAAGATTTACAATATTAGTGCCATTTCAGCATGAAAACAGAGAGAGAGCCGAGGGAGTGGAAAGGTAATGAAATCTAGTTATAACAGCAGTTATTCTCAATGCTTAACATCAGCTCTGAACATTGATTCTCTCTGATTGACTGGAAGGTGTGCATTAAAACAATGAATGCAGATAATTACAATCAGTTCCATCGCTATTTTAAATCAATGCACTGCTTGTACTGTAGCACACACATACAGTCAGAACGCTAGATCTAACGACCTGTAACCAAATAAACTCATGGAAATGAACTTAGTTTTACCCTTCCAGTCAAGCTGTACTCCACAAACATTAAAGGGTTAGTTCACCCAAAAATGAAAATTCTGTCATTAATTACTTACCCTCATGTCGTTCCAAACACATAATAGCTTTGTTCATCTTCAAAACACAAATTAAGATATTTTTGATAAAATCCGAGAATTTTCTGACCCCTCTCTATTGGCAGCAACTCAACTTATAACACATTTAAGTTCCAGAACAATAGGAAAGACATTGTGAAAGTAATCCATGTGACTCCAGTGGTTTAACCTCAATTTAGTCTTGATCAATTTAGTCAATTTACTCTCATGCGTTGTGATGCTCTCATGAATGCACATTACAGATCAATATTTTTATAAATAAGTGGTAAAGTAGTTTTTTTTTTGGACTCAAACACTCGTGTCGCTTCATAAAATTGAGTTAAAACAACTGGAGACACATGAATTACTTTAACGATGTCTTTCCTACCATTCTGGAGCTTGAATGTGTAAGTTGCATTGCTGTCTATGCAGGGTCAGAAAGCTCTCTGATTTCTTTAAAAATATCTTTGTTTGTGTTCCAAAGAGGAATGAAGGTCTTTCGAGTGTGAAACCACACAAGGGTGACTAATTAATGACAGAATTTTCAGTTTTGGGTTAGCTATCTCTTTAAAGGCAGCTTCAACTTAACTTTTTAAACTAGCTGTAACAGGTGTGTATTACACAATTTTAATCAACTTCAGTGGAGGCAACCTGTTTCACGTTGGGTGATTCTTTGCCTCCACCTCATGCATTAAAATCATGTAATGCACACCTAGCCATGGATTAGCCCTTATGTGTGAAGAGGGGTATAGGCTACACACAGTATTAAATGAAGGGGGCACAATAACCTTGGAACACATATATTCTATATACTGTATTCTAGTAGTATTTAAATTATATACTTTTATATTCGTAAATAATGTTTTTTTCTATTATTATTATTATTATTATTATTATTTTTAAAATTATTATTATTATTTTTTATTTAAGGTTAGAATTTGGAACGAAAAACCAAAATGATAAAATAATGGCAAATAACTTCGGAGGACTCTGTACAGTATGTAAACATGATTGTGTCTATGCTTTTTTCCAGAAATGCATGTTATTGTGGGTAGTGCCATGGACTATCAGTGGAGGAACAGAAAGCTCTGAGATTTCATTATAAAGATCTTCATTTGTGTTCTGAAGATGAATGAAAGACTTGCGGGTTTGGAACGATATGAGTGTGAGTTATTGATGACAGAATTTTAATTTTTTGGGTGAACCAACCTTTTAACTTCTGTTACCTGGAGTGTTCAAGACATTGTTAATGCTGACCAATATGCCATAAGATATTAACTGGGAGTAGAATGAATACTTTACACAAACACTTGGTGACATCACAATTCAAGATATATTTTAAGCATACTAAATATGCGTGTGGTGAAAAGTGTAACTGAAACTTGAGAATTTCTGATAGTTTTTTTTTTTTTTCAGACTATATCCAAAATAGTGTTTCCACATCTGAGATAAAGGCAATCATAAGAACCAAGCAGAACGATGAGGATAAGCTCTTCAAAAAATGAAACCTGTCTGAATAATGAGGGAAGAAATGTGCATGATTGTGTGATTTGTAAATAAACGCTAAATACATTTAGTGTAACTCTCAGCCTGTTATTTTAAGTTTAAAGAAAAGTAAAATCATTTATTGTTGCATTGCTGTTTGAGACATTCACTGTTGTTTTGTACCTTAATTTATTATATTGCAGTTGTGTAAAATAAAACTTGTTATTCTGAATATTCTGGCTGCATTTCAGTGTTACTGTACAGCATTTTATTAGTATTGCACTTTGGTAGTACTGCATTGTACTTCAGTTGTGTTATTGCAGTACTACTGCAGATTTATTGCAGTATAACTGTAGTAATACTTCAGCTGTATTGCAGTAATACTGCGGTTCTATTGCAGTTGTTTATTAGTAATACTACAGCTCTACTGCAGTTGTATTTCAATAGTACTTCAGATGTATTGCAGTAAAATGGCAATAATGCAGTTTTTTTGTGTCCAAAAAACTGCATTTTTCTACATGTAACAAAAACTGCAGTATTACTTTAAAAAAAAACTGCAGTAATTTTTTGTAAGGGAAGAATCTGCCCGCGGTGGCCTATAATTAAATTATCTCAACGTTCGCGTAAATGCTGTTTTCTTTAGCCTCGATTTGCGATTACTAAATGTGTTTTCTTCCGTGTTCAGGGACATTTACCTTTTTATTTATTTTTTCATTTTAATTTTATTAATGCTTAAACATTGCCAATGGATCACACACAAATCCATAAAATAACGACCAATAGTTATAAATTAAATATAATTGACAAACACAAATGCATAAACATTTATAATGAATTAAAATGATTACAAAAAATTAAATAAATAAAACAAATGAAATTAAAAACCTCTTAAAAGATTGTGAACGTCATTACAGAGACAATCATACACAAGAAAAGCATCTAAATGCACAGATTTTCTTTAAATACTTCTCTGTAATACTGGGCGAATGTCTCCTCTGCTTGTTTGCAAAAAGAAATATAAAAAATATTTAGACAGATTAGAAGTGACAGGATATATTGTATGTAAAATTTTAAAGTGTGTTTCCTTTGCCTTATTGGAAATACAATATTTCCGAGGTACAAGCCAGGTTCTTTTCCAGTCTAAATAATCAACCAAGGTCCTCCAGTAGAACTTTCCCCTTGAAGAAATTTTCCTTTTACATTGAATTATTAATATATAATTATATATATATTCTGTGGAAGCCGTAGGACCAAGAACTCGTTCCGAGCATTTTGATTGACTTTCCTACCAGTCTGTCAACATGTGTATTTGCATACCTCTGCGCACCCGGTTCGCACAGACAGGATCCGTCATCAGCGCGTTCAGGTACGCTGTGCAGACAGAGCGAGATTTGAAGGCAAACATCAACAACCTGATCTTCCTTCCTTGTATTGTTGTACTTTTACTAACTGTGCTATAAAGTTTTGTCACCGTTGAATGACACATGATTATTGTAGTAATGTTGTCTCTGATCGTCTGAACTGAATGCATATATGCCTTCAGGGGCGTGGCTTTGGATGGCGATTGCGGGGAGGGTGGGACCTTCGCTTTCAGTGCTATCAGGCTAAAGTTAGCGTTTGCCCAGATCTCCTACTGCACCTTTTAAAATGTTTACTGACCCGAATTGGTTTTAATACAATTCACCAAAGAATCACATTATTAGAAAATAGCAAACATATCAATATTCTAAGAAAATTAGGACTTTACAAAAATAACACAAAATAAACATGAGAACATATGATAAAATGTTTTTAACCAGTATTTTTTTACATTTTCTGATTGTATTCAATACCTTAATTTGCAGTAAATGCTAAAGTAAAAACTACAGTATGTAGGCCTACAGCAAAAACTTTTCAAATATTATTGTGTTTATGGTTTTTGAAATAGATTCAGGAATGTGATTTTTTCCGTATTTATATGGATTTCCATATTTTTTAACTGATAAACACTCGCACATACTTATAAACTCGATCCATGCACACACACCTATACATACTCACATATACATATAAACTTGATCCATGCATATGCACCTATAAACACTCGCACATATAAACTCGATGCATGCACACACCCATAAAACACTCGCGCAAACATACAAAATAAAATTCACAAACGTATACAATTCCGATAAGAAAGACGCATGCTTTAGTTGTGTATATAAGTATATGCAAGTGATTTCATGTGGATGTACGTGAACTTTTCAGTGCAAACGGAAGGCATTTCAGTGTTGCTGTCCATTTCACTCGGCATGAGCCAAAGAGAATTATTGAAAATAATTTTCAATTTAAACTTTACAGTTCAAAAAGTTATTAGCATAAACATAAGTGCAAATGTAAACAGTTGTTGGTGCTAGAGGGATTGAGTTAGAGACTCCAAGTTTCCTATAGTAACAGATCAGACTGTCCTCTATCTGTGTGCCAAATTTCACAACTTTTCTGCAATCGGTTCTATGGGCTGTGTGGGGGACCGAGTGGTCAAGACAAAGGAACACCAACTTTTGGCAAAGGGTCAAATGGGTCTTTATTTAAACCCCAAATCAAAAAACTCAAACTTGTTACAACAAAAAGTAATAAATAATAAACAAAGAAATAAGAGCCAACAAAGACAAGCTGACAAGACTACAACTGAACAACCAAACGAACAAAGACGACAACTTGCGAAGGAAAGAATGGGCCCATTACAACACAAAAGGGTAAAATAACTACACATTACATTAAACACATAACTGTCACAGTCTCTGGTTGCTGTGCCCTGAACTGGCCACTGGATGGCGCTCTCCGCTTTCACTGTTGCATGTTATGAACTCTATTTCCCATGGTCCTTTGTCCAGTCTTTTCTGTACTGATGATCAACAGCTGTAGGTCATTAACTCATGACTTGAATGGCTTGATGCCGGATTTTGTTGGCGTTGAGGCAACAGGGGATAGAGTTCGGAGGTTTTGCCCAAATTTTTTGGAGCCTTGTGGTGGGGCTGGAATACAATGACGGGGCGCTCAAGGATTTCTTTAATGTGTGCCTGGATGATCCTCTGTCCCATTTGGGAGATGGAGGTACTTGGGACTGCTGGACTTTTGGGGCTTTGCCAGATATCTATATGCCAGTGGGCTTCACCAGGCCAACCAGAAACCCTCCGCAGGGATTTTCCCACCAGCCCTGGCCTTCCGACTCCCACGGAAAAGCAGAGGGTGAGAAGGAGGAGTGGTCCTGGAGGACCCGACTTCTTTGATCCCAAGTCTGGCGGTCCTGGACCCGACTCCAGTGGTCCCAAGTCCGGTGGTCATGGAAGACCTGACCCCGGTGGTCCCAGAGCTTGCTACAGAGGCCTCTGATTTCGCCGCTGCTTCCATTATCAAGAAGGCTGTCTTTGTCTTTCATCTCATGGCTGTTCTGCGTGTATGGGCCACTTCAGAGCCCACTCCAGAGCCTGCTCCAGTCCAGATGTTGGAGGATGTAATGCAGTCCCATGTTGACTGCATCATCCACAGACCTGTTTGCTCGGTAAACAAACTATAGGGGGTCCAGCAAGAGTCCAGTGATGTCCTTCAAGTAGACCAACACCAGTCCCTCAAATGACTTCATGACCACAGATGACTCAGTGACGCGATCCACTCTGAACAGCTGGAAGCCTGTTTGATGAAGCGCTCTGTCTGGGAAGCCATGCACGGCGCTATCTTATCTGCTTGAGAACTTTTAATAACAGCTTGCCTTGTACTCTACCACGTTGCCAGAGATGAACACAGCTGTACGGGCTTTCAGAGTAGCACAAACCCAATTGTTAATCCATGGCTTCTGATTGGGGTAGATTGCAGTCTGGTCATTCTCCTCTGATCTTAACAGGGCATTTTCACTCACAGAACTGCTGTTTACTGGATATTTTCTCTTTCTTGGTCCATTCTCTATAAACGCTAGAGATGATTGTGCAAGAAATTCCCGGCAGATCAGCAGATTCTGAAATACTCTGACCATCCCGTCTGGCACCAACCAACTTGCCACATTCAAAGCAATTTATATCAGCTTTCTTCCACATTCTGATGCTCAGTTAGAACTTCAGCAAAACATCTTGACCACATCTACATGCCTAAATGCTCTGAGATGCTTCATGTGATTGGCTGATTAGATATTTGCATTAACGAGCAGTTCAACAGGTGTGCCTAATTAAAAAAAAAAGTGGCCCAAAAAATAAAGCTGATTTGACATCTTCAGAATAAACAAACAGAGAATGACCAAAATCAAACCTTTACTAATAATACAAATTAGCCTACAGTTTTATGTTCAATAATTAAAATGATAAATTACCGAACACAACATTAGTTTATAAATAAAGGTTTATTTGTTGTTGTTTTCTTGTATTTCTTTTTTTTTCTTTCTTTCTTTTTTTTGTAAAAGTATGCAAGGTGTGGGATTAAAGTGCTGTACATAGGAATCAAATATAATTAACATTTTAATTTTTTCAACAGCTGTTGCCCGTATTCCTCCTGCCAGGAGAGGAGTCAGCAAAACCAGAATGCCTCTTGAGAGTGAGTGTAGTCTGCAGAGACACAATATACAGGATATTTGAGCCACCTAAAGGGTCACTTCAGGGTGCTGATTATTTTACAGGCACCCATTACATTGTGACATGCTGTAACATCATGTGTGTTGTGTGTTTCAGTGAGTGATTTGAGGATTGTTCTTGTGGGTAAGAGTGTGTCAGAGAACAGCCAAGTGGGAAACTTCATCTTAGGAAGAGCAGCGTTTGACAGTGAATCTCCTTCAGATGATGTAGTGCCGTACAGTGACAAAGTCCGAGGAAAACATGTGACTGTCATCAACACTCCTCTCCTGCTCAACCCTGATCTCTCACTGCATCACATCACACAGGCAGTGAAGGAGTGTTTGTCTCTGTCTGCTCCGGGACCTCACGTGATCATTCTGGTCCTCAAACCTGATGAGTGTTCAAGAGACGAGAAAGTGTGCATCGAGATCCTGCTCAGCTGTTTCTCTGACAGTGTGTTTCAGCACACCCTGGTGCTCACGACACAAGAGCCAGAACATACTGAGCCGACCGAAGTCAATCATGTCATAAAGGAAATCATTAAAAAATGTTTGAACAGACACAGCAGAATGGAGAGAAGCAGCACTCCAGCTGACCTTATAGCCACAGTAAAGGAAATTGTTCAGGAGAATGATGGATGTTACTTGAATTGTAACAAATGGGAAGATTTCACTACAGACACCACAGAAAGAGGTGAGTGCACAAAATAGTTCAATAAATATCATTTATTTGTAAATAAACATGTTATGCTGCAGTCACATCAAGTTTTATGTAAGCCTGGGGTCCTTTGTTCCTACCTTGTTTAATACATCTGAGATGATTTGACAGATGCCAGATCTTCTGATCGTGATAACTGATCTCTGGCTAATTTTGTTCTTCAAATGAGTTTGTGAATTTGATTAATCAGTGTGAAAAAAGCATTATTTGTGGATAATATAGTCCATATTAAATAAAATAAAAAACAATTGCGCTGTTTAACCAGGAAAAGCTTTTATTTTGTACAAAATTGCAAAAATTCCTAACCCTAACCATTTTAAGTCAGATAAAAAGAAAACCTGCACATAAACTACAATGCAAACACTTTTACAGAATAAATTACGATACACATCAAAAAAAGTAAAAAAAAAAGTGTTTTTTGCATGATGAGACGGCATAACTGTACAAACCAGTGGATGGTCCGATCTTGTCACACAACATTTGAAATGCTGTTTTGATCATTCTAAAGTGTCTGAGCAAAGACTGTCGTCAATGTTCATTGCAATTATCCTGAAGGGATATGATGTATTCGGCCGATCTATGCAATCTTGTCATGAGTGATAAGATCAACCACTGTTGTGTCATCAGCAAATTTCCCAGTAATATTGGAGCTGTTAGTAGCCACACAATCATACGTGTAGAGGGAGTACAGGAGAGGACTCAACACACATTCCTGTGGAGCACCAGTGTTAAGTGTGAGCACTTGGCACTGATCAGACAAGGAAGCTCAGGGTCCAGTTTGTTTCTGATTGACTGAGGTTGTCTTTCAAAATCCTGTCGTAGTCTCGCTTTTTCATGATTCCTTCGACCCCTGACAAGATTCCCAGTTCCAAAAGCACGAAACATCCCCACAGTGTTTCACCGGAAACAGTGTTTTTTTTAGGTTGAGCACCTCCAAACATAGGCATCTCTATGGCCAAAGAGCTGTAGTTCCTCTTCAGGAACTCGAGCTGCGTCCAAGAACGCTAGGGGAACGCCTCCAGCATGACCGCGCTCTGATACAAATGTAATCTGTCCAAAGGATGGGCGAGACGTCACGGGCGGGTGACGTAACGGCCAGGAGGCATAAAAGCACATGCGGTGGAACCGGCGTCAGCTTTTGTCATTCAGCTACCGCTACTCTGTGTGTGTGTCTGTCGATCTGTGTTGTGAGTCTTATTTAGTGTTGTTTGTCACTTGAAATAAGCTCCGCAATGTCTAAAGTGCAGAGAAACTAGGGTTTCACTTTATTTTGATGGTCCCTCTAACACATTCTATTGACTATAAGTAATATTGCACCTACAATTCTACCAACTCTCATTAGAGTATTAGTAGTGTATTAGTTGACTGGTAGGGTTAGGGTTAAAATAAGTTGACACGTTCTTGCAAAGTTACTTATAGTCAGTAGAATATCTGTTGGGAGACCAACGCAATAAGGAGTTAGTAGATATGAAGCAGACAATCTACTAATACTCTTATGAGAGTTTGTTGACATGTAGTTGCAACATTACTTACTGTCAACAGAATGTTCAAAAGGGACCATCAAAATAAAGTGTTACCGAAACTAGCACTTGGGCGAGAGCAGATCGCATTACAGGCTGCGTGTTTTTCACTAACAGTCCGTGTGTGGTCTGCTTGAGAGCAGAGCACGCAGAGTCAGCTCTCGAGGGAGCTGACTGCCCGCTTTGTGAGCGTTTGTCGCTGCGTATGCTTACTCTCAGAGGGCTCTCTTTGAGGAGGGAGCTTTCACCTGCGTTCCTTGCGTTACCGGCCTTTCGCCGAGGCGGAACAGCGGCTGCGCTTGCGGGGCTCACAGATGGATCAGGTGGAGGGAATGAAGACGGGCGAGCCCCTATCTTCTTCTTTCCCATCAGATCCAGCGCCCGCTCTCTGGGTTCGGAAGCCCTGCGGGTACCCCCCCTTGTTTTTCTCCATTTAATTGAGGAATTAAATGATCTATTTCATCTAACTAGGAGAAGTTAGATGTGTATGTGTAAGGAGCTTAAGAGAACTTGGGATTTTCTCGAGTGAGAGCACAATGTTTTACTTCTCTTCCTCTGAGGAGGTTGATGTGGTCAGCAGGGGCTGCTGGGCGGAGCAGCCCCAACCGTGTTCCAGCTCCTCATATAGGGAGCATCACTTCTCGTACTCCCCGGTATGTTGGAGTCAGCGTGGCGCTTCTGGGCCAAGGCCTTCTAGCAGAAGGCGGATCTGCGGACCGTCATTCTCGCTGGATAGTCGTTGGCTAAAACATCCTGCTGCCTATGGCCCAGGACTTCTGAGGGCCGGCCCCTCTGGGGAAGAGCGGCATGCACGGTGCCCATCTCTCCTCAGTGCCCTCAAGAGACCGGTCTCCCAACCCTGCCCATGTACGGTGTACGGTCTCCAGAGACTGGTTCCCTTAGTAGGCACCTGGCGGTGTGGGAGCCCCTGCCGAGCGTGTCTCTTTGAGTTCTGCGTTGCAGGCTCTGGTTCCACCAGTCTAGTCCTCCTAGAAGATGACGCGAGTCTGAGGACAGTTGCTTCAATAGGAGGCTGAGGCTGAGGCAGTCCTGGTGGCCATAGCCCAGAACTTATGAGGGCAGGCCCCTCTGGGGAAGAGCGGCGTACACCGGTCTGCCAACCCTGCCATGTACAGTGTTCCAGGGCACAGCGATCTCCAGCGAGCACACATCTCAGTTTCTTCCGCCCGGAAACGTAGCGGAGCTGAGATGCTCGCCACCCCCTTCAGGGGTCTCTAGAGCAGCTAGTTTGGCCGTCTCCTGCCGGCGTTTGTCACGATTGATCTAAAAGACGCATACTTCCATATCTCCATTCCCACTCACAGGGAGTTCCTGAGGTTCGCTTTCGAGGGCGAAGCTCACCAATATCGGGTTCTTTCCTTCAGCCTAGCACTCACCCCACACTTTTACAAAGTGTGTGGATGCCGCGCTAGCTCCGTTGCGGCTACAAGGCATCTGCATATCCACTTTGGTTGATTCTCTCTCAATCAGAGCAGATGGCGGGATGGCGGCTCAACATCGAGATGTTGTTCTTGCTCACATGAAAGCGTTGGGGTTAAGACTGAATGCCAAGAACAGTGTGCTTTCTCCATTACAGAGAACCACTTATCTTGGTGTGGTGTGGTGTGGGATTCGACCACGATGCAGGCACGTGTGTCCCCTGCTCGGATCGAGTCAATCCTCACGGAAGTCAGGAGAGTGAAAGAAGGCCAGTCACTCAACAGTGGTGGCTCAAGACCAAGGGGTTTTCCCTAAGGGGAAACCCGCTTCACATGATCAAGGTCATGTGGTGGTGCCTACGTGCCTTAGACATGTGGAGACATCCTTGGTTTTTATCTCAGGGCCCGGTGCTGGGAGCTCTGTGTCGCTGCGTACACTAGCGACGGACGCGTCCCTCACCCTGCCCGTGGTCTGTGGAGTATTCGCCGTCTCATGTGGCACATCAACTGCCTGGAGATGCTGGCGGTGTTTCACAGAAACACTTTCTCCCAGACCTAAGAGATCGCCGGTGTTGGTGCGATAGCACCGAAAACACAGCGGTGATCTCTTACATCAACCACCGAGGAGGTCTGCGTTCACGCCCCCTGTACAGGCTGGCGTACCAGATCCTTGGGTGGTCCCAGGACAAACTCCTCTCGCTGAGAGCAGTTCACATGCCTGGGCATCTCAGTGTGGGAGCAGACATCCCGTCGAGGCAGGGGCTGAGGCCCGGGGAATGGATGCTTCACCCTGAGGGGGTGAAGCACATTTGGAGAGTGTTTGGCCAGTCTCATGTGGACCTCTTCGCTACTCAGGTAAGTACACAGCGCATGTCCCCTCTGGTACTCTTTAAATTCATCCAGCTCCACTGGGGCTGGATGCCATGGTACAGACGTGGCTGAGGCTTCGTCTGTACGTTTTCCCGATCGCTCTACTCCCGGGAGTTCTGGCGAGAGTGCGCTGGGACAAGGTCAGCCTACTTCTGGTAGCACCGTTCTGGCTGGGCCGAGTATGATTCTCGGACCTGATTTCTCTCCTCGACGGCTCTCCTTGGGAGATTCCCGTCAGGAGGGATCTCCTCTCACAAGCGGGGGTCTGTCAGCCCCGCCCAGAGCTTTGGAAGTTGTAGGTGTGGCCCCTGAGGGGGCACAGCCCATAGCTTCCGGTCTCCCAAACGAGGTTGTTGAGACCTTCTTCCTCCCTCAATGAGGAAACTATACGCCTTAAAGTGGAACTTTTCACTTCTTGGTGCAGAGGTTGCCAGCTCGACCCAGCCAACTGCCTGATTGGTACAGTTCTGGAGTTCGTGCGGGCCTGTTCCTCCGCGGCTATACCGGCCTACCTCGCCCTTCTCGGTGGCCTTTCAGTGGGTAGGCACCCCCTAGTACATGTTTGCTCCAGAGGCTGAGGCCTCCGGCTAGAGAGCGTTTGCTATGTGGTGGATCAGGATGCTATTCCATAGCCTCGAGTCCTCTGCTCTCCCCTCTTGGGGATCAAGACTCACTGTTCAGAAGTTGGCACACCGCACGTGCTTTTATGCCTCCTGGCCTTTACGTCACCCGCCCGTGAGGTCTTGCCCATCCTTTGGACAGATTACATTTGTATCAGAGTGCGGTCACGCTAGAGGTGTCCCCCTAGCGTTCTTGGACGCAGCGTCTCGTTCCCTCGAGGAACTGGGGTTACATACGTAACCTAAGACGTTTTGTCTCATCTGACCAAAGGACATGTTTCCAGTATGCAACATTTTTTTTCCAGGTTCTCCTTGGTGAAATTCAGTCTAGCATGGATATGTCTCTTCTTCATTTTTCTTGGTCAGCAACCTTGCAGTACATTCCTGTGCAGGGCCCTGGTGACCATTGAGACATAATATATATGTATATCCTTCTCATCCTTTGTGAGCATTAACAATTCTTTTTGTCATGTCTAAACTAATTTCTTCTGTCTTTGCTATGATGACAGTACATTATTTTATTAGTTGTTTTTCAAGTCACTAATCCTCAACTTAAAGTGCAATTTAACCCTTAAAGACCTAGCACATTTTTGGGGAACCTGATGCACCTGTACTTTTCTTTGTTTTTTCAGGCCTATTCTAGCAGTCAGCATCAAGTGCCACATACCATTATAAACAGGAGAACTTGAAGTCAGTCCAGCTAGTCCCAGTTTTTTTCTAGCTAGTCCCAGTCCCAGCAACAATTGGGTGTGGTAAAAAGTTGTATTTGTGTTTTACGCTTCCAAATAAAATATATATATATATATATATATACATATAACATTTCCCAAGAAATTTATAGTCATTTATTACAATAATACACTGCCCATCCAAAAAAAAAGTCACACTCTAATATTTTGTTGGACCGCCTTTAGCTTTGATTATGGCACACATTCGCCACGGCATCATTTCGATAAGCTTCTGCAATGTCACAACATTTATTCCCATCAAGAGTTGCATTAATGATGGGAGAGTCGGACCTCCGCGCAAAGTCTTCTCCAGCACATCTCAAAGATTCTCAATGGGGTTAAGGTCTGACTCTGGTGGCCAATCCATGTGTGAAAATGATGTCTCATGCACCCTGAACCACTCTTTCACAATTTGAGTCAGATGAATCCTGTCATTGTCATCTTGGAATATGCCCAAGCCTCCAGGAAAGAATAAATCCATTGATGGTATAACCTGGTCGTTCAGTATATTCAGGTCAGCACCGTTTCTAGGCATAGGCAAACTAGGCGGTCGCCAAGGGCGCAACCAGCTGGGGGGCGCCAATGAGCGCCCCCTGCCCTCCGCCCCCGCCCCACCCCTACTTGCAATTATCCGAGTAGTCTACCTGGTGATAGCGGCCGCTGTTAGGAAGAGAAATAGTAGAGGGCGGTAGCGAACATTGTCCATGTTTACCTGGATTAAAAGTGTTTCAGCATGAAAAGGCCAAAGCCATCAGGGGCTCAGTATCGTAAAAAGAGGACGAGAAAAAGAAAGAGAAATACAGAGGTATTTAAGCGAAATGCTACTAAATAGTTAATCGTTTGTAAGCTGGTAGCTGTCGCTCCATCACAAGCACAATATGGCAATTCATATTAGCATGGATTCACCACGTCATGAATATTTCGGCAGTGAAATATTAGCATAGTAAAATAGAATAAAAAATGTGTTCAGAAATGGCTGTTTTAGCCTGTTTAGTGTGTAAATTTAGGAGGATAATATACTGTTAATATGACAACCACGGTGGGCCTGCCTAAAGAACAGTTTCAACAGGAAAAAAATCATGAATTCAGTGCATATCAAGAAATAACTTAAATTTATTAAATCAATGCATTTCTTATAGTGTAACTGAAGTTACAGAAAGACTGACATTGGGTGTGTAGATCATGACAATCTGTTTAAGTTTTATATTAATAGTATAAACAATCATGACAGATGCACTCAGCAAATATTTGGAGAAACCCAAGGCAGATGCTACTGCAGGAGGAGAAGCATCAGAGGCAAGCCCCAGTCCTACCTGTAAGAGTTTAATTTTATTCTTGTTTACAGATTTGGCTATATAGAATAGTTTAAAGGGGTTTATAACTGTATGTACTAATGCCATCTCTGACTGCACCTGTAGGTGAAGAAGACACACCAACAAACTCAGGGACAGCCACTGCATTGATACCAGATTCTGACCAGACTAGGCCATCAGCAGGTGTGTGTGTGTGTTTTCTCATATGAAATACTGCTGTATAGTACTTACATCACATGGGTATACTTATACACAATGAATAGGGTACAAAAAGTATATAACACATATGATTCATCTTTTTTCTTGCATGGGTTCTTAGGTAAATAATTTTGTAAACATAACACATAATGACCTAGTAGAATTCACTCAAGTTTTGTTTACAGATGAGGGACTAAGTTCTACCACTACTGCTACACATCTGCAGGCTTCTGAGGTCCATTTACAACCATCAGAAAGTGAGTGCACTGCGGCAGCACCTCTAGACCCTGCTGACAGGCCCGCCATGTCAGACAAAGTTAGGACAGAATTGGTGCATAGAGGACCATGTCAGCTGACACCAGATTTCATATTTCCTAAAAGGGAAGATGGGAGAGGGTGCCATTTACCATTACTTTTTTAGAAAACTACAGAATTGTGAAAAAATGAAAAGAAGCTGGCTGGTCTATTCTAAAAAAGCAAACAGTCTTTACTGCTTCTGTTGTAAGATCTTCTCAAATAAAGATTATAATCTAATTACCAAAGGAGTCAATGACTGGAAAAATTGTGCTGACATCCTGAAAAACCATGAGAGTTCTCCAGAACATAACAGGCACTTGGCATCATGGAAGGACTTAGAGATTCATTTAGAAAAAAGGCAAACAAATAGATCAGGTGAAAATCATGCGCTTAGAGACTGAAAGAAATGGGTGGTGTGATGTCCTCAAAAAGGTTGGTAGCCATCATTCTTTGGCAGAGAGAAATATGGGTCTAAGAGGAACATCAGATGCCCTGTATGACCCAAATAGTGGAAACTTCCTTAAAGGAACACTCCACTTTTTTTGGAAATAGGCTCATTCTCCAACTCCCCCAGAGTTAATAAGTTGAGTTTTACCGTTTTGGAATCTATTCAGCCGATCTCCGGGTCTGGCGAGAGCACTTTTAGCATAGCTTAGCATAGATCATTGAATCCTATTAGACCAGTAGCATCGCGTTCAAAAATGACCAAAGAGTTTCAATAGTTTTCCTATTTAAAACTTGACTCTTCTGTAGTTATATCGTGTACTAAGACCGGCGGAAAATGAAAAGTTGCGATTTTCTAGGCTGATATGATTAAGAACTATACTCCCAGTCCGGCGTAATAATCAAGGAATTTCAAAGGAATTTCCATTCCTTTGGAAGGCAGGAGACCGAAGCTGAGGTCGTGAGGTCATGAGGAGTATCACGTTGTGTGTCTCTGGTGATCTTCTTTGCTGAGACGAAGTTGTAAGTCAGTCAAATTTTGTTTATCGGAAAGGTAGTTTATGTTAGCGGGGTCGCAGTAATCGCAAACGCTCTGGTTCTGGAGCGTCTCCAAAGGAGTAATTATCCGTTGTTAAACTCCGAACAGCCGTTCATCCTCACCTTATCATGTTTTACGAGTCTCTCGGGGTGGTAAGGCGAGTATGGCCGGACACTAGTCATAGAACTGAAACGTTGTGTTGGTCATTTGCTCATTTTACGAGCTGATGAAGTTAGATTAGTTTCCAGTGGAATGTTCTTAAATTAAACATGTGTGTGCGTTCTTTTCGACCAGGTTCTACAGGGTCTCTTCTTGAGAAGAGGGACTAGACAAGATGTTCTCAAAACTGCCTTTCTATTAGCTGAAGCAGTCTGGTCATTTTCTCTGATCTCAACAAGGCATTTTCACACACAGAACTGCTGCTTACTGGATATTTTCTCTTTTTTTTAACCATTCTCCATAAACTCTAGAGATGATTGTACAGCAGATTCTGAAATACTCTGACCAGCCCGTCTGGCATCAACCACCATGCCACATTCAAAGCAACTTATATCAGCTTTGTTACGATCTTTAAAACGGTCCAGGGAATATATCGTAACATCAACATATTAAAATGCTGCTATGATGTGAAGTAGGTTGGAAGAACATGACAGAATCTTTGCAAGAAAAAAAAACTGGGTTTATTCACATGAAAGCCGAAGCTACCAATTCCAGTAATTGATGAGCTATGTACAATGCAAAAAAAATTGGGAAGACAAACAACAAAAGTGGCGCCAAAGAAAAAAACATAATAACAAAAATAATCCTTAAACTAACCCTAATCCTACTCAAAGCAAAATGTGAAAAAGAAACCGAAATCTTCACGCACGCAGCGCTGACTAACCTAACTAAATAACAAAAGTACAAAGGGTGGCGCTCACCACTAACCTAGTGTGCTTAACAGAGACAGACCTACGGGCAGTGTATACCGCGGCATACTGACCTACCGTTCGTCTTCCCATGATGTAAAACAAACACACTAACACATAGCACACCACACAGTTCGCTACACAGAGCCAACGAATGAACGCGCCATCCTCTTAAAACCAGCTGAACGGCCTCCGATTGGTTCTGGAACGTCGCCTCCATGATGACTGACGTCCGGCTCAGCCAATCACAGCAATCCTGCGAGCAGAGATAATGAGCTAGGGACGAAAAAGAAGCAAATGAACCTAATGGCCAACACGTGCAAATTACCCCACGTATACAGATAATGAAAACAGAACAAAACACACGTGGAACGTAACAAGCTTTCTTCCACATTCTGATGCTCAGTTAGAACTTCAGCAAAACATCTTGACCACATCTACATGCCTAAATGCTCTGAGATCCTTCATGTGATTGGCTGATTAGATATTTGCATTAACGAGCAGTTCAACAGGTGTACATAATAAAGTGGCTGAAAAAATAAAGCTGATTTGATATGATTAATCTTTAGAATAAACAAACAGAGAATGACCAAAACATTTACTAATAATACAAATTACAGTTTTGTTATGTTCAATAATGTTGTGTTCAATAATTTATCATTTGAATTGGTTTGTAAGTAAAGCTTTAATTGACATTTTTTAATTTTTTTTTTTCAGCAGCTTTTGCCCATATTCCTCCTGTCAGGAGAAGAGACAGCAAATCCAGAATGCCTCCTGAGAGTGAGTGTAGTCTTTGTAGATACGCAGAGATATTTACAGATATTGTACAGATAGATACAGGATATTTGAGCCACCTAAAGGTTCACTTCAGGGTGCTGATTATTTTAACATCATGTAACATCATGTGTGCTGTAACATCATGTGTGTTGTGTGTTTCAGTGAGTGATTTGAGGATTGTTCTTGTGGGTAAGAGTGTGTCAGAGAACAGCCAAGTGGGAAACTTCATCTTAGGAAGAGCAGCGTTTGACAGTGAATCTCCTTCAGATGATGTAGTGCCGTACAGTGACAAAGTCCGAGGAAAACATGTGACTGTCATCAACACTCCTCTCCTGCTCAACCCTGATCTCTCACTGCGTCACATCACACAGGCAGTGAAGGAGTGTTTGTCTCTGTCTGCTCCAGGACCTCACGTGATCATTCTGGTCCTCAAACCTGATGAGTGTTCAAGAGACGAGAAAGTGTGCATCGAGATCCTGCTCCGCTGTTTCTCTGACAGTGTGTTTCAGCACACCCTGGTGCTCACGACACAAGAGCCAGAACATACTGAGCCGACCGAAGTCAATCATGTCATAAAGGAAATCATTAAAAAATGTTTGAACAGACACAGCAGAATGGAGAGAAGCAGCACTCCAGCTGACCTTATAGCCACAGTAAAGGAAATTGTTCAGGAGAATGATGGATGTTACTTGAATTGTAACAAATGGGACGATTTCACTACAGACACCACAGAAAGAGGTGAGTGCACAAAATATTTCAGTAAATATCATTTATTTGTAAATAAACATGTTATGCTGCAGTCACATCATGTTCAACCAAGTTATCAGCATACTGATATGCATGCCATGCAAACGTCTATATTAAACTAGTTAAAGTATTTTCCTAGTGCTTGGTGCATATTTTAAATACATATTCGCCTGGTTTCACAGATCAGGCTTAAGCCTTGTCCAAGACTAAAATGTAAGTCTGAGCTGTTTTAACTGAAAGAAACTCGCACTGACTGATCTTAAAATATATATGTGTCTTTATGTCTCAAGATTCACACCAGTAACATAAAGGGTAAAAAGTTGAGATAAGGTTAGAAAGCTTGAAGTTGCCAAAGTATCAGTCCAAAGCCTGACGCAACTAGGCTAAATAGTAAATATATTACTGCAGAGTGAATCCTTACACAAAGACATTAAATACTCCAAACACGGAATCTTGAAGGTATTGTTCTCGTGCCACACACACATTTGAGCGTCGTCTTTTCCTTTTAATGGTGGTGGTCTGCTGAAAGTGCATACCTATATGCCACCTATTGATCGGCACCAGCAGGACAGCTAACGAATCAGTGGATCGGGTTCAGGAGTGCCAATATCGATCAGTTAAAAAAAAATGCTTAATCAGCCCTGATCCCGATCCTTGAGATCGGCTCCAGACATCCCTACTTGCAAGCAGTGTTACATGAAAGAACTGAACTATGCAGTGTGAAAGCCGCCACTATAAATTAATGAGAAATCTGGTCTCCCCGTCCACAGAAACAAATCTCACCCCCTTTAAAGATAGTTTGGACACCCCTGTTTAATGTAGTCTCTATTCCTATGGTGTTGCTGTTTATTTTCCCTTGAATTTGGCTTTTGGGTTACGTTTAATATTTAGATCTATACATTGAAAACCTCTGGCATGATTATATCATCTTTTCTGGAAGTCTTTCAGGAAAACAGCTGAATATTCAGACTTTATAGCACTTTTAAAACGTCATGATATATGTTTAAAGATAAGGATGTTCACACAAGGACATTACATTTTGTCTAGATACAGAACAGCGTTATACAGTGTGAATACTAATTATACTATATTGAAATCTGGATGTTCAAACTATAGTTTTCTTTTCCTTTCAGCGGCACAGGTGGAAACGGCTCAGGAAAAAGCAATTAGACACTGCCAGTCCGCTGTTAATGACAAACTTAAAATTTCAAGAGAATCCACAAGCAGCAAAAACATGGGACCAGATCTCAGCAATGCAAAGGGCTTAAGTGTTGCACAAAAAATAAAGGACAAGCGGAGCAGAAAAATAGAAGATGGAAGCAATGAAAACCTACCAATGTTTAAACTCCATCTGAATGAAACATGGCAGAACAGTGATGGATTCTGCAGAAGAACCACATTTGGGAAAACCATCCCAAAAGAGAACAAGACCATTATGATGATCGGAGCCACGGGTGCAGGAAAAACCACTCTAATTAACAGCATGATCAATACATTCTGGGAGTGGAATGGGAAGACGACTTCCGGTTTGTGCTGATAGATGAAGGAAGCAGAAATCTCAGGCTGAAAGTCAGACGTCAAAGATCACAGCATATCAAATTAATCACATGAATGGCTTCCGAGTCCCATATTCTCTGACCATAGTGGACACACCAGGCTTTGGTGACACCAGAGGAATTTCACATGACCAGAAAATCATAGCACAGATTCATGAGTTCTTCTGTGCCCGTGGAGGGATCGACCACATTGATGCTGTGTGTTTCGTAGTACAGGCTTCTCTTGCTCGTCTGACACACACACAGAAATATATCTTCGACTCCATTCTTTCCATATTTGGGAAGGATATTGCTCAAAACATCCTTGTGCTGGTCACCTTTGCAGATGGGAAAGCGCCTCCTGTTCTCGAGGCCATCAAAGTCTCTCAGGTTCCCTGTTCTACCAATGAGTCCGGAGATCCACTTCACTTCAAGTTCAACAACTCTGCCATGTTTGCTACCAATAATAAAGCTGGAGGAGCTAAGGAGGCTGATTGGGAAAACTTTGATCAAATGTTCTGGAATCTGGGATTTTCTAGCATGTCAAAGTTCTTCACATCCCTTAACAAGATGCAAACTAAGAGCTTGTCTCTGACTCAGGAGGTCTTAAAAGAGCGACAACAGCTAGAAGTGCTTGTGGAACGTCTCCAGCCCCAGATTAATGCTGGTCTGACAAAACTGAATGAAATCAGGAACACATATGCTGCTCTGGAGCAGCACAAGGCTGAAATGGATGCAAACAAGGATTTTGAATACGAGATTGAAGTAACTGTCCCAAAACAGATCAAAAACACATCTAACCTCTTCTTAACCAACTGCCAAACTTGTCACTTCACATGTCATGACACATGCTCTTATGCAAATGATTATGATAAAGATAAGTGCTGTGCCATGAAAAACGGAAAGTGTAAGGTCTGCCCTGGAAAGTGTGTCTGGAATGTGCACTTCAATCAGAAATACAAATGGGATTATGTCACAGAAAAAAAAAAGGAAACCTATCAGGATTTAAAAAAGCGATATGAGGCTGCGCATGGACAGGCCATGTCAAAAGAAAAGATCTTTGAAGAGCTTGAAATTGAGCTTGATGTTGTCCAGGATACTGTGGCTGGACTAATTCAAAACTCTCAAATGTCCTTGAAGCGGCTGCAGGAAATTGCCCTCAAGCCCAATCCTCTTTCTGTCCCTGACTACATTGATCTGATGATCGAGTCGGAAAAACAAGAAGCCAAAGCAGGATTTAAAGATCGCATTCAGTCTTTATTGGAAGTCAGGAAGAAAGCAGACATCATCAGTAAGGTTTCCAAAGGAGAAGTGCTTCCACAGCATTGGAAAGAATACAAACGCACAGGAAAAAATAAAACTTTGAGTGATATAAAAGGCTGGTTCAATGTAACGCTTCAAGGATTTTGGAAAAAGTAGGCAGGAACCAGCGAATGATAAATTCAACCGTTAAAACAAAATGAAAGTAAAGTGGAACGCCCTCACAGACGACTGCTGCACAAACAAAACTCAACACAAACTCCCTGGCCCGGTCCTCTCACATCCTTCACTGTCGTTACTCCTCCTTTTATCCTTCCAGAGCTCCACCATGGGACTCGTGACCGGTGTGACACACAGGTGACGTTCATTTACACTCGCACCACCAGCCTCGCTCTGTTCCCACGCCTAACCTGCCCTGCTTAACACTTTCAGTAAAACTAAGGATTTTGGCTTTTTGTTAAAATATTCTGTATGCATTTTTATTATACTTAATACATCAGTTTAAAAATGGTCTTCAATCTACATATGATGTACAATACCCACCTGTATTATTTTGTAACCGTTTGTTAAATCCATACATCTAAAATTGATCTATGTCATATTGATTTAACTGAAAATGTCACAGATGTTCAGAATGTTGTTTTGGGATGAAGTAATATCACTTTCACTGTAAAGTTATTAAATCTAAACTCTGTGTACTGCCAATGAATAGTACATAAATGTTTCCTCAATTCTTATATTGTGCTGTTCTTTTCCTGATCCTGGAGTCTTGTTTGTAGTTTTTGTAATTTATAAAACTAAAACCCAAATATTTACTATTAGAATTTTTTTTTTTTTTGTTGTAGGTTATGTCAACAATTCTTTCAAATATCTATTAGAAGTCTGATAATGATTTTCTAATTAAAATACTGAAGTTAAGAACATGGACAATTGCAAGACTCTAGTTTTCAATATGATAACTATCAAATTAATTTAATAAAGTTTAAACAATAAAAGAAATGTATGTGCGGTCATTATTTATTTATTTTTTTACTTTTTTAAATTTTTTATTAATTAATCCATTCACTATAGGGAAGTACAAACATTATCAATGTATCAGATTTAAATAATCACAAAAATGAGAGTATTATTTACGTTAAAGTATTGGATCACTTAAAGTGCATTTTGCAGGTTAGAGACCCCAGTGAGTCATTGTATAGAAAAATAATGTAGAAATTAGATTTTCTTTAAAATATGCTATTGAGGCTTCTGGAGTCATTTTTGTGAGAGAATTTTACTTCCGCATCTGAAAAACGTCTAACTGGAAGTGGCGTAACGAGAGGGAGAGCGGTCCATTTAAACCATAGGAAAACAATGGATCGCAACGACAGTTCGGACGCTGAGGAAATTCTAAATGTTTATTCACACCACAACCATACAATTATGAGCCTGCTACGTGGCCAAGAGAGCAGGACAGGCCAGGATTAGACAGAACAACGGTCAGAGGAGACGGATTGAGCTGATGTGTGAGGAGAACAGGACAGGTGTCTTGGTGAGAGACCAGTGTTAGCTTACAGATATACACACACCTTAACTAACGATATGTGTTCAGGCAATAGCAAAGCTAGTATTGGTCATCTACGAATATTGATACTTGCCAGCAACATAAACGAATAAGCATTGATCTGGCATCACACTCGTTAATATCCGACACTAACGTTACGTGATACAGCGGTGTCTCATCACCGCAGGAGAGAGAGAGAAAGAGATAAACACGTTTTTGTTTCATTAAGTGTTTGTGTGGTAAATGCAAGGCCATGGTCACAGCTGAGGAAAGTCTGTGCTGCAGGGAGTTAGATGCATACCGGATCTTAGTGGAGAATGTGACCCCCAGACTTGATGTGCAGTGTCTGAGTCTGCACCCAGGCTGAGGCTTGCTGTCTGAACCCGTTTGTGCTACAGATAACCTCAGACAGGAGCATGGACCTCTCCAGGCCAGCAGACATGAGTGTGTTTAGGACAGAGATCATTTATTACTCTGAGCTAAATACTTGAATGTATAAATGCATAGTAAATTAAAGATTTGAATATATATATAAAAAAATAAATAATAATTTTGTTTCTCAATTACAAGTTGCCTATATTTAGGTCATGACTACCTGTAAGTAACACTTTTTGATGCCAATGCTGTAAAACAGTATTGATATTTTGTCCCTATCTCCAGACAATGCAAGTCAAGTCAAGTCACCTTTATTTATATAGCGCTTTTAACAATACAGATTGTGTCAAAGCACTTAACAGTATCAAATGAGTGTCAGTAATGTATAATGATGAGATTAAACACTCAATTTTCAGTTAAAGGCATTTCATTATTGAATTCAGAGATGTCATCGTCTAACTCAGTTTATTTTAAATAATATCTGTGCAATACACAGCACAGCATACAGGCAAGTTTTCCGCTGTGCCTTTGGCATTCCGGGCAGGCACATCAGGAAGCCCTTACCTGCATGTGTTGTGTCAGCCATTAGAAGACAGTTTCCAGAGGAAGGAGGTTTTGAATTTGTTGATGATCAATAAAAAAATAATCACAATCTCAAATTGACTTACTGTATAAAAACTAAACTTGTTTATGAAGTTTACATCAGATATATATCAAGTAGATTTGCATTTATGGTCAATTCAATTCAGTTTTATTTATACAGCATTAAATCATAAAAGTTATCTCATAGCACTGTTAATACCTAACTAAAAACACAACATTACAACTGTTAAAATATATGTGGATGTACCAAATATATACTACCAAAAGAAAAATACACCAGCTGACCCATTTAAAAACATTTAACAATCGTTAAAAATAAATAAATAAATACAATTTCTTATACAGTCATGGCCAAAAATATCGACACCCTTGGTAAATATGATCAAAGAAGGCTGTGAAAATTAATCTGCATTGTTAATCCTTTTGATCTTTTATTGAAAAAGTCACAAAAATCTAACCTTTCATTGGATAATAAAAATTTAAAATGGGGGGAAATATCATTATGAAATGTTTTTCTCAAATACACGTTGGACACAATTATTGGCACCCCTAGAAATTCTTATGAGTTAAATATCTCTGAAGAATATTCTCATTCATATTCACAATTTTGAGCACTCCAGGGTGATTATGAACATGATATTTTCCAGCCATGGCTTCCTGTTTCACAGAAATATAAATAGGAGGGAAAACAAAGGCCAAATTCCCTTAATCATCATCACAATGAAAAACCAAAGAATATATTTCTGATGTGCAGCAAAAGATAGTTGAGCTTCACAAATTAGTGAAGTGGCTTTAAGAAAAGAGCTAGAGCAGTGAAAATTCCCATTTCCACCATCATGGCAATAATTAAGAATTTCCAATCAACATAAAATGTTAGGAAACTGCCTGGAAGAGGACGTGTGTCTATATCGTCCTAATGCACGGTGAGAAGAAGAGTTTGAGCGGCTAAAGACTTGCAGAAAATAGTTGAATCTCGGGGTCAGAAAACCTTTAAAAAAATGGTCAAACAGCACCT
The DNA here is from genome assembly GCA_029620275.1 of Acrossocheilus wenchowensis. Taxonomy (NCBI): domain Eukaryota; kingdom Metazoa; phylum Chordata; class Actinopteri; order Cypriniformes; family Cyprinidae; genus Acrossocheilus; species Acrossocheilus wenchowensis. Next base: position 3,181,811 of record CM056135.1, read on the forward strand.
ACGTCAGCACATGTTGTTCGGGAGGGTTTCAAGAAAAATTCTCCTCACTCATTTAAAAATAACTCCAGCATATTCAGTTATCAGACACAACTGGAGCTTCAAATGGGACTGGCTTCTATGGTCAGATGAAACTAAAAATGAGCTTTTTAGCAGCAAACACTCAAGATGGGTTTGGTGAACACAGGGATAAAAAGTACCCCACGTGTACAATGAAATATACTGCTGTATTTTTGATGTTGTGGGCCTATATTTCTGCTGGAGGTCCTGGACATCTTGTTTAGACGCATGGCATCATGGATTCTATCAAATACCAACAGATAAAAAATCAATAAGTGACTGACTCTGTTAGAAATCTTATAATGGGCCGTGTTTGGATCTTTCAACTGTACAGTAATCCAAACACAAACCTCAAAAGCAACACAAACATGGGTCACTGAGCACAAAACCAAGCTTCTGCTGGTCATTCCAGTCCTCTGACCTGAACCCTGTAGAAGATGAGTGAACTGAAGAGAAGAAGCACCAACATGGAGCTGTGAATCTAAAGGGTCTGGAGTGATTCTGGATGAAGGAATGTTCTCTAACCTCATCAGGCATTATAGGAGAAAATTTAGAGCTGTTAAACTGGCAAAAGTGAAAGAAAGTGAAAGTGACATATGGCCAAGTATGGTGACCCATACTCGGAATTTGTGCTCTGCAATTAACCAAAAGTGCACATCCAAAGTGCACACACATCCGGAGCAGTGGGCAGCCATTTATGCCTTGCTCAAGGGCACCTCAGTCATGGTATCGAGGGTGGAGAGAGCTCTGTACATTCACTCCCCCCACCTACAATCCCTGCTGGCCCGAAACTTGAACTCACAACCTTTGGAGTCCGACTCTCTAGCCATTAGGCCACGACTTTATCAAGGGTGCCGATATTTTTGGCCATGACTGTATCACTGTCATATTGCCCACCTGTCCCGTATTCCACCATGAGAAATCTGGTCACCCTACCCCCCAAGTAGTTGAGATGGACCGTTTTTTTTATAAAGAAGACGAGAGTGCAGGTAGGGACAGTTCTGATTGTGCATTTAAATATGTATTGTGTTGTTAATGCTGAGCGCATGGGTGCTGTCCTGTGCTGCTTGCACATATGTTACCTCCCAAAGCCGAAAACTAGCCCAATCGCGTTTCAAGGGGGATCCCCCGGTAAAAGAAATTGTGTTCCCGGGGGTAAAATACACATTTTTTGGTGGGGTTCCGCTGGTAAAATTTAGGGGCTAAATATCACATTATTGGGGTCACTTAAACCCCCCAAAAAAACAGCAGCAACAATGTTAAAGTAGCCCAATTCTGCAGGACAACCGCGGACTTGGCAACACTGAATCCATTACATAATCACTAAGATTGTAATGTGGTGTTTGTTTAATGTTTAATTTAAGTGTACAGTATGCATAGTTCTGATTATGCATACATCTGAATTGTTATGTTAAAGTGCCCCTATTATGGGTTATGAAAGGTTCATATTTTTGTTTTGGGAGTCCCCAACAACAGGTTGACATTCATGCAAGATCAAAAAACACTTTCATTTTCTTATAATATGCATTTATTTTTACCTTTATTTACAGCCGTTGCCGGGGAAACAGCTATTTTTAACGCTCCAAAAGTGGCACATAGTGGCAAAGAATGAATTCGCATTTTCATTCAGACCAACGCCAAAGAGTATAGAAGCCCTTTGCCAAAGCGAAAATCAGGTTTTCCCAGGTCTGCATGCGCAACAAGTGGGCGAGCAATATCCTAATGTTTCGTGTTGACATCCAGTGTTGGGGAAAGTTACTTATAAAAGTAATGCATTACAATATTGCGTTACTCCCTATGGAAAGTAATGTGTTGCGTTACTATTGCGTTACTTTTTAAATCTGGGCTTGCTTGTTTGTTTTAATATAAAGAAGTTCTATTTTTGGCAAATATAAAAGCACCAAAAAGTTAAATGAATAAGCATCAGGCTAAAGGGAGAGTAAATTTACGTCTTTACAGTAGAATTTCAGCACACTTTTGCAATAAAAAAAAAGACGCACAAATGTTTGTCTAGAGTAATTTTTGCTTATTAGTATGGTTGAACTGGATCATCGAAGGTCAGAAGCAAAGACATTGGTTAATAGAATGGGATTAAATACATAAAGGATATTTGTGTTGTTTAACATTTAATTATAGCAGGTTTACGTCATATTCTGAATTGCTTTATTTTTATTCATTTTGAGGAATACTGAATCTGTGTGTGATTTTTTTTTGTGAGTGAGATGAATTAATGCATATTCACTTATTTTAGAACTACAGTAACATCTTCTGATTTCTCTCAACATGGGGACAGGAGAGCTGTCAATCAATAAATGGGGGGGGGGGGTAACTGGCGTTACTTATTTGAAAAAGTAAACTTTCAGATTTAAAACTTTGCAGGATGTTTTCCTTCACTTAGAGCTGTGTTACAGACTGCATGAAAGGTCATTTTCAAAAATCCATAATAGGGGCACTTTAATGCTGAGCGCGTGTTGTCCAGTTGTGAAGTCTTTCACCTTTGCATATAAAATATAAGTTAAATCTGATTAAAACTTAAATAATGCCTATCAATAATGCCCACACACCCAAAAAACACACCCAATCAGTTCGTACTTTTTATAGACCTTGGACCGCAGTTTCATGTCATATTGCTATAGTAACGAATACAACTTTCACGCACATCTGATTGACAGATAAACCGCACACTCTTATTTCAGTGTTGTTTTTTTGTATTTTGCGGATATTTCAGCAAACAGTTTGCTGTACATTCAGTTTAAAAACATTAAGTTAAATTTAAATCCTGCTGCACCACAAAGTGCCACTCGCAAAGGCTAGTTTCCCATAAAATCACATTATATTTGTCCCAAATTATGCCGCTAGAGTTTCTGGGCCCCCTGGACAGCATATTCACTCGGGCTAATTGTTTGATCAAAATTATTATTGCTAGGGACAATTTGGTAGTCGCTGGATATTGGTAGGGACATGGAAATAAAAACAAGACAGAGAGTATGGCGAGTGTTATGTGACAGGATTACCTGCCGAAGTAGTCGTGTATTTTTACGTGTGAGAAGGGTACGTCGCCTCAACTGACGCGTGATGCCAAATAACTCAAATGGTGTTCAATTTAATTATTTTCGGTTTTATATTATTATTTTGCTACAAATTATACACCAACACAGCTGAAAATTAATTGTATTTTCACAATAACATCTTACAGACACAAATTCGCACATAAATTCATTAATTATTTAACACATTATACTGATATGTGCCATTCTGAGATTTTACTTTTGATCTGTTGGGTATATGTTAATAATTTTACTTAACACTCTGTTATGGTGCTCATAGTAGTCCTGTTTGCCGAGTCATGTCGACCATAAAATGTGCAAATATTAGGTCAGGAGATGAGTCTATACATCATGTTGGTCAAGAGAAGGTGATGAAACGGTATTTTAATAGAACAGTTAGGTGCATTTTGAAACATTAAATTGGGCTGTCTCTAACTATTATTTTGTTATTAATAAAGTTTGACAGCATTGCAGAAGCTTTTTAGGTGTATACAAGTATAATTTGAACCTATCCATATTAAATTTCATACAACCTTAAGCGCTATCACCGGAAATGATCTTAATGCTCCACAGCATATTTGTTGTGCTTGTAATTAAATCACCACAATCTTTTGAAGCCACTTTTAGATGATGAATTACATTCTATATCCAGCCACTGTTTTGATCAAAGTAAAAAATATATTTGAGTGACAGCCAGTTTTCTAATTCCACCCCCACTAACCATCTTGTTACATTTACTCCTTTTTTACATGAATATGATTAAATATTTAATCAAATGTATTTATAATGTCTGTGTTAACACATTGTAAAACATTTTTAGTACTCGCATCATCATGCACCTCTTATGTTGACAGCGCTGAAATCACTGCCTATTCCAGTTTCACGTTTACTGTCAGTACACCATACTTGCACAAATGAACTAGATCAATGCATTTACTACCATTCAAAGGAATAGAAACCAAACTTTAGGCTTATATGATTCCTTATCTTGTGGGCAACATCAATATCACAGCCTTTATCTTTAAATTGAAATAGCTGACTGTTTAGAGCAGGGTTTCTCAACTCTGGCCCAAGTTCCACTTTCCTGCATTCTGTATCATCTGTATGTGTCTTTTTGATCAGAAGTTACAATGTTAGTATTCATGTATTCCAACCAATTAGAGAAACTATAATTTACTTTGTCAGATTTTCATCCCAATGATGTTAATCTTGATTTTATTTTATTGTTACTTTGTATTCTGAGTAAATGTCATCTTCACAATGCCAGAACCATTCACAGTAATCCCACTTTTAGAATGTTTTCCAGCAATATAAAGTCCCTATTTACTTCCTTTAGAATGAACTCAAAGGCTTCAATAATATATAAACATCTGAGACTGTTGTAAGGAACCTTTCATTTTTTTTATTACAAAATGTTATAGGCTGTATAACATTTTGAACATCATGAAACTAAGTATATTTCCTTTCCACTTCATTTAATGTTGACTACAGCAAGAACATTGTTTGCGGTACTACACCAATGTAACAGCCAAAAAAGAAAAGTTATCTAAAATTAAATAAACTTATAATTATTATTCACTATTAACACTTGTTAGGAAATAAGTAAAAGCAATAGCTACTATCGCAAACTTTAAAGTTCATTTGAAGTGACGTACATGGAGACGACGTACATATCAGGCGTCTTGCAAGCCCTGGACATGACACATACACACCATGATGCATCATAGAAATCATACAACTGTAAAATTGATTTCTCTTTTGCAGTTTTTAATAACTAAGTGGAACTGATAGGCTATATCTGCCAGATAAAATAACAAACACACTATAGCTTGATCTCAGCCAGCTGATCATGTATTTAGTCAACACATATCATATTACCCTAATTTCTTAATGTTAAAGCATTAAGGGTTAAATAACAATACGACCCTCTGTAATGCAGCTCTGAAATTAATTATATTGTGAAAGCACTACAGCAAATATCACAAATAACATTTCCAAACGTGTTTTTGAACATTATTCATGGCATGAGCACTTACCAATTCAAGTGCGTCGGAAATGATTAATCAGTAATAAATAATACAAATGACAAAGGCAAATTTTGTTCAAGGCGTTTATTTTCATTGAGCTGTACATTTACTGTCACCAGTGTGTTGTTTTTAAGCAGAAAATTGCACTTCATTTCAGATCCGTTTTCCACTCTGGTCAACTGTATAATATACATTTTAACATCTACCGCTACTATTACCCAGTCTTTGCTCTAGTGTCGGTATCCTAAAGACCCAGAATGCATTGCTGACATCAGGTTCCCATTCTCTATCCCCCTCTCTACCTTTTTCCTACACCTCATGTTGCTTTGTAAATAGAAGTTACTCCCATAATTTGCGCACTGTAAACTACGGTGGCCCAGTAGTGCACAACACAATGCAATTAAAAAAGCAAACATAAGCTCAAAACACAACCGCTGTGTGCGAAACCGCTCACTCATTCACTCATCCCTATATAGTGCATGGTAGTTGAGTGCACTATATCAGCAAAGAGTGAACGAAAACAAGTGAGTGAATTCGGACGCTGACATAACACGCGACAGAGTCCACGGACAATTTCATCATTAACATACATTAACTACCCATCTGTAATATTGGATTATTTTGCTTTATGAATTCCACTGTTCACGGTCATGTTTATTGTATTATTTGATATTAAAAAGGAAAAAAGAAATAAAAGAGAACAAAAACAACTGTCTGTCACATTTATTTGTTCATAAAATATAAATACAACATAGTTTATTAATATAATTTGAAATTCATTAAAAATAATATATAAAAAAACGGTCAATGAGACAAGTGTATGAACATACGTTATTCTAAAACATTATTTTGGCAGGTTTCCAGTCAGTATCCTCGACTTGACTCCTGAGGTAAACCAAATTGTACTCCGTCTTGTTAATTTTCGTTCTGGTGAAACTACTTTTCCTGAGGAGAAGAAAACGACATTTTTCAAGAAGGGCAACAACTTTAAGGCGTGCTTTGTTAGCTCGAAGATGCCACCTATCGGTAAGATGACAACAAAATAACTTATGATGATGAGCTTCCAATTTCTGGAAGATTTTTTTTCCCATCAATCCAGTTACCATTATTTCTTATAAGAATTGGGAGAACTAATCCCAACTTTTTTTTTTTAATTGTTAGCTACAGTATTTTGCTATTTTAGCTTTTAATTTTTATAAAAAACTTGATATAACTTTTTTTTTTTTTTTTTTTACATTATCTTATGTTGACATACAGTCAAAACAAAAATTATTAGGACACCAGATATAATTTTTAATATATATATATATATATATATATATTTTTTTTTTTATACTAATGGGTGCAGGACACTATAGTTTATTTATATAAGTGAGGATAGCAAAATAAAGTGAACTGTAACATATACCAAAAAATTATTCATACAGTGGACCACCAGTAAAATGTAACTGTACATATAATTATTACACAATATGTATATTTATTACACAATATGACACGTTTTACTTTATATTATATTAAAAAGTATATTCATTTTTATTTATATTAAAAGTATATATTTTTTTCAGTTTGGCACTCGAGCATAAAACTAGACTACACTAGACTAAACTGCAACTACTCAATAAACCTGTTCATTGTATTGCACTTACCTCTGTGTCTATCTGCTGACAGTGAAAAACAGGTATAGTGTAAATTGACCATTAAAAAAATTCAAATTAAAATCGTTCACCACTGTCATTGTATGTTGCATACATTATGAATGGAGAATATGATTGTGTTTGTTTGTTTTCTGCTAGAGCTAATCATATAGGCATGTTATACATTATGAATATAGCAAAATATGAAAAGATGATGTATTAGACAGTCTACTCCTACCTGAACCACTCTCTTGCAAACAGGACCACCGTCCCACTGACAGGACCTGGCTCGACTCTCTAGGCCAGTGGTCTCAAACTCAATTCCTGGAGGGCCACAGCTCTGCAGAGTTTAGCTCCAACTCACACCTGTTTGACCGCTGAGGCAGACCGGCCTAAAAAATAGTCCCCAGCTAGGTAACTAGTTATAATATAGCTGGGGACTACTTTCGTAATATCACTGCGCCTGCTGCGGCCATGGTACGGCAGCAAAGTTCCTTGATTATTACGCTGGAATGAGAGTATAGTTCCTAGCCAAATCGGACTAGAAAATCGCAACTTTTCATTTTCCGCCGGTCTTAGTACACGATATAACTACAGAAGAGTCAAGTTTTAAATAGGACAAATATTGAAACTCTTTGATCGTTTTTGATCGCGATGCTACTGGTCTAATCGGATTCAATGATCTATGCTAAGCTATGCTAAAAGTGCTATCGCCAGACCCGGAGATCGGCTGAATGGATTCAAAAACGGTAAAACTCAACTTATTAACTCTGGGGGAGTTGGAGAATGAGCCTATTTCCAAAAAAAGTGGAGTGTTCCTTTAAAACAACTTTAACAGTGTGTTTCATCTTGCAATTTCAAATCAAGTATCACAGCACAAGTGTAAGTCAACACAACTCTTGTTTTTATTCAGTGTGCCCAGACTTGTGCAGTCATCATTGGAGCATCGCTGCCTGTCAGAATAGTGATGCCAATAGACACTGACATCTTACCTGACCTCTGGCTGCTGTATGGATCACGTCTTTCAAATTCACCCAAAATGACTTCCACAACAACCTATTCTTCATCACCGCCCTCACTTTACTTCTATCCTCATTTGGTCCTCAACAACTTCTTTTATTACTACGACCTCATTTTCTGATGCACTCCTATCACTATCATCACTATCTTCTGCATAAGTACAGGTTTGCTTCTCCATCTTACAAAAAAATTAAAATGAAAAGCTACTTGTATAATATTTAATACTTTTCTCATGTAACACAATAATAGCTTAAAATAATCTTTTGTGGGTAATGTCTCGGTCAAACTTGATATGCGATTAATATGCAATTAATTAGATTAATTAATCACCACATTGTGTAATTAATTAGGTTGAAACATTTAAATCGATTGACAGCCCTAATATAAATACATCTGGATATATTGTGTGCATGCATATTAAATAAAAGTATGCACATTTATATTATATTTATTTATTTATAGAAGTATGTACATTAAGTCATCAAACCTTAATATGCAAAACTTGAGTTTCGTACCAGACATTTACACTTTAAAAAAAATAAAAAATACCAACATAATAGAACACTGAACATTAACAAGTTTCTCCGTTTTCTCATTTTGCTAAAAAAAAAAAAAAATGCATAAAATAACACTTTATTTCAAAATTTAGCCTCCCTATCCAATCCTTTTTTCTATATTTGATCAAACTACTTGAATGAAACATGTTCTTTCAACATGAAAACGCCGAGTTAAGCCAAAGAGTAACCATTTAACATGGAATCGTGTTTGAACAAGAAACCATCAATAGTGTTAAATCAAAATGAATCTCATTAAATAATGTGAACAGCGTCAATAAATCATTTTCTGAGTGTATTTGAGCCCAATTTATTAAAGGCTTTTTATCTTTCACCACGGAATGTTTTGATCTTCATTCAAAACTTCTCAAATCTTCTATGAGCAGTAGTGGTCATATATTTTCATACTGCTGTAGCATGAAATTGTTAATAAATAAATATATATATATATATATATATATACACACACACACACACAATCATTTCTAGTCATGGGAGTGTCCCTTCTGTGCCCCCACTTTTTTTAACATGCCAACGCAACAATGGCTACATGAGTAATAATTGTGTCCACAGTCACGCACATAACCACAAAAAACTGTCAGCAAAACTTTCAGATGTCCAAAAGTACCGAACTTGCCAAACTTTACACATTTCAGGCTGCTCCCTTTACTCAAAAACAAAGAAAATCACTCTTCATTTCAACATTTACTTTGCAAAATTAAACACAAAAAGTCCCAACACAAAAAGTTAAAATTGGCTCTCATCTTACAAATTTGACTGAAGATAAAGAGCTTGGTTATGATAAAAATAATACTTTGAATGCCAGTTTAAACTGACACAAGCCCTCGTGACTCACCTGAGTTTCCTTTTCCACAGAATGAAACCGCTCATGATGATAAGAACAATGATAAAAAAGCAAGTAGCCACCACAAATGATCTATAAAAGCAATAAAATAAAGCATGACAAAATTATCAAATGAACTCAATTAATAAACCGATGAAACCTGATCCATAAAAATGATAAAACAGTATAAGAAAGCAAAAAAAATATATTTCACTAAACTTTTCCTTTATTTGACACATGCTGACAATCAATCTTTTCAATCATCAGCTGAACTCACGCGAGTCTGGCGTTTGTGTCGATCCGCTGATGGGGTCCGTCACATTCCTCACTGAAAAACATTCACAATCATCAAAAATGATTCAACCACAGATGGTTCAAGTGTGATTCATCTCACTGTTAACCTTAAAGGGACAATTGAAATCGATCTTCTGTCATCTGACACATTTCTCAGAATATCTTCTTTTGTGTTGGAACGACACGAGGGACATTTTGGGTGAAGTGTGTCTCCATCGTTAACATCAAGTGTTTCTCTCACCTCTGAACACGGTCTTCAGTCTGAACTGTGATGAAGGACACAAGCTTTAGAGCAGCATTTATAGTGTTCACGCAGAATTAAACATGAAACCAGATAAACGTGATGTTGAGAGAGAAATGATTTACTCCTGAGGCATGACAGCGGATCTCATGAAGAAGTTCATCCACACAGTATGAAGTGGTGAGACGATCAGACGAGACAGAAATAACAGGATACATCAGTGTTTGAGGATCTGATGGATCTGCTAGCAGACGGCCGTCCTGAACAAATAAAAGACCATCAGATCGTGTGTGTGTGTGTGTGTGTGTGACGTGGACAGAAACACACTCACCTCTGAATACCAGCTCTGATCACAGTCAGGATTGTTGGCTTTCTTCAGTATAACAGACAGCATCACGTACACAAACCCCACAGCGCTCTCAATCTCTCCACATGACACTGTGATGTTATTCATCATTTAATGCTGAAAAAACAAGTCCATTTCAATTATTATTCAATTAATTCATTTATTTATTTACTCATTCTTTTGATGGCAACAACATTAGCTACTTGCACAAACATACAAAAGTTACGAAATAAGTGTAACAATTTTTTTTTTTTTTTTTTTTACAGACATTTCATCAAAGCCCTTAATAATAAAATAAAAATGGTTATTATTATTGAATTTAGATTTTCATTCAATAACAGCTACTACTATTTCTATGGGATGCCGTTTGTAAAATAAAATGTGTAAGAAAAAGTGGTCCAATTCTGTCAGACTTAACTACCAAAACAAATAGGCCTACATTTAGCAAGATTTATCTAAATAAGCTTTATGGATTTATTTTTTTTATTATTACTACATCAAAATAAAAGACCAAAGCTAAATGTAAATGTTTCGTCTAAATCAAAACCATATATTTAAATCTAAATGTTTAATAAACAAATAAAGCTGAATGTTATATTTAAATGTTAAATCTAAATGTTACAACCAAATCCTAAATGTAAAAGTGAATCCTGTAAACAATTTCATTGTTTAGACTTTAGAGCATAAGATTTTTTATTTTATTTTAATTTTAAAATTAACATTTTTGAAAATATGATATTTTATTAATATGTTATGCTATGTCCTGTGTAGAGGACTCCAGGACTTTAAAAAGATTGTTTGGTTTTTTTTTTAAATAAAAAAAGACACGAACAGATATGAAAAGGCAAAAACACCAAAAAATGTTTAACTTTATATAAAAATGATTCAACTATGCCATGAAAGATGTAACAGAATGATTTGATATACCATTTTGTTTAACGTGTGTAAAATGGCATAAACAAGTTATTTATACTGTATCTAATTTGCATATTAGTGTGTTTTTGGGGCAACATTTAATGAAAAAATAAGTGTAACGAGGGAAGAAATAATTGGCAAGATTTTCATAATAATATCTAATATTTCACAGGAATACTGAATTATAATTTCTTTGCCTATTCACTTGTTGTGTCTCCCAAAATGCCTAATAAATATAGTTTTAGTCCTGGTGTCCTCAAATTAATGAAATCGATGTCCTGTTTCATAACAGAAAGTCTTATTTTAATTTGAAACCTAACATTTTCCTGAGATGTTGATTTATTTACAATTAGGAAATTAGTCAAATTTAAAAGATCATTACAAAATAGCCCATCACATTTCCATAAGAGTGTTAAACTCAATTACTAAATTAATGACAGCACTCTTTAAAGACCAAGGAGAGGGAGTGGTCATGGTGAAACTTTCATACATTTGGTTTCTCTGAAAATCCCTGAATGTGACCTTTAATTTGGAGCAAGAGAAACTGGGGGAGTGACTTTGCTCACATCTGATTGGTCCAATTTCAGAACTAGGGGTGTGCGATATTGACAAAAAAATGTTATCTCGATATTTTCGGGGATTTTATCGATGACGATAATCAGACGATATTTTGCTGATGTGTTGGGACTTTTTTTTTGTAACTTTTATTGTAAGGACTGCCGTAGGCAGCTGACTCCTAAAGTTTTTCATATTCTTCATATTCTGTGTGGTCAGTTCACACTGATAGAAATTAATCTTTTCCAGTAATATTAAAATGATTTTTACATTTTATAGACCTTTTTACCTTTATAAAGCTATTTTCTCTAAAAGTGTCCACTACCTTTTGAGTCAAGTTCTTACATTTAATTAGTGAATTAGAATAATAAGACGTTTGGGCTGTTACCAAACAAATGACATCAGTATCAACAAAGTTCATCTTTGCAATGCAGAGGAAACAGAAGCTGTATCTGAAGAGGTGTTTAGATGCATTTACACACTTGTTTAATACAAGACATGAATGCATTTAACCTGCAATAACATGCATAAATAATGTTTTGATATATTAAAGATAAAGCGTTGAATACTGATATTTGAAATTATTTAAATAATAACAGATACATTAAATGTGAAATTAAAACCACCAGCAGGTGGCAGCAAGTCACTGTTAATAAGTGAGTCATTGCGATTGAACCGAATCATTTAAACGGCCGACTAATTCAGGAACGAAACACCGTCATGTTGCTCAGAGACGCAAAACAGTGCTGGGGCTGTGTTTGGAATGATTTTTGTTGTCGAAATATAGGAAAAACAGGAAATATGGTGTCTAAAACATAAGTCTCTTAATTAACTTCTTGTTTATTTAAAAAAAATCTATATCACATTTGTAATCATGGTAATTTAGGGAGAAAAACGGCACTCTTCGTGTGAAATTGATTAACTATGGTTAAAGTGGTAAAAATATATACATTTTCTGCCCCCATGTCTTGAATTTGTGATCATTCTCAATGCATTTTAATAGACTGAATCATGCAATGAAATAACGTACTCTAAATGCATATGTGCACTTGTCTAGATTTCACGTAATGTATTCGTGCACTCTGAGGGTGTGTTTTGAATGCTTTTTGCAAAATATTCGATAATGTCAAAATCGCACATCGTTAAAACAACAATTACGATATTATGGCACACCCCTACTCAGAACACAAGCTGCCCCGGAGCAGGTTAGCCGTGGAGTGTAAGTTACTATGGCAATGAACGCAGCTAAAAGCCAAGCTACTTTCATGGTACCTAGTCAGGAGGATACACACACACACAGTATATTACACTTTATATGTAAAATCTACATTTTGAGCTAAATATTTAAACTTTTAGGTAAACATTTAGAGAACATCCAAATGCATATCGCTTGGTATTAATGGGACATTCATTCTTTCAATCTAAGCCTTTAATTAAATTAAAGATTCGTTCAAGCATTTAGATATAGGATTCATATTTATATTTAGGATTTGGTTTTAACATACACTTAACATTTAGATTTAGCATTTAATCCTCTATGGGACTAAAAGTCATTGCACACTGCCTCCGAAACTTTCGTCCGTCACAAAAAAATTCCGATCGGGTTCGATTTTCTGCTTTTTTCACATCCGTATCAAGCATTTTGAGAGGTGTTTTGACAGTTCAGAGCCACCGTACAAGCGAACGCCTAAATCCAGAATAGCGATTCTCAAGTTGATCCACTTCGTCTCGCAGCACAAAGCACTGTATATAGATCCTCGCACACAGAGTTCACAGAAATTGGTGGTCTTCTTTTTAATATGTGGCTCTAGTATCGCTAGCAAAGCATCAAAATGAGCCACCGATATCCTGAAGTGAACTTTGAATCTACTGTGATAAACCTGCTGCTCCTTAATAAGGAGGAACTCTCCGTTCTCTCTATATCTCAAGATTGGATGGACCCAATGTTTCCTTTTTCTCTTTTTAAGAAGCGAGAGGACAACAAAATCATCCTCACTGCTTGAAGACTCCATTTAGTACGGTTTTTACATTTTTTCCGCAACGGACTAATTAATTTGCATCGGACTCAGTGTGCAAGGTTTCTGTGTGTGACGAATTTTTAGGATGACGAATACGAAAAACGCATACGAAAATTTCAGACTCAGTGTGCAAGGACCTTAATTGTGAATTCACAGCTTGAAAAAATAATTGACTTTATATTTTATATATATATTTAGGAGTAAAATCATTTTCCAATGAAATTTGTTTTCTACATCTGACCTTTGACTTCATTTATAACTTACTTTGTCCCATTATGGTAAATTATTTTGGGGAAATTTTCAGAAACACACTGAAAATAAGTGAAAAGGTCTTACTGTTTCAAAAAACATTAAAAATATTTATTAACATTCAATTTCTTCTTGTGCTGCTATATTTGATTTGGATCTCAAACGTGAAAATGTCTAAAACCCGAAACAAATTCAGACGCAATTTCACTGCCTGAAAACCATGTCTTAGTGTTTCAAAAGCATTAAAACAACTTTAACAGTGTGTTTCATCTTGAAATTTCAAATGAATTGTCATAGCACAAGTTAAAGTCAACAATAGGGCTGTCAAAATGGCTGAAAAACTAAATTTGAATTTTGTACTCAAGTATTATCAATATTCAAATTACATATAAATTTATAAGGCATAATTTGCTTCTTTTCAAAGCTTTTGGCTTCTCTCGAGGCCACATCGAGCAAAATATTACTAATGCACGTTTATTAAAGCAATAAAATAACACGACTGTTTTTGAAAAAATGCATAATGTTTAAAAAGCATATATAATTAATTAAGTAGCTTAAACAATTAGAAACATCAAGTATGTATGCATGTATAGTTTAATACAAAGGACCGAAAACCAATCACAAATAGTACTTTTTTCATTTAAAAACATGAGATGCAGTGGGATGGAGAAAAACTGCCATAAAGTTGAGACATGTCTTTTAAAAGTCGAACTTACATTAATTTTACATGGATTTCTAAACATGCAGCTCTCTTGTGCGAGACGCAAGTCCAACGGTGATAGATGGTCCTATAGAAAATGCAATTAATATCCATTCCGTGTGAACGGCTTGGTTTGGATTTTGAATGAACAACGTAGCAGCGCTGCATACAGTGGGTTCAGCTGGATACAAAAGCATTCAAATGACACTCACATCGTCATCACATCTTGTGCGCCAGTGATGAGGCTGCCTAATGCACACCTAAAATTCATTGAATTTAAAATAAAAATCCACATTTGAATGCAAAAACGCAAAGTAAAATAAATAAAAAAAATTGACAGCCCTAGTCAACAAAACTTTTTTTTTTTGGACCCTACACATTCCACACTTGTGCAGTCATCATTGGAGCATTACACACAAATGCCTAACTTCCACAAAAACCTATTCTTCATCACTTCATCCCTCATCCTCATTACTTCCATCATCATTGGTCCTCAACAATTTCTTTTATTACTACAACCTCATTTTCTGATGCACTCCTATCACTATCATCACTGTCTTCTGAAATAAGTACAGGTTTGCTTCTCCGTCTTACAAAAAACATACAAAAATGAACCCAAAACACATGCATAAAGGCTATTATACTGCCTGCCAATGCTGGTCAATAGTGCAAGCCACACAATATATGCATCCCATAATAGGACTTTGTCAGTTATGCATGATGCTCAGAATTTTGGTCTCTGAGTTATTGTTTTTATAAAAGTGCATTAAAAATGACAACAAAAAACTTTTGAAAACACATTTGGATGTTCAGTTTGGTTTTTATAATTTGAATTTCTATGTATTTTCTAGTCTAAAAGGAGCTCACTATGGAGCCTTGAGAGCATGTGACCCAACATGTGCTAATGCCTCCTTTACTACCTTGTTACCAAAAATGTGAAGCACATGGCAAATAAATTAAAATTTTACTAGTTGAAAGGGAAGTAATTTTACATCACTAAAATAAAATTTTGTTGGTTTAACAGTAATATTGTATTTTAAATGCAATTTTCTTAGCATAATTTCTAAGTGACATATCCCAGGATTAAATATAATTCATATTTATTTGTATATTTATCATTTAGACCTCGACCTAGAATCAAATATTCAGATTTATGAACTATTTTTGCCAAAAAACAAATACGATTGTTGTTTAAATAACACAGAATATTTCAACAAAATGTATTTTTTTTTATTGGATATTGTAATATATTCAGATTCTGTGAAGACATGAGTATTTATTTTTTTGTTTTAAGGTATGCATAGGTGAAATATGATCTCAGTTTCAAGTGCTGTAATGTAAGGACTGTTTGTTTAATGGAACAAGAAGGATTTTTCCGGTTATATTTTATTGTTATTGCTACACATCGCCTAATTTGTCCGTAACAGAGTTGACAAACAATACCATAAAGACATCTGGTTTCTCATTAAAAGTAAAAAAGGAAGTAACTTGTGTTTGGCAAGCAATATGTTTTCAATAAAACACTGAAAATAATTTATGTTAGTGAAGTTTTTTTTTTTCCTCTCAACTTTCTGATATGCCAAATATGTAGAGCAGGGTTGTACAGATGTTCTTGTTACTTGTGTGGTTTAGAGGGACTTATTTTTTATTGTTTCCCTTTTACACATTTTACAGCCTGAATTTTTTTCAAAGTGAAGGGCATTTCTAGGTTTACAGCAGATGCTGACAGGCATATTCTGATAAAAACCAGTATTTTTTCGATAAGACTGACTCACACGTGTTGTTTTTCCTAAACATTTTAAACATCTCGTTATGTTACCTCCATGAATTGTTTGTTTTAGACAATGTACCTGCTAATCATAAAAACGGTTCACGGTCAAACTGTATTTACACTAATATCTTAAGACATATTTCATACCTTAAGCGGAGCCGTTGCCAAAATGAGCGATGAGAGCACAGGGACCCTCCTTCTGACAGCGGCTGGAGATGCTTCTTCACGAAGCTCCGAAGAAGACTCAAAACCGCTGATAAACCGGCGGCCAATCACAGCGCCGTATACGAACACGTGACAGTCTCTGCCAGCACGATATTTAGTTGAAGCCAGAGCCATAGAGAGACTCTCTAGGTTGAAGCTATATCGAAGCAAGAAACACGAGGCGGGGAAAAATTACAAAGTTCCTGCTAATAGGATTTAAATAAATCTCTATAATTTATTTAAAAAAAATCGATTTTTTTTAATCCAAATTTTGAATACTTTAAGTTAACAGATCTATAACATTTTTCTTCTTCTTTATGCACTTATAGTATCACATAGGAAAAGTATTATTTGTTTTAATTTGTAGTCAGGCTAATAATAATAACACACCTCGTTTATTTGTTGTAATTGTGAATATTTGAAATAACTGCACTGATCCAACATTAACACTGAAGTGCTTCCTACTAGTCATATTATAGCAATGCTCTCCCTCATATATACTGTCATTCGGTAACATTTCAACCTGGAATATACTTTTTCTTTCTTTTTTTCAACTGCATATGATCCATTTTCTAAATACCTCATCAATCGAAGCTCCAAAAAATAATATTTTTCCAACTACGATATTAAAGACCTTTTATTATAATTTTTTTATACTTTGTTTTATTTTTTCAGATTAGGCACCTTTTCTCAACCCCGTAATGGGATTGGTTTAAAAAGGATTTTACACAGAGCTTGTATTAAACAAACATTACTGCTCATGTGTCCCTGATAACAATTTCATGATAACAAATGTAACATTTATCATAATTTTCACATTTTTATAGGAGTGAAGTTAAAAATGGACATATTGTGTGTCTATTTTTGTAAGAACATGTCGGATGGTAATCAGCAAGAAATGCTTTCTTATTGTCCCCCTCTTTCTTGGTCAACATTATCTTTCTGCTGCAAATGTGGGCGCAAGTTCTGTTGTAAGATGCTTGTCAAAGTGTAAGTGGACATATTACATCAAAAATTATATTTCTAACAAAAATAAGAGTTGTCATAATTTTGGTAAGTATATACAGTATTTACTGAAACCATGGATATTTTATGTTAATAAATGAAGTAAATAACTGAACCCTGTCACCAGTTTACAACCCTGTAACAATGAGAAGTACATATATTTGTGATGGGCTTGTGGTTTTTCACTCAAAATGGCCAATGCTCCTCATGTAGTGTAGGGGAGTAGACCATATACGGCAGCAATAAAATACATTGTATATACTTAGGGATTAAAATAAAATGTTGAAAAATAATAATTTTCCATCTTAATGTTATGTGACAGGGTTGAGATGTTCAGTTTGACTGTAACCTCTCTGACTAAAATTTGCCTCAAAAAAATGAATAAAAGGTATGATACTACTAACCATTTTCTGCACCACTATTAAAGAGAGCTGAATGATGTAATTTCTGGTAAATTATGTCACATATGCGTGGATCATAAATTATTATGAGTTAGAATGGTTAGTGTAACGGGGTTGAGTTCAGACTGAGGGACATCATTTTAAAGTTTCTTTTTTTATATATAAAATATCTGGCTCTTTTTTTAAATTAATTAATTAATTTATTTTTTTAGAAAAATAGCAGGCATCAAATTTGAAATGAGCTCATTTTGTGCATAAAACTGTAAAATTTAGGTTTAGTTTTGTCTTTTATTAGAACTGAAAACTCTGAGTTTTCAACAAAACCCCGCCTTCTGGAATTCACCCCAGAACACCTTATAAACCACTCATTAAGTGAAAGTAGGTTGCCACATAAAACATAATTCTACACCTAAAAAACATCTCGTCATCATGAAACAGAACAAAAATAACCTTGCTCCCTTGTTTTCTGTGCATTTCAGTTTTGACTTATTTGTCTAATAATTTGAAATCAAGTTGATGCTCACCTAAAAATGAAAATTTTTAGTATTTACTTTAAATATGCTGATATCTTCATGGGTCATGAAGTGTTTTTGAATTTTCTGGCGAATTTTAACAACTGAATTTGTGGCAGCAAATTTGTAAAGTGAAATAAAATTTGTCTGTCAAATATTATACATGGTCATTTTAAACAGACTGAATATTTTGGAAGTGAATTCTGGAAAGTAAATATGAATTATTACATTTTGAATTATGAAAATGTGTGTGAAATATTTTGAATTGAAATATTCACAGCTTAAATTTAAAAACTATGTTAAATTTCAGGACCTAAAAATGCAAGCACTGTTAATGCAATGCATTATTTTTTCAGTTAGCGCTATTCAACATGCTTGTTTGTTTCAGACATAAGGCATTATTTTACTTAATTATGCTTGGCGCGGGATAATTCTGATTTAAACTGTGTTCTAAAAAGCAAAATTCATGTTTTTTAGAAAATGTTTTTGCTTGAATAATGATCATTATAATGAACCTGACTCCGTCTGACGGCTTTGGAACACAGACGGTAATGACAGACATAAGGATGCGCTCGTTGATCGAACAGTCCATTGGCTGGTTTGAAAGGGTCCGATGACAGTAGAGCAGGGGTGTCCATAGTCTGGCCCGTGGGGCCTAATGCGGACCGTGGATGAATTTCAAACGGCCTGCAGCTTCAATTTAATTTAATTCAAGTTTATTTGTATAGCGCTTTTCACAATGCAAATTGTTGCAAAGCAGCTTTACGGATAATTAAAGTTGGCATCATCTCTTCTCAGGTGTTCGGTCATCTCATATCTCTGTAAGGGTTGGATCCAGACTGAAGTTTGTGTAATTCCTAGTTACCACGGGATGCCAAACCCGTGACAGAAACAGAGAAGCAAATACAGACACAATTAACGTAGCTGCTGTTCCAACCAAGCAAAAATGATGTGTTCAACCCAAGCAAAAGAATAATAATGTGCATTTGATCAGATATAACTGCAGCACAAGATTATATGATTATGTGAATGCTTGGCTAAAGAGATGTGTCTCTGATCTAGATTTAAACAGAGAGAGTGTGTCTGAATCACGAACGTTATCAGGAAGGCTATTCCAGAGTTTGGGAGCCAAATATGAAAAAGCTCTACCTCCTTTAGTGGACTTTGCTATCCAAGGAACTACCAAGAGTCCAGAGTTTTGTGACCTTAGGCAGTGTTGCCAAGTCCTTGGTTTTTCCACAGAATTGGGCTACTTCAACACTGTTGCCACGGGTTGTTTTTCATGTCCGCGGGTTTAAACAACCCCAACAACATGATTTTTAGTCCCTAAAATGGGAATTTAGCAAGTGGCATTTTTTTTACCCCCTCAAAATGCAATTGGTCAAGTGTCACGGCGCGGTAAGGGAACACACCGTGTAAACAGGGGTCTGGGTCCAAACACAGGTCTTTATTAACTTACAGGCAGACAAAGTAGAAATCAAGACAGAAACAAACACAGATATCAGAATCTGAAAACAGAAAAAGAAATATGACACAAATACGGCAACTTAGTGCTTGCATCAGTCCACATATAAACAACTAATAATCCAGCCCAGAGAGGCATGGGGAAGGAGTATAAATAGCCATCAGGATAGCCAACAGCTGTGTATGTGTGAGTAGGTGAACAGGCGTGTGGAGTTAAGGTAAAGGAGTCTGGGAGGATGGGAGCTAGTGAGTGTTTTACAATTTAAGAGTACTAGTCTATTAATGAATGACAATAAATTGAGCAAAGTGGTCAAGTTCATTAAAAGTTAGAAAGTATTTTTGTATATGTGTTGACATTCTTGTAATAGTGTAAAAGATTACCAGTCGGTATGTGTCACATGTATGTTCTTTTTAGTTTCCCTTATTTAGTCTTCCTGTTCCTGTCCTCGTTATAGTTCATTAGTTTCCACCTGTGTTTGTTAACGCATAGGTGACCGTTAAAACTGTGAACTCACTGCGAACCAACAAGTGTATTCCATGACAAAGGTTTAATATTTACAAATTAGATTATAAACGTATCCCTTTCGTTGTGAGAGCAGTGCGCTTCCAGAGAGGCTCCGCCCACACACGCTTCTGATTGGCTGTGGTGTTTGGTTGATTCTGGTGTGGACACACAAATTGCTTGTTGCTAGAATCCTGTCGCGTCACGTGTTGTTAGGACACGGTGTAAGTGTGATGAGAATCTCACGCGAGAAATGACGTCCCTTATTCCTTTCGCAACAAAACACACACAACTAAATCAAATTTACAGCTTACCTTTTTGTAATAATAGTTTAGGCTACTTATACAGTACGTGTACTTTCCCTGTGTCTTCGTGGAATATTTTCCCAGTAATTTTAAAAAGCTTATGTATAGATACACCAAACGTACGACTTATGCCTGGCATAAAAATAGAATAGGTGTCTGTTAGGTTTTAAAATAATTACATTATAAATCATTTGTATATCTGGTTATTAACCCCTTATTACCCAAACATTGTTCCCTTGTACCAACACGTATGTTCTTTATAATTTGTCTTATCATTAAGTGTTCTCATTAAGTGCTATATTGTGTCCCTTATAATGGATTGTCAAAAACTAAAGTGTACAAAGCAGTTTTTGTATTTTGTATACTGTATCACTGACAGTTTATTTCAAAGTCAACTGAACACTACATTAGTAGTGAGATATTGTGTAATGTGACATGCTGTAAGCAAATGAATAAACATGACCTAACTCTTGCTAAACCTTTGGCTCTGTTTTGTTTTTATCCAACTATTTTTTGATGATGTACATAAGATGCATATCGGTTTCTGATTTTTTATTATTTTTAATCACATTGATACTTTGATTCAGATGGAGAATATTTTGAAATATATTTTGAAATATATTTTGGTTGAAATGAAATAAATTTTTGATATCAGATTTTACATATATTTAAAATTTATTTTGGCCAGAATTTTTTTTTTTTTTACCGAATGGGGAATATAGAATACTTTAAACATTTTACACATTTATGAATTTTTCAATATAATTATACAAACATATATATTTCACATATTCAAAATTATGCAAATAACTGCTGCTGGGGTATAAAAAGTCCATTAATTGGTGCTCTTTGGATGCGGGATTCTTTCGTATCGTCAAAAAACTCATAGATCCAAGGCACTCGAATAGTGTGAAAAAATTAAAAAGCCTTTATTCACATGGCTTTAGAATTTAAAAAAACAACAACACATATGTGCACCGACGCGTTGCGGCTAACTCGCCTTCATCAGGGTGTCAATTTACAAACACACTCAGAGTTCATTTAAACAATCAATTCATCACATGACACGTCACATGATTCCCAAGCAGGTATCAAAACAACAATGAGAGAGTTACTTATCAAAATAATAATCAATGAATTCAAAACAAAACACTAATATTAAAGTCAAGGAAAAACAATACATATATAAATCTCAAATGAGTCAAAAATTATATCATAATGAAAAAAAAAATTACAAAAAAGGAGAAAAATCCAGTTCTCCATTTAAACCTGGAAATTGAGTTGCTTTCAAAGTATAAATCCATAAAGACTCTCTTTGTTGTAAACTTTTTATCCTATCTCCTCTTCTTATTGACCTCGGAATATGTTCTATACCAGCTATTTTCAATGTACTGGGGTTACCATGATTTTTATCTCTATAATGTAAGGCCATGGGATTCTTATGCTCTGCTAGTCTCAACTTTAATTTCCTTTTAGTCATCCCTATATAAAAACAACCAGATGGATACTCCAACCTATACACAACAAAAGTAGTATTGCAATTAATAAAGGAATTTACCTTAAACTCACGTCCTGATGTTACATCAATAAATATATTTGTCTTAACCATATTCTCACAATGATTGCAATTACCACATCTGTAATTTCCCCCATTTGAGCGTAACCAGGTCATTGGTCTTATAGGGGAAAGATGACTTCTCACCAGTTTATCTTTAATAGCTGGAGCTCTTTTAAACACAATAGAAGGAGATTCTGGTAAAACTTCCCTAAGGTGATGATCACTCATCAAGATTTCCCAATTAGTTTTTACAATTTTCTTGATTTTATTTGCCTTGATTTTTGTCTCTGTACCAATAACTCATCTCTACTTGTGTGTTTAGCTTTATTATATGCATTCTTAATCACACAATTTTTATATCCCCGTTCTTTAAATGTCTGAACCATATCTTGGGCCTTGATGTCAAAATCCTCCTCATTATCACAGATTCTTTTTAACCTCTGAAATTGTCCAAAAGGGATATTATTAGTCAACCATGAGGGATGAAAACTGTCTGCTCTTAAAATAGTATTCCTATCCGTTTCTTTTCTGAAAATAGTTGTATGTAATTTTCCTTCATTGTCCTTAAATATTTTAAAATCCAAATAATTTTAGTAAATGAAAAATCCAAACTAAGCTTCAAATGTATATTAGTGGTGTTCAAAAATGAGTGAAAAGCCAACAGATCAATCTCAGAGCCAGACCATATCAAAATGTATAAATCTTCCCCACCATACAATGTTCTTAGGATAAAAAACAAAGAGAGTCTTTCTGGATTTATACTTTGAAAGCAACTCAATTTCCAGGTTTAAATGGAGAACTGGATTTTTCTCCTTTTTTGTAATTATTATTATTATTATTATTTTTTCATTATGATATAATTTTTGACTCATCTGAGATTTATATATGTATTGTTTTTCCTTGACTTTAATATTAGTTACAGTGTTTTGTTTTGAATTCATTGATTATTATTTTGATAAGTAACTCTCTCATTGTTGTTTTGATACCTGCTTGGGAAACATGTGACGTGTCATGTGATGAATTGATTGTTTAAATGAACTCTGAGTGTGTTTGTAAATTGACACCCTGATGAAGGCGAGTTAGCCGCAACGCGTCGGTGCACATAGGTGTTGTCGTTTTTTTTAAATTCTAAAGCCATGTGAATAAAGGCTTTTTAATTTTTTCACACTATTCGAGTGCCTTGGATATATATTTCACACTGTCACACATGTGCTATGTGCTGTCCTCTGCTCCTAAACAAGGCGCAGCGCATGATACTCTCGATAATGGCAGAGGAAGGTGACGTGGAAGAGAAAAATAGTTGAATAAAATCGTTATTTTGTTTTCTTTGCACACAAGAATATTCTTGTAGCTTCATTAAATTACAGTTGAACTCCTGATGTCACATGGACTATTTTACCGATGTCTTTACTGTGTTTCTGGGTCTGGGAACATTTCAGTTGCATTACTGTCTATGGAGGGTCAGAAAGCTCTTGGATTTCATCAAAAAATATCTTCATTTCTGTTCCGAAGGTCTTGGAACAGGTTTGGAGCGACGAGTAATTAATGACAGAATTTCCATTTTTGGGGGAACTATCCCTTTAACCCAGGGCGCAGCGCGACAAATCCTCGACAGAAAACTGCTGACTCTGTCTATTTATGACGTACAGACAAATGTTCAAATGATTTGCAATGCATTGTAGTGTAGAAACAATGTGACAGCAAAAACATGGCGAGTGTGAAGAAAAGAAAAGTGGACACGGAAAATAGATGATTCAAATGTGAATGGACTGAACAGGTTTGAGTGAGTGATATCATCTTTGTTATGGAAGTTTGTTCGCAGCGAGTTCACAGTTTTAACGTAAGTTTGCTTTAATTTATTTTCAAGATCTGAGGTAAAATATTGCTTTCACTATGGCTATAAACCTCACGCAAAATAATATTCAGACTCACATTAGACACTCTTAACATTGAATAAAGCACATAATCATTACCTGAGATTATCACTGTAATAATTTGTATGTTGTTCCTTCTGCGACGTGCAGAAAATAAAAACCATTTTTAAAATAGAATTCCGTGTTGCTTATTGTCACGTGTCGCTGTTGCGGGTGGTTAGGACAAAAAGTACATTAAAAAGATACTTTTGACCGCGTTGCGTCTTGTCTGGTTGGGACACATGATGTTACAGTTTGATCCCCCCCCCCCCCCCCCCCCCCAAAAAAAAGTCTAAAAATAGTAATGCTGACAGATCTAATAATTGAATCTGCAATTAGGGAAAGTGCAGAGAAGAGATCCAGTCTGGAGATGAGCAGGAACAGTTGATTTGCATGGCAGACATGGAGATACAGATTTTTTGTTTGTTCATTAAACAAAAAATCTGACCCATATATATATGGGTCAGTGGACCTTGGCTTGGTATTGTTGGCAGAATTTGGCCCTCGGTGAAAACTAATTGAGGAACCCTGCTTTAACTCTTTCTTTTAGACGAGGAAGACGCAGAAATGAGGGATCTCATATGTAAGCAAATGAAAAATAATACGATCAACAATAAACAGCATATAAATGAAAACTGCCTAATGTGGCAAGGCAAGTTTATTTATATAGCACATTTCATACACGGCGGTAATTCAAAGTGCTTTACATAAAAGGACGTGAAATAGTCATTAAAAATAATAATAATGACAAGAATAAAAACAAGGAATTAATAAAAAATAATAATAAAAACAAAATGATATAAAAATTTATTTTAAAAGAATTTAAAACAGTTAAGAAAAGAAAATGATTATACATAGTGTAATCAGTTCGGAAGTAGCACAGTGCTCACTCAACAAATGCACAGCTAAACAGATGAGTTTTGAGTCTGGATCTAAATGTGGCTAATGTTTTAGCACATCTGATCTCTTCTGGAAGCTGCTTCCAGCTGCAGGCAGCATAATAGCTAAAAGCAGACTCCCCTTGTTTTGTGTGAACCCTTGGTATTTCTAACTGACTCGATCCTAATGATCTGAGTGGTCTGTTAGGTTTATATTCAGTGAGCATATCTGCAATGTATTTGGGTCCTAGGCCATTCAGAGATTTATAAACGAGTAAAAGTACTTTCAAATCAATCCTAAATGTAACTGGAAGCCAGTGTAAGGACCTGAGGACTGATGTAATATGCTCAAATTTTCTGGTTCTAGTCAGAATCCTGGCAGCAGCGTTCTGGATGAGCTGCAGCTGTCTAATGGTCTTCTTTGGAAGGAGACCATTACAATAATCCACCTGCTGGTGATAAAGACATGAACAAGTTTCTCCAAGTCTTGACTGGAAACAAAACATCTCATTCTTGCAATGTTTTTGAGATGGTAGTATGCTGATTTAGTTACTGCTTTGGCATGACTACTAAAACTAAGGTCTGTCTCCAGAAACACCCCAAGATTTTTGACTTGATTTTTGGTTGTTTGACCCCTAGAGTCAAGGTATGCATTCACCTTGAGAACTTCATCTTTGTTTCCAAATGCAATGACTTCAGTCTTCTCCTTGTTTAACTGAAGAAAGTTCTGGCACATCCACCTGTTAATTTCATCAATGCATTGGCAGAGGGAGTCAATGGGGCTGTAGTCATTTGGAGATAAGGCTAGGTAAATCTGGGTATCATCAGCATAGCTGTGATAGGCAATTTGGTTCTTTCTCATTATTTGACTTAGTGGGAGCATATACAGGCTAAACAAGAGTGGTGCAGGAATTGAGTTTTATATATTTTAGTTATATTTTTTAGTTTTATTGTATTAGTGTAGTATTGTATTTATTGTATTTGACTCTGTTGATCATAACATACTTCTAGAGAGACTGGAAAACTGGATCGGGCTTTCTGGGATGGTACTCAAATGGTTCAGGTCATACTTAGAAGGGAGAGGTTATTATGTCAATATAGGAGAGCATAAGTCTAAGTGGACGTCCATGACATGCGGAGTCCCACAAGGCTGTTTGTGATGAGCTATGTAGGCAGGGCTCAGCCAGAATAGTCCCCGTGAGGAGAGCTTGTTTTGGCTGCGTGTCGTTATCAATGTCCTTGTGGGATGAGTTAACCACATGATGACTCTGAGGCCGACATGAAGTCCTGTGGTCACTCATACTCTGTCCAGGTGTGTGTGTGTGCCATTGAGGCCGAGTGGATTGGCACACACCACTGAAGGATGACGGAGGGAGAAATAGATTTTGTCCTTTAGCACTCTTGCACCAAGTTTGTTTGGGTGGAGGCCATCCAGTTTAAACAGTTGTCTACGGCCCGAGAAAAGATTGAAGTTGTCGATGAAGTTGACTCCTTTTGTACTGCAGGTTCTTTGTAGCCATGTATTCAGCCCAAGCAGCCGTGAAAACATGTTAGTTCCTCTTGCTGGGAGTAGCCTACTGATGAACAACTGAACTTCGAGTCTTTGAAGTGTTTTAAAGAGTTCACTGAAATCCTTCTTAAGCAGTTCTGACTGCTCTTTTCGAATATCATTCTTCCCCACATGGATGATGATTCGATTTGCAGTCTTGTGCTTCATCAGAATGTTCTGAAGTTCCTTGTTCACATCAGAGATGGTTGCTTGAGGAAAGCAGCATGTAGTTGTAGTCCTGCTACTGATGTTTCTGATAATAGAGTCGCCCACTATCAGAGTCCTGGGCTCGGCTGCGCTCTGAGCTGAGTGCCGCGGTCTGCTCGACCTCGAGCGTCTGTTAGTGGTGATGTTAGCTTCTGGCTGATACGATCCATGTTTTGTCACATTTGGGGATTCCTCACCCACATTCATTAATGCTTCAAATCTGTTCTCAAGATGTATCGGGGGTTGTAGAATACCAGTGTTTACAAGTCTTGTCATAGTCGTATCTGGGGTAGAGGATGCTACCGCAGCAATACGAGATACTCATGACAATCTGATGTCTCGAGTGCCTTTGGGTCTCGCTCCCTGTTTGTGCCATTGATTAGTGTGTCGTTCAGTTTCGGTTGGTTCCTCTACACTTGGTATAAACTGTTGAGATTCACAGGACTCACCGGCTGTATGCTGAGGGGATCCATGATTACCGTCTGCTGTGTGTTATGCCCGTTTTGGAAGTCCAGCAAATAACTTTGTTTCAAGAACCGCAATCCTTTTGTAGCGTCAGAACGAGTCAGACAAAACTAAGATTCGATCAGCACATCGAAACATGAGGAGCTGAAATTCCAGGAGAACAGGACAACGTCGTAAAGATTCCTATCTCCGACTTCTGGAGCAAGCCTCTTTTACAGAACAGCTCGCAACATTAAGACAAAAGAACACTTATTGATAAGTGTTCTACGCAGGAAGGAGATCTTCAAATTTGGGGTAAATAGTCAAGATTAATGATCAAAGAGATGGCCATCACATGGCGTTCCACAAGAGAAATCACAAGCTTCTTCAGATTGACTTCTCCCCCACACATACAAGACAGAGAACCAGACTGAAATTCCTCTGGCCGAAGAACATTTCTTTTTGGTCTCCACAGAACTACACAGAGACTTTCTTTTTCATATGCACATAAAACCATCCTAAAAGGACAATGCTAGGCATAACACTATATTATGTATGTAATCACATATTAGACTATCATGTTTTAAGCACATATTATGTATGTCTTTCTAATAACTATTGAATGACTTTAAGGTTAGTCGTATTTAGTATGTATGAGCTTGACATTTCTAGCTTGAAATGTTTCTTTCAATTAATTCTGTGTCAAATGTATCATATTCTGGTTATAGAAATCATGTCCAAAAGTATACTTTGCAAGAGTGTGTAAAATTCAGACCATGTGACTGATAACATGCTGATTTATGATGGAAGGAACAACCCTAGCTAAGATAATAGCCTATCTAATTGGTCAAGACATCAAATGGGATGTGTCCCAAAAGCCGATTTTAAAACCTCAGGACACCATCTATTCTCTTTCTTCGCTCTTCCCTTCTCACCCTTCTTCTCCTTCTCGCCACAGCGTTTTGACGCTGTTTTAGCGCTCTTTGAGCGTGCTCTGGCCTATAGGCCAGTTGCTACTTAAAGGGTTAGTTCGCCCATTTAAGACATGAAGTTGTATGCAATCCTTACCAGCACTATAGTGCATACACACTGACCCACCCTTTAGTCACCTCCCTGGTCAGAGTTCTGGCCGCTGGAAGTTTTTCAAGAAAGTACTCCCGGTTAGTTTCCGGGGCCTCAAAACTGTGCGTTTTTACGTGAAAAAAGTATTTGCGTTTCAAAGCTTGAATAATTTACATCACAAAAAACACGCCTGACAAAATTCATACCTCAGTTTTAATCGGCACTATTTTCTTTCCATTTCTATCAATCCGCGCTGCTGTCAACGTAAACAGTGCGCACGTTCAGATCAGCTGTTGATAGCGCGACTCGCTGACAACATGCCTGACTACGAAACTTCTGATGACGAAACCAATTTTAGCACAATGTCAGACGGAACAGATGATGATGAAAGTAATTTTAGCACAACGCCAAAGGGATACCTTTATGAACCGGAGTATACCGATGCCGAAGTTCAGCAGATGGAGATAGAACGGGAAGAGAGAGAGCTTAGTAAATAGAGCTTACCCGTGGTACTGGTACAGCAAAACTCTTTAAAATCTTTTTTTTTTCTTTTTCCTCCTTGGTTGGGGATGTAATCGTCTTCGCTGAAGTGAGCACTGCACACACGGAAATCCTTGATTCTCGATATTTTTGCTCCCGCAGAGTAGCCGATGGCAACCAGCCAAAGCTGTCTCGTAGCTATATCCGAAACTGGAAAACGATGGAATCTGAACGGTGATCCCGGCACATTCTTGTGGTCACAGCCTGGGAATTTACAAGTAAGCACCATTGTTAATTTTCTACTTTTTATGTCGTTGTCATTCGATTGTGTAAACACTATGGAACAGCTGATCTGAACGTGCGCACTGTTGACGTTGACAGCAGCGCGGATTGATAGAAATGGAAAGAAAATAGTGCCGATTAAAACTGAGGTATGAATTTTGTCAGGCGTGTTTTTTGTGATGTAAATTATTCAAGCTTTGAAACGCAAATACTTTTTTCACGTAAAAACGCACAGTTTTGAGGCCCCGGAAACTAACCGGGAGTACTTTCTTGAAAAACTTCCAGCGGCCAGAACTCTGACCAGGGAGGTGACTAAAGGGTGGGTCAGTGTGTATGCACTATAGTGCTGGTAAGGATTGCATACAACTTCATGTCTTAAATGGGCGAACTAACCCTTTAACACCACGATGAGAAGAAAAACCACCTAGTCTCGTTACTCATTTTATTCTTTCACTTTAGTTTCTTTTCTTTCCGTTGAGTCTCGTGTTCAAAAGTTAAGTTTGCCGCAAAGTCCAGCTACCTACGACTGCACCGCTTCAAACTTCAACCAGCAACGGACTCCAAGACCATCCTCAGCCAACGCTCAACCATTGGCTTCCCAAGACATCACTTCAAAGACTACTGAACTTCCAGCCAATCACCAACTCGGGAAAACCCCTTTCCTGCAACGACGACGAAGACAAAAGGGAATCCCTGTAACACAAGGCAACGCAAGTACAAACTCCAGATTCTAACTGAATTGGTGCATTTAATATAAATTTTAGCCTCATTGAGAAACTCAACGCGAGGGTTAATTAAGTGATTGATGATTGTTCAGGTCTATGCAATAGCACATATTGCTGTAAACTTGGGATTTCACATTCTCATTCTCTAAACTCATCCTTTCTCTCTTTCTGCAACGTGTGAATGCGTGTGTTCATGTTAGATTAGTTTATGTCTTAGGTTTATATAAATAAAGTCTTATTTATATTTAAAAGAGAAGTATCTTGTGTTTTGTGCTTACAAGTTAATGTCTTAATCTGCCGATCTTGTTACTGTGCTTATTAATAGTGTTTTCACTATATTTTGGATTTTAATATCCAGTGCAGAATTATGTTACACGGCTCGTTCAGTGAATCGCTGCCGACTCAGTGATCAGCCGCAAAACAGTGATTCTGTTCAAATTCCCTGTAAAATCATAAATGATTCCCTTTGAGCTAAATTAAATTATATTTATGTATCAAACCCTACACTTTGTTAGAAGTCTGTGGCAGTTCATGCATCAAGCAGATTCCATGAGAAGCATTTTCTCTCGTTTGTTTGAATGTAGACAGCTGTGTTTTACCGTCTCTGGAATGTAAGCTGCTGGCAGTGGGAGGCATCTTCTTTTTGCAAAAAAATTGTTGTTTGAGCACTGTGCTGATCTGCTGAAGTTAAAATCTTAGAGAGATCTGAGAAAAGTACATAAATAGGGAGCAAAGTGCAGAACAATAAGCAGCAGCGTCCGAACAATAGCAAAGTGAAAATGTCAATCCACACTCAAAAAAATGATTCTTTAAACTTACTTAATTCAATTATGGACAGTGGTTCCACACAACCAAATTGTTCTTTATTTACATTAATGGCTTTTTTTTAATCTATTTAAAATTACTGTGTTGAGGCAACACAATTGAATGAGGGAAATCAATGTGAAATAATAATGTCCAACCAAAGAAATGTAATCACTTTCCTTTAACTTAAACCAATTAAGTTCAGTCAACATGTTTTGGTTTACTAAAAACTAACCAAATATGTTTCACTGAGCCAACACAAGGAGCTTGGTTTCAAATAAGCCAATTAAATTATGGACAGTGGTTCCATCCAATTAGTTCTTGTTATTTTAACTCAATTGTTTCTATTTAAAGTTCCTCCCTTTAACAAAGCATTTTTTGTGTGTGTGACTCTTATGGAATGACTCATACAAAGGCAAGATATGTATCAAATGATCAAACTGTATTTGTTAAACAAGCATAATAAACAGTTTTAAACAGCCTGCTCAATCTTACATTCCAGAATCTTTAGACTTGTGCAAATGCATTAACATTGTTTTTCAGTTTCAGTTTCAATTTATTTTAGAAAAGTCAACAAAAATAAAGAACTTCTTACTCTTAATTTAGGGGGGAAAAACAAAAACAAAATTGACAACTGACAGTTGGCAGATTATAATTGAGGTTCTGGTCAGAAATCAATTCTGTAATGTATTAAACAACTTTTACAGAAAAAAGTAACTTGTACTATGCCAAGCAGCCTCCAAGAAATGGGCAGCTTCCACAACTTCCTCTAAAAATAAATCTGAACAAAAATATTTTAATTTAGACAAAAGAACGGATATTTAACAACATTTATCAAATGACATCTTGAATCAATGATATCACTGCTGTAGAGTCTAATGGATAGATCTTTCACTGAAAATTACAGATGCCCTAAGCACCTACGGGAAATAGTCACCTTGCAACAATTTTGAACATGGATAAATACAGTTGAACAAGTGTAACCCACATTACAAAACAGAAAAAATGGCAAACCATTCTAAAACTTGGCATTTAAAAGGTAACCGATAAAACCTTGCAGGAAGAGTCCTTACTCAAACACAGAGAAGAGCTTTGTCTTCAGTGTTTGCACTTTATTGGATAACCTGTTGCCATCAAGCTCCAGAAATAACTTCTGTAGTACCTCGAAAGTGTACCTGAGTTCAGGAGGGTAGCTTAAGTTTAGTCCATATATCAGTCCCAGCAACATGGCTGTTGCATATGGTACACTGCAAAAACACCACTCCAACATCTGCTGGGCTATCTTCAACGTCGGCACCTTTGTATCTTATGACATAGATTCCCATGACAGCTTTCTGGATCGCCTCCTGAGTGCTGGCACCGTCTGTATCCTACAGAGGTCATTTAAAAAGGTGGAGAACTCTTAAAGTCCTGCATATTAACTGTGCCACAGCATTTAATATCCTTGAAAATACAGGAAAAATGTTTGTTAACAAAAAATAAATCTATAAAATACTGACCATAAACTCCAGAATAAGACTGCTAGGGTCTTCATTCAGGTAGACACATAGGGATTTGATTATGCATTCTCTCTTCACTTCAATGTCATCAGTCTAAAAATGCAAATAACATTAACAAAATATAGCCGTTAGATTTTTTACAAAAATCACAGGTACACATTTAAAAATTGTCAGTCATTCCAGTCGTTTATCCATCATGTGCTTAATCATTTTCTTAAGGGAAAGAGCCTGCTCCTGGAGGGCCACTGTCCTGCCGAGTTTAGCTACAACCCAATTAAATACACCTGAACCAGCTAATCAAGGTTTTTAGGAATTTTCAAATAAGACTTATTACAACTTCCAGGCAGGTGTGTTGGGTAAGTTGGAGCTAAACTCTGCAGAACGCTGCCCCTCCAAGAAGAGGTTTGGACAAGCCTGCCTTCTGTCAAAATATTTTTATAAGCTAATGCATTTACAACATCTGCCAGTTTATAGTAATACTACATATTTTGCATTTATTGTACTTCAAATGTTAATAAATATAATCCTATTACATTTTCATCTTTTTGGTGCATGTTTATGACCATAACCCCAAAACTCAGACGCTGGTAAGTTGAGAGGATAAGGTTTTAAAGGGTTAGTTCACCCAAAAATGCAAATTCTGTCATTAATTACTTACCCTCATGTTGTTCCAAACCCGTAAAACCTTTGTTCGTCTTCAGAATACAAATTAAGATATTTTTGATGAAATCCAAGAGTTCTCTGACTCTCCATGGACAGCAAGGGTCCTACCACGTTCAAGGTCCAACTGTAATTTTATGAAGCTACAAGAATACTTTGTGTGCAAAAAAAACCCAAATAACTTAATTCAACAATTCTTCTCCTCCACGTCACCTTAGCGTAATTTTGGCAAGTACCACGAAGCATGCGTGTACTTTGATCAGCACATAACGCATGTGCGTGGTGCTGCTGATGTAGATAACATACGCTACGCCTCGTTGCACCCTCTTGCCAGGGTGACTCAGAGGAAAAGAATTGTTGAATTAAGTAGTTATTTTAGTTTTTTGCACAACAAGAAGTATTCTCATAGCTTCATAAAATTACGATTGAACCACTGATGTCACATGGACTATTCTGATGTCGTTCTTGGTACCTTTGTGGACCTTGGACGTGGTAGGACCCTTTCTGTCTATGCATGGTCAGAAAGCTCTCGGATTTCATTAAAATATCTTAATTTGTCTTCAGAAGACAAATTAAGGTCTTACGGGTTTGAAACGACATGAGAGCGAGTAATTAATGACAGAATTTTTGGGAGAACTATACCTTTAATTAGGGCTGGGACAATTAATCGATTAATTGACTTTCGGAATGCATCGTGATTCTCTCTGGAATCAATTCTGAGCTTAGTTTTTAACAGCAGAAGGCACTCTAGGCTACTTTTTATACATAAGCTCAAATGCTCACGAAAAAGAGTGCTTGTGCGTTTGGCTGAGTCATGTAAGTGGTCAAATGTACTTGCACCTCATTATAATGAATGGAAGGCAAGCAGAGTACAACTGTTAGTAAATCATATAGTGCCATCTGTTGTTAAAAACTAAGCTCAGAATGGATTCAAGAGAGAATCGCATTGCATTCGGAAAATCTCAGAATCGATGCAGAACTGTTTCTCGATGCATGATTTATTGCCCAGCCCTAATTTTATTTCAAAGTTTTGTTGAGTGCAGTTGTTCATACCTGTGTAGTAGGCGCCTAGAGGGTTTTAATTCTTTGCCCAACTCCTCCTCCTCTGCATCCATGTTGGCAAATAATCTTGACACCAATGGGGCTGTTGTAATTGTCTCAAATTCTGCACAAACCTACAAACACAGTAATTTGTTACCAGAACACCAATATAAGTTAACACAAAGACAAATGTTTCGGTAACACTTTACAATAACAGTACATGAATTATCATGTACTAATACCTTAATTAATAATTACTTGACTATGAACTAATGAAGAGTTAAGACATGAAGAACTAACTTAACTACGACATGAGTCATATGAATTACCTCATGAATAACACCACCTTAATTACATGTTAGTTCCTGCATGTTAGTTAATGTATTAATTAACACTTTGGGGTAAACTAAATCAAACATGCTCTAGAAGAAAGATTCATGAAAATGGCACACTGCTAAATTGTTTATAAATTTTCCACCTGCAGCTATGTCACAAACATCAGTGAATGACAGTGGATTTCTTGCAATATTTACGTTTAACCAACTCATCCAACACACGATGCATTCATAATTAAAAACAACTTCATCCCATCGTGTTTGGAGTGATTCCACTGCTGCCCTCCTACAGTAACGTATTCATTAAGCAGATGAAATTTTCCAAATTAAAATCAGTGTTAGCAGAGAGTTGATGGTTATGTTATGGATTGGTTTTCTGTCTTTATATCATAATAATGCACTGAAATCAGACGTTTGTCTTGTGTTCTTGCTCTTCTTTTGGGCCACTATTGCTCCTTCAAAATGTTAACCTTCCTCCTACCGTTCAGTTCCTTCTCCATCCAAATGCAGCCACATGACCTCTGCTCTTCCACTTTTTTACAAACCACCAAAAAACACCAAATATCTGATTTAGATGAGCTGAATATGTGCCAGGATCATACCATTTCTGAAGTTCATACCCTTGTTAGAGACACTCTTAGCAACATGGACCTCAGATACATTTGGGTATTTGTCTTTGATCATCTGAGCTACCTCTGTCTGCAAAACATCAAGAGGAACTGTTGAGGCAGTCGAAACTTCCAGTGTACCTTTTTCATGACTATTTTTCAAGTGGTAGGAAATCATTAGCTGATGTTTCACAGCGAGTGAGCGTGGAACATTTTTGAAGCAATTTGTATGTTGTGCAACCTGCTTAAAAAAGCTGTGCTTTGCTTCGAAACGCATAGTCCATAAATGGACAAGAGGACCAAACGATTTTACCATCTCAGGGTAAAGTTCCAAAAAATGATGCTTTGGAAGAAGTTTGACATCAGGGATAAGGTCTTTGTATCTCTGTCTGTGTTCAGAAATTTTCATCTCAAGGTAGGAAATGGATTCATCTGTGTGGACTGGGGAAACCACCAACTCAACAATATCCTTCAGGTCCATTAGCACCTGCCATGCGGGCTCACCTTCAGGTACCACGTGTCCAATCAGAAATGGGAGTAATCTGATCATACTCCAATTTTTATGGGCGTTTCCCCCAATTGTGTTACGACATCAAAATGTGAATGGAATTGCATGAGGCTTGTTCTTCTGGTCTTCCCACTTGTTGGGAAATTGAAGAATAGATTTATTGAGGCTTTCCAGTGTAAAGTGTTTCTTAGATATCAGCAAAGCCAAGCACTGTGCAAGTTCTACGGGCACTACAGCCTCAAAAATGTCATGTAGCACATCCGGGGATAAGCAGACAACACATTGAAATGAGAGAGGTGCTTAGTAAAAACAATCTCTTTTCACTCCACAATAGCTTGTGCCTTTTTCCTGTGCAGTTTTCACATGATCTTTATGAAGATCTTTGTTTCTGAGGTTGAATGCACCAGACTGAACTTCTTTTGCCTGCACATCAGAACTTTTCCCAAAACAAAACCGGCAAAAGAACTCTCCTGAAAAGCTTTCAACAAAGCCAGCCATACCATGAGCTGCCAGGTTGTCTGCCACCACACAATAAACAGTACCTTTAATAAAGGTTCCAAGAAGATGAACGAATATGAATATCTTTTTCAAGAATTGAAAGGTCACGCAGAAGAGGCTCAAGAACTTTCTCAAGCCCATAGTGTTTCAAATCCTCACTTTTGCACAGGAGTGTCAAATAGATTGAGGAGAGAGACGAATGGGAGCCTGGGGGTAAATTGCTCAAACTCCAGTACACAGCAAAGAGCTTATGTTTTTTTCGGGACGTCCCAAGTGGGTTACACACTTCGAAATCATCTGCATATAAAGTTAATGAAATTGTTAAGTCCTATCCAGACAACAAAATGTTTTTTTTTGAAGTGGGAACCATCCTGAAATTACCTGTAATCATGGCTGCTGCAACTTGCTGGACTAGTTCTTGCTCTATGGTTTTCAACAACTCATCCTGCTTAGCAAAGAGCAGCTGCAAAGACTTCAAAATTGGAACATACTGAAAGGTGTTAGTCTGTTGTTCATCAAGGCAGTACTCAATAGGTTCCACAACACTAAAGTTGTCCTTATAAAACTGCTTGCGCTTATAGGCAGTGCATAAAGAACCACCTCTGCCTATGGCTGAGTGTAATGGGTTAGATGCGATGGTAGCGGCTATTTCCTTTATGACAGATTCAACAACGTGAAGATTGTGTTTCTCAAACACCTGCTGTACTCCAGCAACTGAGAGAGGCACTGACACAGACTTTAATAGGTAATGCAGTATGAAACACAGTGGCGGTTTTAGGCATGGGCGAACGGGGCAGCCGCCCGGGCCGGCATTTTTTCATGACACGTGGGGGGCGGCACAAGCACTTGAAGAAAAAAATAAAAATAAAAAATCATCTGCACCTCTAAGCGGTTTTCTTTTATCTATCATATAACTGTGTGGGGAATTGACAAATTGGCGCCCCTGCTTGCTGAGAAGGTGCAGTGTAGAGCCCTGCGCGGGACTGTTTTCTTAAACCCGCACCCGCCCGCAACCTGCGTGTTCCACTCCCGCCCGCGCCCGCAATGTTTGTGTCCACTCCCGCACGCTCCCGCGGACTTTCTCTCAGAGCTTGTAAAAAAATTCAAAAATATATATTTTTTATTAGCGTTATTAAACATTAACCGTTAAAACAAAAGCACAAATATCAGTAAGATTACCTCAGTTTTTAAAAGTATCCTACTGCTTGATACAGAAGCACCAAACGATTTACTAAACAAACAGTTTAAAGGTCATTTCACACCCAGTCCGAAATGTTCGCACGTTAAAAATAAAATACAACCTCACAATATGTCACACACTGCCTCCGAAACTTTCGTCCTTCATAAAAAAAAAAAAAAAAAAAAATCGGATCAGGTTCGAGTTTCTGCGTTTTCGCATCCGTAGCATGCATTTTGATAGGAAAGGATGAGGAATATACGAAAAAGCCTTGCTTTGCTTTTGTCATGTAAACAGCCGCTTTAATTAATTATCATTAATTTAATTAAGATGGCGCCTGTGTATTTGGCATGCCGTCTGCTGCTCTCATGTTTGTTTGTCTGGTTGTCTGCTCTGTCTCCAAACTGCTGCACACTTTTAATCTACGACCGTCAAGCACTCTTGGATATCCGTAACTCTATTGTAGACACATTCACGAATTCTTACACACCAGATATGGACTGCTCCTTTGGCAATACGAAGGAGCCGTTCCGAATGGTTATCCCGGACTGTATCCGCCGGTGGCCCCTTAACATCTCGCGGAGAAAGCGAAGGAGGAAACGAGGCAACCGCGGGGGTTATATCGTGAAGCTGAAAGCTCGACTGCGGGCGGGCTTTCTCTCGGACTATGAATCGTTCTACGGCGGCTCTGCTACCTGGCGCCCGCTGGATTTGACCTACCGGTGGCTTTGTCCTGTTCTTCCCCTGCACCCGAGTCCTACTTCTCGTGCTGGTCTCCACC
Source organism: Acrossocheilus wenchowensis (assembly GCA_029620275.1). Lineage (NCBI taxonomy): Eukaryota > Metazoa > Chordata > Actinopteri > Cypriniformes > Cyprinidae > Acrossocheilus > Acrossocheilus wenchowensis. The sequence continues at coordinate 3,219,488 of CM056135.1, forward strand.
GAATCGGCCTCGGCTCTCGACGACGGGGAGTAACTCACGGAAATCTGCGCTCACTGAAAAGAGCGTCCTCATCTCCTGTTATTCTGTCTTCACCGAAGATGGCATTATTAAATGCCCGCTCCTTGGTGAATAAGACCTTTTTATTAAACGACTTCTACTCATCTCACAACTTGGATTTTATGTTCATCACAGAATCCTGGATAAAGGTTGGTGATCTAACTCCTTTCTCTGATCTGATCCCTACTGACTGTTCATTCTTTAACTCCCCTCGTCCGAGTGGACGCGGGGGTGGGATAGTAACAGTTTTTAAAAACTCTCTCTCTGCACGCTGTCGATTGGTCCCTGTAACGGCTTTTTCCAGTTTTGAAGCTCAGTTTCTTCAATTAGACTGGAATGGTCCTGTATGTGTAGGGGTGATTTACCGTCCTCCGCACTCTTCCAAGGACTTTATACAGCATTTCACGGAAGTGATCGGCAATATTGCCACTAATTACGATCGCTTTCTATTGGTGGGTGATTTTAATATCCATGTCTGCTGTCCGTCAAACCCCCTATCGCATGACTTTCTTAATCTTATTGACGCTTTTAATCTATCTCAGTGGATCAGCGACTCTACTCATATTCAGGGCCATACATTGGATCTTGTATTGTCGCATGGGCTTGATGTGACTGACATTGTGCTCTCAGATCTTATGATCTCGGACCATAAGCCCATATTATTTTCACTGACTCTTCCAGACCTCTCTCAAATTTCTACTACACCTGCAACTCTGTCTCGATTATACTGCCCTCAGTTTAGCACAAATTTCAACTTGTGCTTTGCTGAATGCTGCTCACAGTTGCATTTGGATCAGTCATTATCTGACTTGGATGCTGATCAACATCTTAGCCTTACGAATTCTGCCTGGCTTAAGGTAGCAAATGCAACTGCTCCCCTTAAGCCACACAAGCACAAATCAAAAGTTGAGCTATGGCAAAACTCTGACACTCGCCTCTTAAGACAAAATTGTAGAAAGGCAGAACGAAAATGGAAAAAGGACAGGCTACACATCTCTCTTCAAATGCTCAGAGACTCTCTTACATCTTATCAGACTGCAGCTAAGTCTGCAAAAGCTGCATATTTTTCTAATCTAATTGAAACTAATCACTCTAAACCTAAGGTATTGTTTTCAATTATTCAATCTGTCACAAAACCTTCTGTTAACACTTTACCTGTTGCTTCTGTTGCTCTCTGTGAAAGCTTCTTGAGATATTTCAGTGACAAAATTACTAACTTAAGACTTTGCGTCTGCCCCACTTTAACTGTAACTGTCTCTCCAATCATGTCATCTGCCTCTGCCGTTTTTGATGCTTTTGAACCTACCAATCTTCAGGAATTGAAGGAGGTGATTGGCAAGCTTAAACCTTCATTCTGTTCTAGTGATATCATTCACCCGAGATTTTTAAAATTAATTATCAATTCGATTGGGCCAGGTCTGGTGTCCCCTATTAATAAGTGTTTCCAAACTGGCTCTGTCCCTGCCGATCTTAAAGTCGCTACGGTCACTCCTCTGCTCAAGAAGCCTTCACTGGATTCCTCTGTCCTAAAAAATTTTCGGCCAATTTCTGTCTTGCCTTTCATTTCAAAGGTTTTGGAGAAAATTGTGCTGAATCAACTTAAAAGTTTTCTGTCAAGAAATTGTATTCATGAGGTTTTTCAATCTGGTTTTAAGTCTGCTCACAGCACTGAGTCTGCCCTGTTGAGAGTGTTAAATGATATTTACCTCTCTACCGATTCCGGAGACTCTGTGGTTCTTATCCTTTTAGATTTATCGGCTGCTTTTGATACTGTAGACCACTCCTTACTGTTATCCAGATTGGAGTCTTGGGTAGGTCTAAAAGCTAACGTCCTGAAATGGTTTCAATCTTACCTGTCTGACAGAAAGTTTTTAGTGAAGCTGGGTAATTTTACTTCTTCTTCTGCACCTCTGACCTGTGGCCTTCCACAAGGCTCTATCTTATCTCCTTCTCTGTTTTCTCTTTACATCCTACCTCTGGGCTCAATTCTACGTAAACATGGTATGTCTTTTCACTTCTATGCAGATGATACTCAAATCTATCTACCAATCAAAAAAAACAATTCCACTGCGATTACCTCTCTTCTGCAATGTTTAGAGGAGGTAAAATCATGGCTAGCCCAAAATTTCCTCTTCCTAAATGAAGACAAAACCGAGGTAATTGTTTTTGGTCCAAATGAAAACTCTCAGTCTAAAAGCCCTGAGTTAGAAAGTTTATCCGTTTTTAGATCGTCACGGGTGCGGAACCTAGGAGTTCTTGTTGACCAGCATTTAAAATTTGATAAACATATTTCTTCTGTTATTGGATCCAGTTTTTATCAGCTTCGTTTACTGTCCAAAATTAAACATTTTCTCACTCCAAAAACTCTCGAAATGGCTGTTCACGCTTTTGTTACATCTCGTCTAGATTACTGTAACTCTTTATATTGCGGTATATCTAAGTCTCAAATTGCGCGTTTTCAGCTTGTTCAAAATGCTGCGGCCAGACTTCTTTTAAAGTGTCGTAAACATGAGCACATCACTCCAGTTCTTAAATCCTTACACTGGTTACCGGTCTGTCAGAGAATAGACTTTAAAATTCTCCTCTATGTATATAAATCCCTACACAATCTAGCCCCTATCTACCTCTCTGAACTTCTTCATCTCTACTCTCCGTCAAGAAGCCTTCGATCCTGTGACCAGGCTTTGTTGGTAGTCCCTCACGTTAGGCTTAAGCGTAGAGGTGAGCGTGCTTTTGCAGTGGCAGGGCCTCGACTTTGGAATACCCTGCCTTTAGAGATTAGAATGGCCTCTTCTCTGTCTGTTTTTAAGTCTCTGCTAAAAACGTATTTGTTTTCCTTAGTGTATTGACTACTGTGCTATGGCCAGTTTTAATTTTTAATTGTTGTATTAAATTCTGTCGGGTTTGTTTTCTGTGTATGTGGTAGGCTATAATCTTGCTTTTCTGTAAAGCACTTTGGTCAGCCTGGTGGCTGTTGTAAATGTGCTATACAAATAAAATGAACTTGAACTTGAACTTGAACTTGAACTAATTTTCTTCTCAACTTAATGTGTTGACTCCATTTCTATTACACACCAAATCCCACCGTTCCCTGCGGGTCTCCTGCGAAAATTTCTGACCGCCCACTCCCGCCCGTAGCAAAGGTAAAACCGCCCGCTCCCGCGGGAGCCCAAACCCAATGCAGCCCTCTAGTGCCGTGCACAGAAGCTGTGTGAGAAGTGGAAAGGGGAGGGGGCCGCGGGGGACAGTTCACCTCTCCCAAATTAGTGGGACAAGTGGATAAAGTCAGTCATACCTTGACTTTCTTCCAAATAAGGCACATTTCATTCATAATATTAAAACACAGGCCTATAATTTGCACGTTTTTGTTTTTTCTGAATTGTGTGAAAAGGCTAATAAAAATAGGTAATACAAAACGATTTTGTGGAGGTGAATTGGTTTAGTCTTGACTTCTGGTCGTGAGTGACGGTGTTGGGGAATGGGAAATCTGTTGATTGTCTAGTGCCAAATAAACAGAGTGTTTATCGTGTATATAGAGTATATTTATTTAAGTTCTGATAATTATACTGTTTTGTGCAGAATTGTGTTTTTCAAATGTTCTGGTGAAGGATTTGTGCAATTGAGAAATATAAGCTTATAAACTTATATAGGGGGTCTCGCCTGGAGAGTAATTCAATGTAGAACCGCCACTGATGAAACACATCGTCAAGATAGCCCATCTGCCATCAGTGGTTCAATCTGAATTGTATGATGATAAAATGCATGCTGTAATAAAAAAAGAAGAAAAAAAAAACCGAATAGCAGATAAGTTAAAATTTCTGCAACAGTCGACCGTGGCATTTGAACTTGCTTCCGAGCTTAATGAGACTCGAGTAGAGTAACGTATAAGTGCACATGGAAGTTTTGTCATTAAACTGCTTATCTCATTAATTCGCCAGAAAACCATACTGAATTGTAATATACTGTCCCATCCTTTGTTCCACAAGCACACGTATATAATAAGTGTTCACTACAGACCACGTGCAACTCACATTTTCCAACCGCATGCAATCATCCATTAATGGCGCAATAAACTAATTACACACAATACTCAACTATACTAACCGAAATTTGGAACAGAAATTCACTAACACTAACAGAAACTAAAGACTTGGGCTTAACACAAAGAAACTTTAGATGTCCTACCTTGCTGGTACTCCTATCGTTGCCACCATGCTCCTTCTTCGCGCTGTCTTCATCATACGTTAGAAATCATCACATCTGGTTTTTGAATGGGGTAATTAAACGTTACTTTAATGATTCATAATTAAGTATAATGGGAAATTAAACAGTTTAACTTATTTAAGCACAATACAATAGTGTTTTGGCGGATAATGATTCATAATTAAGTATAATGGGAAATTAAACAGTTTAACTTATTTAAGCACAATACAATAGTGTTTTGGCGGATAATGATTCATAATTAAGTATAATGGGAAATTAAACAGTTTAACTTATTTAAGCACAATACAATAGTGTTTTGGCGGATAACGATATATATGTGCGTTGTCTTAACATAAAATATTTTAGTAAAACGAACAGAGGCACAAAACTATTTTTTTGAGTGCAGAAATTGTTAAAGTCATCTACTGCATCTTTGCTTTGATCATCATACTAAATATCATCCAGATGTAGTCTTTGATTAAAAATGTGATTTTCTCAGCTTTTTGCTCAAAATGTTGCTTGTTTTATGAAACCTACCTACATTCAAGTGTTGATAAAAAAGAATGCTTTAAGCTACATTTTTTTGTTTGTTTGTTTAAAAATTAGAGAATCCGTTCTTTATTTTGATGTATTGCATGTTCAGATATTCAAACAACAAAATATTCTGGGGGCTATGAAATTTTAGTGAAAATCCTCAAAAATGCTGGCGGTGGCTGGCAACTTTTTTCAAAAACGCTGGTGGGGAAAGAGTTAAGTGTCTGAGAGAAGATGTCTTGTATATCTTTTAACTGTGGTTATTTGTTTGTTATATTTTTAACTGACATCTCTGAATTCAATAATGAAATGCCTTTAACTGAAAATTGAGTGTTTAATCTTATCATTATATATTACTGACACTCTGTCCTCCAATTTGATACTGTTAAGTGCTTTGACACAATCTGTATTGGTAAAAGCGCTATATAAATAAAGGTGACTTGACTTGACTTAATTGTTTTATTGTTTGAACACTGTTGTATTATTATGTGCTTTATGAATAAACTTGAACTTAAAAATCCTAATTCACATTAAGTTCACCATCAACAGTTGTTAGTCAAATAAATCGAGGCAGAAACAGACACCGGGGAACAGTAAGCTCTTTAATATACAAAAACAATACAGTCATCTATACGACACACTTCTACAAAATCACACAACAGTATTACAGCGACCTGCTTATCAAAGTCTTCAGACCGCCGTGTCATTTTCTAGTGCTGCTTAATATTTTATACTTTTATAAAGTTCACTTAGTACACCTCTAATATACTCTACTTTAATCATGCACTTAACACCAGGAGAGCTGATATTAGAGACCCGAGACGGGTGTTTTTAGGAATAGTTTACCCCTAAAAATGTTTTGATCATTGACATAAATGACATTTTCATTTTGAGTGAACTATCACTTTAATATTGCAGTTGTTTCTCTAAAATGAGCACCAGAAATGTACATGCATAGGGAAAATCAGCTAACAAGCATAAATATCATAATAGCATTAAACTGGAAATTAAGTGTGCTTGTAATGTAAAAATTGACACTGACTTCAATTAAATGTAGTACATTGTTTTTCAGCTCTATATTTATCAGCAGGTTAAACTGTGCTGCAGGTGTTCAGTGAATGAGATGCAGGCTCTTGAGCTGAAGTACAGCACACTACAGTACAGCAGCTGCTCTGTGGATTCACTACAGAGTGTTCGTCCTGGTTGTGATTCGATCTCTGACGTCTACAACAGCAGCGAACAGACTTCATCATATTACGAACATCAGGCCTCATGAACAGGTACAGCACACAGTCAGCAAGTGGATTCACACACACGAGCAATTGTGCATAGCGGTAACATTTCATAACAACAATACTGTAATAGTGAAACTCTGCAATAAATACCATAATAACAAAAGGCAGAATGAGAAATGTGTAAGTCAACAGCACCAGGAACAAACTGCCCAAAATTAATTTGCGCTTCAGAGCAGTCAGAGATATTGAGCGAGAAAGACCTCGACGAGTGCCAGCAAAACAGAGAATGATGATGGGGTAGGGAATTAAACACGCTATACACCGGGATAGACGTTTAAAATAAATAAGAGGGGGCTTTATTTCTGCAAAGATCAGAGGCACAAACCAGACGATCACAGAAATAAAACAGGAGAGTTTGAGTGACTGGTGAGATTTGTACCAGATAGGATGAGAAACCAGAAGATATCGTTCAACAGCAACACATGCCATAAAATACAGACCCACAATCAAAGAATAGAGATATGCACCAATCTGTTCAGTTGTCCATGAGGTTGTTGTTCCTGCTATTAAAATACAAAGGACCTGTATGAGATCTGAAAGTATCAAATGACTAACAAAAACTGAAGCAGAAGGCCGGGATTTGATGATGAAACACAAGCCGATCAGAGTTAAGATCATGACTGGAATCTCAACGACTGAAAGGATCCAGACAGATACAGACTGTGTATAACTTTGTTTCCTTATTAATTCCCTCGACTCCCTGAATAATAAATCATCATCTGATGCAGTTGAGTTATTGATGCTGATGTTATGTTGTGCCATTGTTTCACAAATTCCTGAGAGGAAGCACTAAGAAACAAACCAGTTATTAGTTTTAATATGCAAGAAATGCTTCAATTTCTCATTATAAAATTGTATTATTTGTAAAAGCAGATGGTCTGACATGTTTCTTCTGTATAAATGTTGCCACTCAAATGTGGCATGTGTGATGTTACAGGGATAGTTCACCCAGAAATGAACACTGTGTCATCATTTACTCACCTCATGTTGTTTCAAACCTGAAAAATTGTTTATCTTCTGAACACAAATACAGATATATTTAATGAATTCTGAGAGATTTCTGTCCCTCCGCTGACAGTCAATGCAACAATTTTCTTAAGAGATTTGATCACTTTATCTGATGAACAGGTTTAATTTTTATGCTTTTATTCACATATTTACACTGATCAGCAAACATAAACAGAACGTCTTGATTACAGATGTAACCCTCGTTCCCTGAAGGAGGGAATGGAGACGTTACATCATAGTGACTGATGTAAATGGGATCCCATTTACGTCAGTCACTATGACGTAACGTCAAAAGTGACTGACTGAAAGGGAACCTCATTAGTTCTTCTGGATCTCAAACGTGCTGTGAAACACAAGAATGATCCTGTTTGCCACGACTACTGTGTGCTGATTCATGTTTATCTGTGAATAAAAGCCTGAATTAAATCTATATATCATATATATCGATCAAGTCTCTTCAAGACTGAACCTCTCAATTCATCTTTCTTTATGAACTCTGTGTTGACTGTCAGCAGAGGGACAGAAATCTCTCAGATTTCATTAAATATATCTTCAGTTGATCTGAATGTGAAGGAAAGTCTTACAGGTTTGGAAAGACATGACGGTGAGTGAATGATGACAGGATTTTCAATTTTTAGGTGAAATATCCCTGTAAAATATTCAAAATACATTATACATTAAAAACCCACATACATTATAAAAGGATAAAGGTTAACTTAAAATATTTTAAAATGTTTTATTTCAACGATGTTGTTCTGAATATTCAGTATCAGCACAACTGCTAGTGTGACACTGCTTTAATAAAATAGTTCAATAAACAAGCAATAAATACTGAACAACTTACATTTATGACAGAACTTGTCCAGTTGGTTTGTTTCTTGTTCCACAGAGAAGTCAAAGGAGAACGTCAACTCCATCAACTCCACACCGTAAAAACACATCCAAACGCTGTTGATTTGATGGAGAACATCGTTCAGATACAAACAAAAGTGAGTAAACGTTTAGTCCATTTAGTAGCAAGTTTAACTCATTTCTAACTTGAATAGTGAGATCTTACTGTGATGTGAGGATCAAGACGACTGGGGAAGATGCAGTGAATGCTGTTTATTGAGCAACAGTTGTAACATACGCTGAAATAAGACGAGAGCGGTGAGTAAAGCACAATAACATCAATGACTAATAAAATAAACCGACTTTTGCCTGCAGGAATTCACAGAAACAGATGAAGAGCATACATGATCCAACTCAGACTAGACAAGAGTTCGGCTCCAACACTAAACAATCAAAGTTTCACTCAGTCAGTGTCATATAAATGATTGGTAATGACTGTTAAACTGTAATTAAGGCTGAAAAAAAATGTTGTGAAAAAGGATCATTTGAGTGAAAAAAATGTGGAAAAACTACCCAAGTACACTAAAATGCTTTCTAGTTTATTTTTGACAGTGTTTTTCACTTCCTCGGTCAAATAAGAAACCTGCAAACACTAAGAGACATCACAAATGCTCAGACCTTCCTAATTCTTTTGCTGCTTTGTGAACATAATGAATGCTTAATGCATATGCATCCACAACTTTAAAATGTAAAACCATTACAATTACTGTCTTGCTCTGCTATCTTCTCACGAGATCCATAAAAACAATGATGGATTTGAGGAGAGAGAACTTCTCCCCATCTAGAATGGCTTAAGCTACAAAGGATGATTCACAGGGATGATCTCCAGGCCTGAAAAACAACTAAGACAGTGATGACTTCAACTGTGCATTAAACCCTGTGTGTAGGGTTATTGAATATACTCTGTGTATGCAACAGACTCGATGTTTGGTGTCGAATGGATGGTCACGATAATTGCAGAACATTGGTGAATGAAAAAGTGGTATTCAGTATCATACTCAGGTGATAAGACTTTATAGAAGATACTAACAGAACTTGCAGAGATATTCTCCACATGGAATATTAAGTAGTATGTTAATATTTGCACGAAGAGGAACTGTACGGGGCGTGGACCTGCCCTGCAGGGACAATTTAAAGATTTGTTTTTTGGCGTTTTTGCCTTTTATTTGATAGGACAGTAGGTAGACAGGAAACGAAGTTGGAGAGAGAGAGGGGGGACGGGATCAGGAAAGGTCCACGAGCTGGGACTTGGTGCTACATGTCGACGCACTGCCCACGAGGCTATCGGCACCGACACTGCAAGGACAATTTGATTGGAAGATCACGTCAAGGGATGGACCAAATCAGCCCGTTTAAAAACTGGTGAAACAAAGAATTTGGTGCTTGCTCTTTCGCCTTCATTGACCGCGGTACAACTTGTGCTCACACGCTGTACCATCAAGCGAGCGAGACTCCAGAACTCAAACACTTTGTCAAACTTCATGATTCTGTCAGATATCTTCAAAGCCTAAAGTCTTTGCACAAGGAAACTCTCAGAGGAACGTCAAGAAAGCAACATCTGCGATCAAGGCAACAAACCAATCACCACGGGGGTTTTCCTGAAAGGACATCATCCAACGACCAATCAGCAACCAATCACAGCACCGGGATTCCCTGAGACAAGCCATCAAGGAAACCCGCTGTCAGCTCAGCTGTCATCCAAAACGCAAGTAAACGAACAAAGTCTCCTTTCTTGCTGGAAAACTGGTGATAAATCTTAAAGCAGGTTGAGATTAAAGATCTAGTAGCAGGTACTAGAATTTTGAGAACTGTAAACTGCAAACTCCGTAAATCTAATCTTCAGTATGTGAGTCATTCCACGAAACCGGTACGATTTGAACTTACACATTTTTAGATTTTTCACCAAAATGTATTATGTTCCTGAACACCCCACTTCCTGAAAAACATATTTTCCCACCTCAGGCATCAAATCCCTATTATTATTGGTCATTATTTTAAGATATGGGCACTATTAGTCTTCAACCCCGTTATGGACACAATGGGAGCTCTCTGAATATGATCATAAAATGTATTTATAATGAAATCAACATTTTCCTATTAATCAGATGTCCCTCACACTAATTCAGTATTTGCAAATATAAAAGTTATATAAAATCTCACACTTTTGCTATACTAAAGCCTAAAATGGAACTTTTTGTGACAGCAACCTCGTCATTTTTATCAAAGAAGTGGCTTAACCTCGGAATTTGAACTAAAATCAGTATTCTTATGATTGCTCTGAACATTTCAGACTGAGTTCAACAAAAATTTAATTACTTTTTCATAAACTTAAAAAAAATAATTAATAAAAATGTAGGTGTGACGGGGTTGAGACTAGGGTAACGGAGTTGATGATGGTAAGGGGGTTGAAGAGACAAATACAGTTTAACATATAAATAGTTTTTTTACTCAAATTCACTGTAAGATTTTCTATAAACACTGTATTTCATTATGTGACCAAGAAAGACAAGAGATATACATTGCAATTGAATTGAGTTTTATTAACCCGACTGCAGGAAAAACAACAATAACATAGTATACATTAGAACATTATAAACTGACTGAATAGGTCATCAAAAAAACATATAACTTGTACGGCCGCTTCGTTCAATATCTGGCCCACACCTCTTTCGAGATCTCCACATGGCGCTTTGTCACAGGCTTTGGGGGTGGAATGATTTCAAGTACATCCTCAAACAGGTACCAGAGGATATCATCCCGAGCCAGCCAGAAGAATCGGTTTGGCCCAACACGATGCATACATTTCACTTGCACATGTGTTTCATCTGTGCTAAGGATGATGCCTGGATACAGCTCTTGATCATATCTGAGCATGCACCACTGCCCAAGAAGCTCTGGACTGCCCCACTGGATTTCCTTTTCGGGCTGTGGCTGTGGATTCCCTTCACTGGCTGACTGTGGCACAGCAGTTGGTACCTTCTGGCTAAAACTGAAACACTGTGTGTTGAAGCACTTGCAGTTAAACTGCTGCCGTGTTGCTAGCCTCCAAAAAATTCCCAGAGCCAGCCTTGAATCCTCTTCTGTCTAATTCTGTGCTAAAAAGAAAGAAGTTGCCTCGTTGTTTGTACTGTGTACAGGAGCCATCGCTAAAAAAGTGCAGCGCAGACACTAGTGGACGTGTGGCCTGAAGGTAATCCAGCACTGGATTGAGGAGTTGCCATATTGCTGGAGGGCCTTTATGTCTGCAGGGAGAGACAGGCTCTGGTTTTCCACCAACATACAACACCCCTGTATGCAGAGTGGCCTGGTGGTGTGAAGCCCCAAAGTGGACTGCTGGATCTGGGAGCTGTATTTGCAGCTGTAATTTTCTGAAAAGTCAATATGTATCAAGGCCTCTTCCCCTGACATGTTCTTCTTCAGCTCGTGGCAGAAGGCATACTGCTGCTTGATGTTGAAGTGATGCTGTTTGAAGCGCTGTAGGTAGATGTGGAACAGCTCAGTGAGGTTCTCCAGTGTATCCTCCACAGATTTCTTGATGGTGACCTTGACAGTTGACCTCTCTTCTCCCTCTTTCTTTTTATCCATCTCCTTATCTTCTGTTACCCACTGGGTGAAAGATACTTTTGTCGTATTGCTATATGTTCCAGAAATTGGGACACTCTTGTCCTTGCAGTGTACACAATCTCCGTACATGCAGCTCTTGTTGGATGAGTTGCAGCATACCTTCTCTACCAATTTTTCGAGATCGTTAGTCTCAGCTGATTGAGCTTCTCAGCCACAAAGCTCAGATTTTCATGCAACTTACACATGCATGTGTCTCGTTCCGAGATCATTGGATTAACAACCCAAAAAGGTCGAAGATGGCAAAACAGGGAATATGAGATCTTTTCATCAGAGTTCTCTGATAAAAATCTTCTGTAAAGATTTTTTAGTGTTTCCACCAGGAACCTTTTCTGCATCTTGACTTTGTTCCTTGTGAGTGTTTGTTTGGTCCCTGTTGTGATCCTACTGACATCATCTCTTATATAGAACGTTTTCACTCCATTCTTGAATTCATCAGTGAATCTGTTGGTTTTCTTCCTTTCAAAGTTAAGACTCTCCTTATGTTGCCAACGCTTACTCGAAAAGATAAGGGAATCCTCAGCAAATCTCTGTAACCTGTATTTTTTGATAATTCTCCCTGTTGTCACTTTTGCAATTAGTTGTCTTTCCCTTTCTTTTGTGGTCTGCTGATATTTGATACTGATGTCTTTAATCAGTGATTGGTGATACAGCAACGTCTTCCTGATTCTGGGGTTTACGGGGCAATTTGCTGTTAGCTCTTTTACCTTTGACCGTGGTGAATCAGAATACTTCTTTAAACGTTGGCACCTTTTTTTGTATTTTTGGTTCTGATTTCTTTCTTTACCCAGTCTTTCCTGAAGTTGTTCTATTTTCTTCTTCAGCCTGTATCTTTCTTTTCCTATTTTTTTCTTCCCCTCCACATGTTGCCTACAGACACAATTAATAGTCAGTAATGATGAGAAATGGATACGATGGAAAAAAGGGGAAAGAATACAGGGAAAAAGATGGAAGATATCAGGGCTCTGTAGATAGGAAAAAGTTCTTGAAAAAAGGAATATGGTTGATGGCTGCTAAAACGGCGGGTAGCCATCAATCGGATGGTCTTTCAGTCCAACAACTAAAAGAGCTTTTATTAACTACACTTTTATTTTAATTCTCTAACACTCTGCCTAGTCATTTTCTTACTCTCTTAACTGCTCATTGGTCTCTACCTTGAAGATCCCGGACATGGATACTGCTCTGGGGCATGATCTGGACTTTGTGGAGGAGTGGTTAAGTTCCTCAGTGCTTCTCTCCTCTCCTTGCTTCTTTTGTAAGCTGCTCTCCACTTTCTACACTTCAGCCGCTGTTGTCTGTCACTTAACTCATTGATTCCTTTCTTTTTCCCTGTCTCTACATTTTTTCTCCATCTCTGGCGTTCTTTCTGCAGGTATTTCTCCCTTTTTTTAGGATCAGCATTTAGGAGTGCACGATACTGCTGACTCCTGACTGAGGTCCTGACTCTCTGTGGTCATTAAAAATCCCAGGATGTCTTTTGAAAAGAGTAGAGGTGAGACCTCGGCATCCTGGCCAAATTCGCCCATTGGCCTCTGATCATCATGGCCTCCTAACAATCCCCATATCTGCTGATTGGCTTCATCACTCTGTCTCCTCTCCACCAGTACGCTGGTGTGTGCTGGGCGTTCTGGCGCACTATGGCTGCCGTCGCATCATCCAGGTGGATGATCATCCATCATCCATGCCAACCCCATCATCACACACACACGTTTGTATTTCTATACTTGTGAGGACTTTCATAGGCGTAATGGTTTTTATACTGTACTCACTGTGTGCTATTGCCCTACACCAACCATACCCCTAAACCTACCCCTTACAGAAACCTTTTTGCATTTTTACATTTTGAGATAAACTTCATTCAGTATTTTTAATAATTTATTTGCCTTGTGAGGACATGCCAAATGTCCTCACAAAGTCAAAAATGTTAGGTTTTACTATCCTTGTGGGGACATCTGGTCCTCACTCTGTGGGTCTTACAGGAACACACACACACACACACACACACACACAGTTTAATTAGGATCATTTCAGAACCAAAGTGTTAAAAACACTACCCCGTCACAATCTCACAACCCCGTTATGATCACATAAGTAACGGGGTTGAGTGTGACGGGGTTGTGATTTTTTGCTCAAAATGACCACTGTTCTAAATGTAGTGAATAACAGAAGAGCACATGGCATGCATGATATTAAGAAATCATGTATATTGTTACAATAACAAAGATAATTTTCACAAGTAATAGTTTTCTATCTTAATTTGATGTAATGGTGTTGAATCGTTAAGCTTGACTATCACAATATTAATAAGTTATAATTATAAAAGAAGGTGGTAACTTGCCTGTGTCTGCTCACAATGTTGTTCAGAAGAATTATATGATGTCACTTCCTATTAATGATGTCACAAAAGGATCAGTTCATTATTTTTATGGGGGAAGAATGATTTGTGTAACAGGGTTGAGGGGTTACTAAAGGTACAGAACTTAATAATATAATATTAATGAACAATCATGAATTTACTTAGAAAAAATCATTACCAGCAAAAAAGCAGATATAGATATTTATGAGAATGGCAAAATGTATGAACTTTTTTCTTATTTAATTATTCAAATCCCAAGTGCACTTTCATAGAAGGCCATGAGGGACATGACAAAATAGGTGGTGTCTACAGAAAAAAACAAGATAATTTCTAATATAAAGATAAAATGTATGTCATGTTTTTAAACCTTATTTAAAGAGACATTTCAATTAATACAAAAAGCTTTTAAAAATAGATTTTAGGTGACCCAACAAATAAAATTCACTTAAAAAGGTCAAAGGGACTCAAATCGTACCGGTTTTGTGGAATGACTCATGTATGTGTGTGTGTGTATGTGTGTGTGTGTGTTTGATTTAGTTCTATGTGTTTTAGTTTAGTTTAATGTATTAGAGTACCTCAAATAAACTTTTGTTTCATTTTAAAGAGCAGTGTTTGTGTTTATGTGCTTGATAAGGTACTGCCTTGAGCTGTCGATCTTTGTTACCTTGCTCATAGTAAAATTACCATTCTGTTTGATATTATCATTGGCCACAGAGTAATACCAACAAAATTGAAAAGACACACTAAATTCGACTACGACGCTGGACGACTAGTTGATAAAGTGTAAGCTAAAAATTTTGAATCAGTTCAGTCAAATCAAATTGAAATGGATCGTAAGATTCAATTCCCTAAGAAGCTGAAAATTTGAGTTAATTTCTTACAACATCAAAAAGTAAACTAAAGGCGTCTCATTGCAGACAGTGATATTAATGAAGCACCACATCAGTCCTCGAGTCTGCTTCAGCTTTGGTTTAGTCAGTCTCTGATTAATCATGTAGTCCTGCTCTTCAGTGATGTTCTGCTAAACTGCACCTCATTCTCATTACTGGCTCTTGATCTAGTGATAAATGTGAAGATGTACAGGAGTGACTTTATGAGAAATGGACATTTCTGTTTATTAAAGATTTACAAATCATTACAAAATTTATATTCAAAAGGATCATTTATGTTGTTTTATCTATTAAAATTGGTGAAAAGCTAATTCAGTGGATTACTTGCACTGAACATCAGGGCCCGTATGTATAAAACTTCTCAGAAATGCTCTTAAGAATAGTCTTAAGCTTTGACTTAAGTGTCAAAAAATCTTAGTAAAAAGTAGGGCTTTTCTAAGAGTGGGAGACTTTTAGCAACTTTCAGTAAAGCCTAAGACTGATTCTTAAAGGAACACTCCACTTTTTTTGGAAATAGGCTCATTCTCCAACTCCCCCAGAGTTAATAAGTTGAGTTTTACCGTTTTTGAATCCATTCAGCCGATCTCCGGGTCTGGCGATAGCACTTTTAGCATAGCTTAGCATAGATCATTGAATCCGATTAGACCAGTAGCATCGCATTCAAAAATGACCAAAGAGTTTTGATATTTGTCCTATTTAAAACTTGAATCTTCTGTAGTTATATCGTGTACTAAGACCGGCGGAAAATGAAAAGTTGCGATTTTCTAGGCTGATATGATTAAGAACTACTCTCATTCCGGCGTAATAATCAAGGAACTTTGCTGCCGTAACATGGCCGCAGCAGGCGCAGTGATATTACGCAGCGCCTGAAAGTAGTCCCCAGCTAGGTAACTAGTTATAATATAGCTGGGGACTACTTTCAGGCGCTGCGTAATATCACTGCGCCTGCTGCAATCTTGGCCAACTGAAAAGTATGAAAATGAAAAGTATGAGCATGTACAGCACTCAATACTTAGTTGGGGCTCCTTTTGCCTGAATTACTGCAGCAATGTGGCATGGCATGGAGTCGATCAGTCTGTGGCACTGCTCAGGTGTTATGAGAGCCCAGGTTACTCTGATAGTGGCCTTCAGCTCTTCTGCACTGTTGGGTCTGGTGTCTCTCATCTTCCTCTTGACAATACCCCATAGATTCTCTATGGGGTTCAGGTCAGGCGAGTTTGCTGGCCAATCAAGCACAGTAACACTATGGTCACTGAACCAGCTTTTAGTACCTTTGGCAGTGTGGGCAGGTGCCAAGTCCTGCTGGCATTTAATATGCTTTGATACAGCACTCTGTAAACAGCCACACCTTTCAGTCATGACCCTCTGGGACTTACCCTCTTTGTGGAGGGCGTCAATGTTTGTTTTCTGGATCATTGCCAAGTCAGCAGTCTTCTCCATTAATGTGGTTTCAAAGAACAAGAGATACCCGGAATTTATACTGTAGGGATGGTCATTAATTGAAACTCAAATAAATATTCTAATTTTCTGAGATACTGAATTTGGGATTTTCCTTAGTTGTCAGTTATAATCATCAAAATTAAAATAAATATACATTTGAAATATATCAGTCTGTGTGTAATGAATGAATATAATATACAAGTTTCACTTTTTTAATGGAATTAGTGAAATAAATCAATTTTTTGATGATATTCTAATTAAATGACCAGCACCTGTATACACAGCAGACTTGCCTCTGTTCATTGGCAGTTTTCCAGCATCTTTCCGCCACCCCTTCTCCGCACTTACAACTATTCCTGTCCTAACCTGTAGGGGGATACTCTGGGTTCGGGCCAAAATTCCGAGCACGGAGCCCTCCCCTCGGACAGCACGCCAAATACGCATAAACTTTATTCTATTTATTATATGTAAGTGCGAACTCGTGAAACATCATTTAACCATGCAAAGCCACATGTCCTATTCATCATGTTTTTGTCTGCTTGATAGGACCATACAAATTTGTGTATCTTGTTTTATAGCAGTTAAAATTTGGTGCTTTGAGTACAATTCTCTCATAGTGATGTTTTATTAACAAATTTCGGGAGGAGCTCGCACAGATAATTAACACGGCCAATTCCTCATCAGCAATCACACCACCTATCCAATCAGCACGAGAGAGAACCCCTATAAATAATCAAGCAGTCCTACCTTTCATTATCTCTCGTCTTCCAGCATTCAGTTCGCTCCTTTTGCCATTTCATCACAGACCCCTTCTTTTTACCGTCCAAACAATGAGACCTATACTCGGGATTTTCGGATCCTCCGCAGCAATCCGCCGGCCCAGGATTACTACTTCTCCGCCAGAAACAGCTGCTCTATCGCGGCTGTCGCTCTGCTCAACCAGCAATAAGATTCCCCGACACGGGGACTTAACCTCGCCTCCACTGCCGACACTTCCAACTTCCCCGGCCTGCTCGTACCATTCGGCCGCGCCAAACAATTCCTCTGATCGGAAAGTGGACAGTATTTTAATCCAGAGGCAAACGCTGATTAATTCCGACACTCCGTTCTCGTGGAAGATAAACAAACGCATCTGTACGATCTATTTTGTCACCCCGCAAATCAGCCAACCTCACTCCTAAATCCACTCCAGCCTCCAAGGCGGCCAATAGATCGAGCAAAGCACCGAACTCCCCTCGCTCGACACCACCATTGTCCCACACAAGACCCGGCTCTCCGCGAGCGTCGGGTCGCAGTAGCAGGCCTTCAACGAGCCTGGGCCGCGCCCCAGTTCTTACCGCAGCAAAGTCTTACTCGCTTCCCGCTTCGGCTCAGCTCTTCCGGCCACAGCGCAGTATGCAGCCAGGCCTTCTGTTTCCAGATACTAGTGCGAGGCTGCCACCGCTAGCGGTGCAGGCCGCCAGTATTTCCAAATAATTTTCAGATCAATATCGCTAAAGGCAGATTATTTGTTGCAAAAAGTTGTTAAATGATGTCGCGACATCATCGGAGGTTAATGTTATGTAACCATGACGCAAGTGCTTAGAACACACGCTGGAATTACTCAAACTTTCTGTATTTTTATTTTTCACCAGCATTTTACCTGTATTTAATTTACTTATTTTATTCAAATGGATGGACAGGTAAGTCGAATAACTAACTGGAAGAGAAGTTTCACTGTTGATCACAGTGGACCAACAGTAATGATTAACAATCATAAGTACAAACTAAAAATCAAGGCATATCACAAACAATTATTGAACAAGTGCAACCTACAACTTACTTCTCATATGAAGTGCATACTGCTGGCACCTCTCAAGTGTCTAACGTTACCAGCCGATGTGCAGCTTAGCTGGCTAGCCATGTCAATACTTTTCATTTTGTGTGGTTAAGCGAAAAATGCATGCCTTTCATCATTATCACTTTTTAAAGACTGCCAAATAAATGTAAAAAATAACTACATTTGTTGCTAGTTGCTTTTTAAAAGCAAGTTACTAGGTAGTCCGAGAAAAAAAAAAAAAAAACACTCCCCTTTTTTCCTCAGCCTACAGCTACAGCAGCAGAAGCAAGCATGTGGCTGCCTCCGCTTGCAACGCAGGCCTTCACATCTCAGACTTAACTTCTACCTCCCCTAACCCCTTTCCTTTTCAGCGGCCTCCAGCTCCCGTACCGGACACTAGCATGAGGCCGCCCCTGCTAGCAGCGCAGGGTGCACAGGCTCTACAGCTTTTTTTCCCCCGAATGGCACAAACCCCCATGGCCTGCAGCTGAAGCAAGCGCGAAGCTGCCTCCGCTTGCAACACAGCCCCCCACATGTCCCTTCCTCCGTTACCCCTAACTCCTTTTCCTTTCCAATTTCCTCTATCCCCATAGCAGACGCTGCCTCCGCTAGTGGTGCAGAACCATCCACTGCCCTTTCCTTACCCCACCCCCAACCCCCTCCCCCCTCCCCTACCCATGGCCCACAGCCCCACTGTCCAACTCTATCACGAGGACACCTCCACTTGAGGCACTGGTCCACACATCTCAGTCTTCTCATGCTGCTTCTAATAACCCCTTTTTCTTTTCAGTGACCTTTAGCTTCTATAGCAGACGTTAGCATGAGCACGCCTCCGCTAGCGGCACAGACCTATTCACAGCCCTTGCCTCACCCCACTCCCCTACCCATGGCCCGCAGTGAGTATGCCTCCGCTAGCAGCACAGACCCATACACAGCCCTTGCCTCACACCACTCTCAACACCCTCCCCTACCCATGGCCCGTAGCCCTACTGTCCAAGTCTAGCATGAGCATGCCTCCGCTAGCAACACGGTCCCCGGTGCCCACCTTTCCCTCCCTCCCTCCCTCCCTACCCATGGCCTGTAGCCCCACCGTCAAAGTCTAGCATGAGCATGCCTCCGCTAGCAACACAGTCCCCGGTGCCCACCATTCCCCCTCACTTTCCCTCCCTCTCTTTTGTTTTCTTTTGAGCATTTGCCTCCACTAGTGGTTCCAGCAGCTACCTTTCCTCTTCCCCTTGCTCGCCCTTCTCGCTATCTTCCACCACACCATGCCCCTACCCATCCCACCGAACGCTCTTGCCTGGGAACCACTCCCCCGTATCCAGCAGCATCAGGCAACAGATTTGTCAGAAGCCTTCAAGAGCTACATGCGGTCAGACCGCTTCCATATCAAAGAAGCTCACCGAACCCTCATCAGCTGACCCCCTTTAATGCCAGTCCATCCCTGGTTCACTCAAACTTCAGACCTGCCATAGCCATCCCCTCTAACCCCACCAAATCCACCCATAGCAGCCCATCTCCACTTCAACAGTCCCAGCAGCACCCCACTCCTGCAGGAGCCTTTTCTATATTTCTCCACTGCAGCAGCAGTGTCTGCTCCCGCAGGAGCTCTATCTGTATGTCTCCACTGCCGCTGCAGTGTCTGCTCCCGCAGGAGCTCTATCTGTATGTCTCCACTGCCGCTGCAGTGTCTGCTCCCGCAGGAGCTCTATCTGTATGTCTCCACTGCCGCTGCAGTGTCTGCTCCCGCAGGAGCTCTATCTGTATGTCTCCACTGCCGCAGCAGTTTTCTGCTGCCGCAGGAGCTCTATCTGTATGTCTCCACTGCCGCAGCAGTGTCTGCTCCCACAGGAGCTCTGTATTTTTCCCACTGCCGCAGCAGTGTCTGCTCCCGCAGGAGCCCTGTCTCTCTTTTTCCCACTGCCGCAGCAGTGTCTGCTCCTGCAGGAGCTCTATCTGTATGTCTCCACTGCCGCAGCAGTTTTCTGCTCCCGCAGGAGCTCTATCTGTATGTCTCCACTGCCGCTGCAGTGTCTGCTCCCGCAGGAGCTCTATCTGTATGTCTCCACTGCCGCAGCAGTGTCTGCTCCCGCAGGAGCTCTGTGTTTTTCCCACTGCCTCAGCAGTGTCTGCTCCCGCAGGAGCAGTGTCTGCTCCCGCAGGAGCCCTGTCTCTCTTTTTCCCACTGCCGCAGCAGTGTCTGCTCCCGCAGGAGCTCTATCTGTATGTCTCCACTGCCGCAGCAGTGTCTGCTCCCGCAGGAGCTCTATCTGTATGTCTCCACTGCCGCTGCAGTGTCTGCTCCCGCAGGAGCTCTATCTGTATGCCTCCACTGCCGCTGCAGTGTCTGCTCCCGCAGGAGCTCTATCTGTATGTCTCCACTGCCGCAGCAGTGTCTGCTCCCGCATGAACCCTATCTGTATCTTCCCACGGCCACAGCCCCATCTGTATGTCCCCACTGCCGCAGCAGTGTCTGCTCCCGCAGGAACCCTATCTGTATTTTCCCACGGTCACAGCCCTATCTGTATGTCCCCACTGCCGCAGCAGTATCCGCTCCCGCAGGAGCCAAACTCTCTTCTCGAAGGCCACAAGCAGTACCGTTACTCAAGCGACGTCCAGCACCCCTCCAATCTTAAGCTCTGCAAATTTTGGGGGGTTATCAACGCACCTCTCCGGCTGCTGTCCCACGCTTATTTGCATCTTTGGGGGGAACGCTCTGGGTCCGGGCTAAATGCCGAGCTCGAACCCCTCTCCCCAGACAGGGGGAGTACCCTGGGCTCGGGAGCAATTACCGAGCTCGGAGCCCTCCCCCTGGACAGCACGCCAAATACGCATAATCTTTACTCAGTTTATTATAGGTAAGAGTGAACTCGTGAAGTGATGTTTTATTAACAAATTTCGGGAGGAGCTCGCACAGATAATTAACACGGCCAATTCCTCATCAGCAATCACACCACCTATCCAATCAGCACGAGAGAGAACCCCTATAAATAATCAAGCAGTCCTACCTTACATTATCTCTCGTCTTCCAGCATCCCTCCACCACCCCAACTCCTCACCTTCAGCCCGTTTCTACCCCAGCACGGGGAGGAGCACTCGGGTGGGGGGGAACGCTCTGGGTCCGGGCTAAATGCCGAGCTCGGACCCCTCTCCCCAGACAGGGGGAGTACCCTGGGCTCGGGAGCAATTACCGAGCTCGGAGCCCTCCCCCTGGACAGCACGCCAAATACGCATAATCTTTACTCAGTTTATTATAGGTAAGAGTGAACTCGTGAACTGACCACTGGATGTTCAACATTGGCACCTCATGGCAAAGAGCTCTCTGAGGATTTGAGAGTTAGAATTGTTGCTCTCCACAAAGATGGCCGAGGCTATAAGAAGTACGGTAACACCCTGAAACTGAGTTACAGTACAGTGGCCAGGGTCATACAGAGGTTTTCCAAGACGGGTTTCACTCGGAACAGGCCTCAGGCTCATAAATAAGCCTGCAAACAGTTTGCTGAAGACAACCTGGCCAATAGCATGAATTACTGGAACCATGTCCTGTGGTCTGATGAGTCTAAGGTAAACTTGTTTGGCTCAAATGGTGTCCAGCATGTGTGGTGACGCTGTGGTGAGGAGTACCAAGAAAATTGTATCTTGCCTACAGTCAAGCATGGTGGTGGTAGCATTATGGTCTGGTGCTGCATGAGTGCTGCTGGTTCTGGGGAGCTGAGGTTCATTGAGGGAAACATGGATTCCAACATGTACTGAGACATTCTGAAGCAGAAGATGATGCCCTCTCTTCAGAAACTGTGCCGAACGGCAGTTTTCCAATATAATAAAGGCACCGCCAAGATGACAACTGCCTTGCTGATGAAGCTGAAGGTGATGGAGTGGCCAAGTATGTCTCCAGACCTGAACCCTATGGAGCACATGTGGAGCATCCTCAAGCGGAAGGTGGAGAAGCACCATGTGTCTAACATCCAGCAGCTCCGTGATGTCATTGTGGAGGAGTGGAAGAGGATGCCAGCAACAACCTGCGCAGCTCTGGTGAACTCCAAGCCCAGGAGGATAAAAGCAGTGTTAGATAACAATGATGCCCCTACAAAATATTGACACTTTGGACACAGTTTTGACATGTTCACTTAGGGTGTACTCATTTTTGTTGCCAGTTATTTGGACAATAATGGCTATATGTTGCGTTATACATTTGCTATATGTTGCTGCTACATTTCAGTTCACTAAAATCACAAGCCCTGGGACAAGTGACAGAGCTGATGGTGGACTTCATCGAGCAGCTACGGGCCAACTTCACTTCTAGGTTTGAGGACTACTCTATCCCAAAGGATATTATTGCTTTTGTGCATGACCCTCACACAGTCCGACCAGGAAACTTAAAAAACCATGCCCTTGTTGGACGAGGCAGCATTTCAGATGGAGTTAATAGATATCCAAACAACTTCCCTGCCCATTGATGCGCTCAGAAGTGCAGAGTCTGTGAGTGCATTTTGGGTGGCATGCTCAGAAGAGTACAGCAAAATCAAAACACTCACATTTTATATGCTGACAACACTCCCTTCCGCCTATACATGCGAGTCGATCTTCTCATCAATGAATGTGATAAAGACACATGAGAGAAATCGACTGACGCATAAAAACCTGGAGAACTGTCTGCGGATTAAAGAGATGTCCATATCACCCAACATCCAAAAAATCGTGACTGATGGAAGATGCCTGCTTTTACATTAAGTGAGTAGCCTATTAAGCCTGTGTAATAGCCAAAATGTATTTTGAACGTAGTTTCTGAATTTCATCTAACTTTAACTCTATTCATGTGGCTTACTCCTGTTTACTCTGTTGTTTCAGGAGCATAATCATATGCACCCGCAGCTGGTCTGCATCCATGATCAAGGATATTTATTTATTTTTTTTGCTGATTGTCTTGTCAATCTTTTTGATATAAAGAAAGCTGAATTTGCTTTATTATTGTTGGTGCTGAGGCCCCGCGTTATAAGCAAACGTACGTTTCAATGTTAGTTTTTTCATATCACACATTTCATGACAGCTATGTTAGAGGTGTGTCTAGCGATCCACCGACTCTTTTAAATGTCTTTCAGAACTTTTACAGTTTTTAAGTTCTCAATTCATCTCAAAATAAAATACTGTTTGGCTCAGTATTAGACAAGATTCAACAAACAAGTCAACTACCCTAAGTTTGCTCTGCAGTTAATTCTTGCAAAATCAGTTTGTTCTTCACTGCTATTGGTGACTTTCAGTAAAACATATGGGTAACACTTTATGGCTCGTTTCCAACGAGCGGTACGGTTCAGTACAAAACAGTACAATACGCAATTATGTCCGCTTCCAATGTCAGAAGTTGTGAATGGTACAAAAATAGCGAACCGTACCATACTACTTTTTTTGGTATCATTCCGTTGGGGTACCTAGCACAGCAAAGGGTACCAAAAGGGAGGAGCTAAACGCACTGCAGAATGCTGATTGGTTGACTGGAATCATCACTTTTGCGTGATACAAGGGGATAAAGCTTCTCCTTCATTCGTTCTGCTCTGCTGTCCATGACCATGAGTGCTGGGCTTATTTACATCAGAGTGCGCAAACTCAAAAAAATATAAGTGTATTTTATCCTTTTATATTTTCACAAAGACAACAGCCGTTTCTTAATATCCGTTCTTTTCTGTTCTTGTGGACTTATGAAACGTCATTGCCCAAAAACCCATGTAATTTTCAAAACATTGCTGTTATTGAAATGTAGATTTGAGAGCTTTTCAGGTGAGAATGTAATTGTTTAAAACTCAAATCTGCAGTTTATTTATAAAGATAGAGCCTATTTGGAAAATTTGCTATGCCGATTTCGGAGCTCCAGGCAATCACCTTCCTAGTCCTTCCGACATTTGCCACTGACTCTGAAGTCTCTGTAGCGATTAAACATGAGATATTATTTGTTTTGTGTATATTTATGGGTATATATAAGTTATGTTTAACTTTATATATTTATTTTGAACTTTACTGTAGTATAGCACTGAATTTGTAGCACACGTCTGACAGAATTGTTTGCTTTTGTCTTTATTTCCTCTTATATTTTGTACTTATACTTTTATGATGGCTATTATTGTTCATTAAAACTGACATTTAACAAAAAGAGGCAGAGTTGTGCTTATTGTTGCGCCGATCAAGTAAGTCCAGGGCTCTCAAGTCTCACGCATCCACCGTGAGACACACGCATTTTAACCAGTTCACACGCTCTCACGCCACACCTTGTATTTCTCATGCAGAGAAGGGATAACTTGCCCCGTTATATACAATTAATAGACGAGGGAATACAGAGGGAAGTTCTCTGCCGATGTCACGAATCTGGTCTGCACTCCCGTTCATTCACCACTAGAGGTCACCCGCTCACCACATGGACTTTTACACCACACATCACATGGACTGCATTTCCCATCAGCCATCTCACCAATCACACGCACACAGCTGTCACCAATCTCTCATTGCACCAATCACACGCACACCTGATCACACAGCATCACTAATCACACACACTATTTCAACCCTGGACATTCTCTCCCTCATTGCCGAGTATTGTACGCATTATTGCTGCCCTACAGAGCCCTATTAGTTTGCCTTGCCTTGCCTTGCCTTGCCTTGCCTTGCCTTGCCTTGCCTTGCCTTGCCTTGCCTTGCCTTGCCTTGCCTTGCCTTGCCTTGCCTTGCCTTGCCTTGCCTTGCCTTGCCTTTGTTGGATTTTGTTTTCCCCTGCCTGGACTATCGCTCACATTTTGGATACCCTCTCTTGTCTAGCCCTCTTGATACTGTTCGCTGTTGCCCGACCCACGCCTGTTTCAGATACTCTTTGCATTGCCTTCATATACCTGTCTGCCATTGTTTGACCCTGCCTGTACGACCACGTCTCTGCCAAAATAAAGCCTGCAAATGGATCCGCACGCCTCTCGTCTCGTCAGCCGTGTTACAGCCGAGTTCATAGCTGTCTCAAGTTATACAGAATCAAATGCCACCTACCAGCCAATCAGAAATTAGAATGTTGTTGTTTCCGTTTAAATTACGCTATTCTGCTGCGTGTTCGTAACTAAGGAACATGGATGCGCGCGCACATGGAGTGTATGTTGGAAGAGAAAGATCCGATGAATACTTCGCAATCAGAAGCTTTGGCTTCCTGAAACTAAGGAAAGTACTAGAGATGTTATAACAGTTGGTAAATCTAATAAAAGACAGACAAGTTCATCAAAATAAAATAAATAGTTTTATATATTTAAAGTATAAAAAAATACAAAGAAATTTGGCCCCAAACATGCCAACTGAACAGCAGTGCTCAATGTACATACTGTACACATACAGTAGGATTACAGAACTTGTCCTGAACACGTATGTCAAGTGTGTGTGTGTGTGTGTGTGAGAGAGAGAGAGAGATAATTGAATTTGAAAGGCACCTTTATTAAAACACAGTATTTTCAATCACAGAAATAACCTTTCAAAAACACAAACCAAATATTAAACATTAAAAAGAATATAAGTTCCATCTTTTTTTCTTTTCTTTTTTAAAAGCAATCAACAAATCACCATCTTCATTAACTCTAAATAGAACCTCATTTATCCCCCAAACATTTATAAACACTTCTACACACTTTACCAATTTATTAATTAATACAATATAAATATTAATATATTTTTTAAATATTTAAATTTATATTTATAAATGAATACAAATTATAGGTTTAAAATGAAGAAATGTGAATTGTGCACAAATAGTACTCTGAATATAATATAATATAGTAATTATATTCAGAATATCTTTGTACGCTGTACGAAAAATTCTTGCAGTAGATTTCACTTCATCAGACAGGTTCTTAATTATTTTTTGTAATGAGTCTTCCTTTGCCTTTTCGAGAATGCGAAGTGCTGCATTGTGCGCCTTCGTCTGAGAGTGTTCAAACAGCTTTTTCCTAAATGCCCTCTGTTGTTTTTTAAGATCTGTGGCTGACGACGTTACAGTGCATGTCACCCACTCTTTGGCCAGTTTCATCCCCGCCGTTTTTTCGGGACCCAGACTTCAGCCCAGATGCAACCCCTCCATAACAAGCCAAGGATATAATGTCTATTTTTGTTTTAAACTCTGCTTCGGTCCATATTACCCCCATTTTTTGGCTATCTCCATCTTCGGTGCTTGTTTGCTCACCTCCACACGCTTCTTCTTCCACCGGCCCACCAGAACTCTCCGCAGTTGTCGACTTTTCCTGTTCATCCCAGATTGTTTCGTCTTCCTCTGTGTTAACATCATCACCAGCCGGTGAACTTGAACACTTGCTATCGGTATCTATAATAATTCTGGCCTGTTTGGTTTTAGACGTTGGGCCCTGTCTAAAATAATCTCATGAATTTAGCTGCCTTTTCACCATTGTTCCACATTTCCAATTAAGCACTGAAGCCTCCCCTCCCCCTCACACACAGACACACACAAATCACCATCCACCAATTACAGAAGTAGTTTATTGCCATGGAAATAAAAACATCCAAAACCTGGGATGGATAACGTTTTTTTATGTTTATTTTTTTTTTATGTTTATTTTATGTTTTAAAGGGGATAACGTTATTGACATTAGCATTATTATATGTGTCTTTTAATTTAATATATGTACTCTACACTTCAGCACGAACGTTTTTCATTGGCGTGTGAGGAGGGGGATCCGCCAAAATGTGGTTCCCTGGATCGGATTTCAGAGGTGCCGGATCCAGCTTGTTCCGGCACAAATTAAGCCCTGAGTAAAAGACTTTGAAATGACCAGAAAATGACTTTGGTAGAAGTTGAAGTCACCGTTTAGAATATTACTTGAGTAAAAGTGTGTGATATAAATTGTACTTAATAGGGGTGGCACGGTACATGTATTCGTCCCGAACCGTCACGGTACGGGCATCTCAGTTTGGTGCATGAGGTCTTACGACGAATACAGGCAATTCACCCCCAATCCAGAAGGGGGCGCCCACAGTAATGCAGCGCTGTTTGATAACCGCCAGCAGAAGAACAGCGAATGCCATGAGTTGTGCACTTGAAAACAAAGCCCCCAGACAGTGACTATGTGCTGATTCTGAACTGTTTGCGAAATGGAGCTTTGTGCTCATGTATCCTACCTCTCTCATTCGGCACAAATCCAAATATTCCATAATATTTCCATATTTGTGATGTAACATATCTGAATGCTAAACTATTATTTATTATGTAAATGATAGGCTTTGTACTTCAGTCGTGTTCCAACGGTGACACAGAGGCGCACACGCTGATGTTTGGCTCACTGTATTTTATTTTGATAAAGTACTAACTGCGCTGTCAAGTTAGCAATGCTGGAACTGATGTGTTTGTGTGTGCGTGTGTGTGTGTGTGCAGGCTCCGGCGCGATCACTTCAGCTGTTTCCTTATACCAGCAGAATCAACTTTAAACACATATTGTCTTATTAATAATCACTGTATTGAGGTCTGCTTTTATTTGTGTACACTCACAATGAAAACAAAACAGATTTTATATATATATAACATGTAATAATATTTAGTATTTTTCACATCTAGATGGAAAAAATTGTAATTTGCACCACTGTCTGTTCAAAATAAATGAAAAGAAACTGAGCATAGTAGATTCCCCCCCAACCCCCGTTGTACTGAAATCGTTTCGAACCATGACCCCCGAACCGAGGTACGTACCGAACCGTGACATCTGTGTACCGTGCCACCCCTAGTACTTAAGTATGAAAAGATTTTTTTTTAATTAAACATACTTAAGTATTGAAAGTAAAATTACAAGTAAATGCAAAGTGGAAAAGGAGCAAATAAATACATAAGAAAATGTTTATACACAGCTTGAGTAGCAAGATTGTGATCAGTTTTAAAGGTCCCATGGCATGACAATTTCACTTTATGAGGTTTTTTAACATTAATATGGGTTCCCCTAGCCTGCCTATGGTCCTCCAGTGGCTAGAGATTGCGATAGGTGTAAACCGAGCCCTGGGTATCCTGCTTCGCCTTTGAGAAAATGAAAGCTCAGATGCCCAATCTGGAATGTTCCCTTTATGTCGTCATACGGGGAAAGGTTACCTCCCCTTTCTCTGCTTCGCCCGCCCATGAGAACATGAGCTACGACCGTGAGAGGCCAGCACAATATTTTTTTTTCCTCGAGAGACATCATGGCTTGCAAACGAGTGAAGTATGGCAGTTGCTCAGTGTTTGGATGTACAAATGAACACCTAAGTATTTTTTTAGTTCCTTCATCTGAGCCTATGGCTAGCATTAGCTACATGATGATAACTGTAACAGCATACATAAACAAACCAACTAAACTACCGTATCCAGACACAGTATTTTAAACTAAACATTCGGAGATGTCCTGCTGAGTTGCAACTTCTTCATCCTGTGCTTCTCCATCCGGATCAGATTCTGGGTCAAACAGATGTGTAATGTAAATGTCTGCGCTACTGCACAGCTAAAAGGGCTCTAAAAAGGCACATATTTATAGTGTGGTGTGATCATCTGTGTGTTCACCACATTGATTTTAAAGAGACAACTCTATGTGATGCCTTACATGGTCAGAGCACTACGATCAAAGATCATAGAAGATAAATGATCGGCATTCGGTAAATAAAAATTGCCTACACCTTCATCTACATGACAAAGAAAATGTATAGTTTTTATTCTGTGTGAACTCGCATGTGTATGTGTTAATTCATTAAAGCTCTTTGGAAAATTAACCATGTTTTTACTATAGTAACTAGTTTAACTATGGTATTTGCAATAAAATCACAGTATCCACAAATGTACTATTCTCTCTCTATAGTAACCATAATTATGCTATTTGTATTAAAACTACAGTACATAGTTTCCTTATAGTAACTATAGTTTAATATTTGTAGCTAAACTATGGCAATACAAATGGTAGGCTAATATATCCGTCAAAAATGGCTGCTACCATATATTTAAAAACTATACTACTCAGGCCGACTGGTAAATTGCTGCTAAAAACTGGTTAAGGAAGTATAAAAATCTGAACATTATTTTATTGTCAAAACACTGCACATAAATACATATATATTTTTTGCAAACAAATGATCAATAAGTAGGTTAAATGATCACACGGGTCAAAATGTTTTACTTCACATTTTTACAACTTTGGAATCTAAACTGGGAATCGATAAGAATTGAAATTAATAAGCAGAATCATAATCTGAATGGATAAAATTCAAACAATACCCAACCCTAGCCACATGTGGTGAAGTTCAATTGATTTCTGAACATTTTATAACCACTGATCAGTTGATGGCAAAACTCAAAAAGACAGTTATTTGGCACAACCTGCACACCCATGGCCATATTGAGAGAGTATGATACAGTTTTATGAAAAGACTTGTTTTCTTTTCAATGTTTGTTTTGTTTGCCTAAAATGAACCATATCATATCCTTCAATATCTCTTTGAAAAAGAACTTTGATCTCATTTTAATATTTGTTTAAAAGTTACAATGTAGCTGTAGGAGTGTGAAATAAAAAATAAAGACGATTATCTTCATTCAGTTGTTCCATTTGTATTGGTTTTGTAACATAAAAGCTCTTAAAAGATAATACAAGCTAATCAGTGTATTCAGTAGGTTGCATTATAGTGGCATAAGGTATTGTGAGTATACAACAATGTGACAATAAAACAATGCATTTACTTTTACTTTTGATACTCAAGTACTTTTAAAAGCATGTACTTTTGTACTTTTTTTTTACTTAAGTAAAAATGTGTCTACAACTTTCACTCAAGTAATGAAGTTGTGTATTTTGTCCGACTCTGATTGTGTCAGATCGCACATCATTAAAACAACACTTACCATATTAAAGCAGACGATATTCTGTGTATCGCACAGCACACCCCAGCTTCGAATTGAGTGTAAAATGAATTCATCTGCAGTTGTGTGAGCACTTGTTTGCACATGAGCAAAGGTGTTTTTAGGAGTCTAGCTTGCAAACGCCAGAACACTGATTCGTCAAACCTGCTTGCTTGCGCTCTGTGTTCTTACGACTTTATTTTGTAGTATGTAACGAATATGCTTCGTGGAAATGTATACATTTTTATTAGGAAATGTAGTGGAGTAAAAATGATAATAGAAACAGAAATATAAAGACTCAAGTAAAGTACAGGTGCTCTGTTATGTTTTATATCCTTTAGAACTAGAAGTCTCTAGAAAACTTAAATCTCAACCATTCAAAAATCCAATTCCAGATCAGATTTATCCTTACCTCCTGGGTTAAGAGATGTCGTCTGTGCTTTCAGGATTCCTTCGCGATATCCTGACCCGCTCAGCCAGGTCCGGACTTCTAAGGGCTCGACAGAAGTTTTCTTCAGGTTCAGATAATAAATTATTAATGATTAAATTATTCTGAGTCTTGTTTTAAGAGGTTTAAACGCCTCGCCATTAAAATGGTTTTGCTTCATTAAAACAAAAACTCATAAGCAATAAATAAAAAATAACAGTGAGAAAGTCTCCACCCGAGGTGCAGCATGGAAATGCCTCAAACATGACATTATATAGTTCTGCATAAAATTTGCATTAATGAAACACGTCTCCTACTTTAGAACTCCCATATTTGTCAAACATAGTGAACACACATAACTCTATGTAAGCAGAGGCTTGGTTGCTATGGCTACCCATGTCCAGGATATGACTTTTTACCCAGCTACAGAGGTTCATAGTATCAAAAGTTCAAATGGAAAAATTTCTACATCTCTCAAAGAAGCAAGCGAGTCTATCTCTACTTTAATCTAAACAATTGCAACAACTCAAAGGCGTAGGCCAGGCTTCTTCAGATAAAAAACATAAAATAACAGTTAGCAAGAAGTTCCATTTCGCAACAATATATTGCCAAATACATCTCCTTGCAAAACCGTTGTACAACATAGACAAGATACAAGGCAGTTTTAACTGTTGCTAACTTAATTTAAAGGGGTCATATGATGCGATTTCAAGTTCTCTTTGGATTGTTACAAGCTGTTTGTGCATCGATAAGATCCCTGAAGTTGCAAAGACTAAAGTCTCAAAATCAAAGAGATATTCTTTATAAAAGTTAAGACTTCACCATGCCCCCCTAAAACGCCTCGTTTAAACACGCCCCCACGTGTCTACATCACGGTGTGGGAAAATTTGCATAACACCGCCCAAATGTGTACGCAAAGAAAGAAGGCAGAACTATTATTCTCACTGTAGTGTTGTTGCTGCCGCTGGCGCCATGTCCTGGAGACACTGTTTCATTGTGAAAGAGACAAAAAGAGGTCCAAAAGAGGACAAAACTAGAAATCAGTGGTTAAGTTGTATTTGCAACACTGTTCCACAACAGTTCAATGCAAATATTCGAGTGTGCAGCGCATTTTACGGAGGACTATTTCCTGGAGCTGGAAGAGAAACTTACAGTGCTGACTTGCACAAAAGCTGTTTCTATAAAGTGGGGCAATTCCAACTTTGCAAGGACAGTCTCACGCTTCTGATTCACAGCCTGTAGTACGTTTGTGCTACTGATGATTCAAATGCGAGTTTTGAGCTTTGTAGAGTAGTGCTTGTTGTTTGTCGTTTCTCTGATCACAAATGCAGACATGGTAATGTTTACAGTATAAGTCATTATAATCAGTAATTATGTTGCCACTGGATGCAACAAATGCCTTGTTTATAATGGGTTTGTATTGTTTTTGTGTCGTCGCGCCGGGACACGGAATCACAATACGGTAAGGGAGCGTAACATTTCCGTCTCACGCTTGAGGTATTCAGCCAATCACAACGCACTAGATAGCTGGCCAATCAGAGCACGCCTCACTTAAAAATCGCACCTTTCAGAAAGGCAGGGCATAGAGGAGCAACAATAATGTACATGTATGTGGGAAATAATGTGTTTTTTCAACCTTGAACCGCATAAACACATTGCATTACACCAAATACACAAAATAATGTTTTTATCAACATCATATGACCCCTTTAATTACATTCTCCTGTTTCCTAAGGAGTCAAATTATTTCTCTTATTTTAAAGATGATCTTCTGATGTTCCATCTTCATTCTGCGCTTGTCCATCTTCTTCTTTTTTTTTTTTTTTTTTTTTGACTTTGCGGTTCCATTCTTTTTGGATTCCTTGGACAAGGAGATCATCAAAATAAATTTTGGTAACACTTTCTATGAAGACCGTATTTATAATACATTATAAGGGTATTCTTAAGGCATTATAATGAATGCATAATGCATTATAAAACCTTATAATATGTTATATAATTCATGAATAATCATAAAAGCAATTATAATACAGTACTTGCGTATTTGTGGTTATAACTTTTAAGAGTATGATTATTTATAACACACAATGAACACCATAATAAATCTACTACATTTATAATGGGCTATATCATAGCTTGACATTGTTTATTTAAGTACTTATTGCACAGTACCTTACTTCATCTCTTGAGTGCAATGTGTGTGTGTGTGTGTGTGTGTGTGTATATATATATATATATATATATATAACTATTAGTAGACTTGGGTAGGGTAGGATGTTCACATACTAGCAAAGTATCTTATGCTCAGTTTGTCTGTTGAGGAACCATCAAAATAAAGTGTTAGCATACAGTATATTCAGCACTAATACTCTCATGATTGCTAGTTGACATGCAGTTGCAGAGTTACTTATCAACAGCTGTCTAAACGGTGCCATCAGAATTATCAAACTGATATTATAAAAAAGAAAAAATGCAAAGCAAATGTGTCATATTACACGTTCATCTGATCTGATATCTCATCTTATGGCTGTTTGAGAGAAAAAAAAATTGTTATTATTATTTCTTGTAAGTGGTCTTTGTCTGCTTTAAGTAAAGAAACATAAGTAACATGGCAAGATATGAGACTTATAATACATTATAACTATGAGAAATGTAATTCTCTAAATTCAACTATATTTGTCAATCATTCACATTTTATCATTCTTTTTGTATTTAGTCCTGCTATTTCTAACTACTTCAAAGTTATCTTTGCATTAATTTACCAAATGTCATAGTAAATAATATCCTTGCTATAAAGTTTTAATCATTACATCTACAAACATCTTATAGGTTCTTTATTAGACATAAAAATCATTTATAGTAAAAGCATTTCCTTATTATTTTTCTTAATAGCATTTTGTTTAAAATATTCAATTGTAACTTCCTTTAAAGTGAATCATCACTTATACTCTCAATTACATCTCATTCATTTATGCCATGTTACTTAGCCTTTTTAGTTTTGCAACTATATTTATGTTCTAGTAATTTGAAACTTCTCTTCTACATTTATTACGCTTCAATAAGAGCTGTACATAACTATTTAATTTTGATAATATCTTTAGCGACTCCTAGCTCTAATACTTTTCATTTAGTCTTATTTAATTAGTTTTTCAGATGGATCATGTATCTCTGTCCATCTTCATAAACCTCTTTTTTACTTTAACTGTAAAGCTATCTGTGCATCACTTTAATTAGTTTACTTTTTGCCAATTTTGAACCTCTTTTCTTTTCGTCTTGATATGTTTGCTGTTGAGTACATCTATAGTTGATAGACAATATCATTTTACAATGATCTTCACTGTGAGTCTTTTTTCACTGTGGAGAATTTCTTTTCATTTGGTTATATCTGCTTTCTTATTAAACTATCCTTGTTCTACAACCTTTTCTGTAGTTTAGGTACAACTTAGCCAGCTTCACTGATCTTTTTTGCCATCCTAATTGCTTTTAATTTTCTCATTTCATCCGGTTTCACTTTATTTTGACGGTCCCTTTAACACATTCTGTTGACTATAAGTAATGTTGCACCTACATTTCTCCTGACTCTCATTAGAGTGTTAGTAGTGTATTAGTTGACTGGTAGGGTTAGGGTTAGATTAAGTTGACATGTTCTTGCAAAGTTACTTATAGTCAGTAGAATATCTGTTGGGAGACCAACACAATAAAGAGTTAGTAGATATGAAGCAGACAGTCTAATAATACTCTTATGAGAGTTTGTTGACATGTAGTTGCAACATTACTTAGTG
The DNA here is from genome assembly GCA_029620275.1 of Acrossocheilus wenchowensis. Lineage (NCBI taxonomy): Eukaryota > Metazoa > Chordata > Actinopteri > Cypriniformes > Cyprinidae > Acrossocheilus > Acrossocheilus wenchowensis. The sequence continues at coordinate 3,253,674 of CM056135.1, forward strand.
TCAACAGAATGTTCAAAAGGGACCAAAAAATAAAGTGTTACCCTACTTCCTAATTCATCTTTTTCTTGTTTCTCTGTTTTGTGTTGCCTTCCTTAATAAACCATATTCTCAATAAAATAAATACAATAACACGTAGCAGTTACAGAATTGCCCATATGAGGCTTTTCCAGGAAATAAACAAAATACACTATTAGACATATTATTTTAACTAAATACATAAAACAATGAGACAGGGTAATTGTATTCTTATGCATATTACACAACATCCCCCTTGTGCAATTAATCTGACTCATTGTAATTCTTGCTTTTCAGTTTTTGACCATTTTTCACTTGATCAAAGTTTATCCTTTGCATCTGTTAAATACTCATTGTTGCTTTTCCATCCGGGGTCGTCTGTTTTTGTCTCTTAACTTACTTGGTTAATTCCTTTTTAAGTCAGAATCTCACTAGCAAAAGAGGCTATTTTACTTAATTGGATTTACTTAATCCATTTCTGCTTGTCCATATCTTTACATATATGCAGTCTCACATGCTATTAAAGCTTGTATTTGACTTATTTCTGTTAAAAACATTCATATTTTCTAAAAAATACCACATTAGCATCCAATTAATAAAGCTAATCTTTTAAACTTTCTTTTACCATTTAAATTCCAAATAAAGACCACACTTTCCTCAGTTTTTTCCTTAGTTTTTTAACCAGTTAGCATGTATCTGTATTACATACATGCGTTATTAGTTATTTTATTGCTGTCTCAATAAAAAAAAAAAAAAATGTAAATGTATGCATATATGTTCCTTCACCTTAAACATTACATTAAAATCCATTTATACATCCACATATAGGCATATACACTGTAAAAAATGACAAGTTGACTTAACTTAAAAAAATTGAGGAAACGCGTTGCCGTAATGATAATTAAAAAAGTAAATGATAATTAAAAAAATAAAGTTAATTGAATTGTCAAGTTCACTTAACTTACACAACCTATAATGTATTAACTCCTTTCATTTATGTCACTTCTTTTAAAACTGTTGTCAATAAAAATATCTTCAATATTTTCATTCTCTGTGTCTATATTATTAATGTTGCTTTATTGAGGTCTCATAACACCTACTCTCCTGGGTGAAGGATGAACCTAATATATGCTTTTATCAAAAAATATCTTTCTCCCTTCCTTAAAATTTTCTGCTAATTTGCAGATTCCAGAAAACCTCAGAAGCCTTTAAAGGCCATTCTGATTTTGGCACACTTTATTTTTTTCACATTATTCAAGAATTTCACCCATGCAAACAGTTCTTCTGTATTGTTTGTATATCTACTTGTGGTGCATAATATTTTCTTGAGACTTTTATAATTCTTTAGTTTCCATTAACTGTTAAATCATAGTTCCTTTGAAGGAACGTCTGCTCACCTAGCGGCCACAATTCAACACCTCCCAGCAGTCATTTCAGGCATCTGAGACCAAGTCTTATCTCTCTGGATGGAGGAATCCTGAAATCTCAAAAATTTAATTAAACAGTTACATAATTAATAACATATTTCAAATCAGCAACTATTCTGACATAAAATGTCCCATTAATGTTGCTTCTTATCCTCACGTAGTGTTAAAAAACATCTAATCTTTCAGTCTAGACCAGCCAATGCACATCATGTATTGTCCTAAGCACAAGTTTTAGGTTTCTCTGGAAGCCGGAGCTTCTAACGTCTTCTGCAGTGATGCAACTCCTTTACCAACCAGCGACTGACTCTTTTACTCAGAAGAAGGATATATTCTGCCCTGTTGCATGTTGCAATTTCTCCATTCTAGTAATAGGAGTGAACCATTTTTTATATCTATATTCTTTGTATAAATGATGTTAATTACTTACAGTATTTATTTCCTTTACTGAATTTTAAATAACAGTTAACTTATTCTTATTATTATTACCTTGCACTTAAGGCCCCAGTGATTTGTATAACTTGTTTTTTTTTTTCAAACAAATTCTTACTTCTTACTCTCACTTTAAAATCTCTCACATCTAAATATCCTTCAGATAAAATCCAGTCAAATAAAATGATGTGCATATAACGAGTTACTCAGTAAATGACTGCTCTTTTCTGGGTCTTGGGCTGTTGGGCATCACTCAGGCCTTTCCTCACAACTTATTTGCTCCATATTATTTAATTATTTCATAGTTTTCTGAATTACTACAGTGTAAAAAAAAAAGTTACACTGCAAAAAATGCTTTTCTTACTTAGATTTTTTGTCTTGTTTCCAGCCAAAATATCTAAAAATTCTTAAATCAAGAAGGATTTTCTAGACAAGTAAAAATTGTCGTCTTGTTTTCAGCAAAAACAAGTCACAATTAAGTGAGCTTTTGCTTGAAACAAGCAAAATAATCTGCCAATGGGGTAAGAAAAATAATCTTGTTTTCTGTTTGAAATAAGATTATTTTTCTTACCCCATTGGCAGATTATTTTGCTTGTTTCAAGCAAAAACTCACTTAATTTCCGCTTGTTTTTGCTGAAAACAAGATGATAATTTTTGCTTGTCTAGAAAATCCTTCTTGATTTAAGAATTTTTAGATATTTTGGCTGGAAATAAGACAAAAAATCTAAGTAAGAAAAGCATTTTTTGCAGTGTAGTATTTTGTGTTTTCGATTTGTTGTTCTTTTTTTGTTGAGCTCAAATCATATTCAGCCGGTCTTTCTTCAATTTGTTTCTTAATTACAGTATTAAAGTTTGTTACTAATTTATTTTTCCCTGGGCTGTTTTGACCCATAAGGTACTTTATACAGTATATAATAAGTTTGTTGAGAAAATAAAGCGTTGTTTAGTATTATGCTTCCTGTTCATTATTATTATTATTATTTTATTATGTGCGAGATCATTTGCCATTCTCACGCTGGTTTTAGCACTGTAGATTCACACGTGGGAGTAAAGAAAAAGATGAAGAAGTAAAGAAGAGCATCTTTAAATGAGTCTGCATTCTTCTATGATTGAGTAATCTTTCGCAATTTTTTATTTATTTTTTTCTGGGTAATTTTGGCCACACACACACACACACACACACACACACACACACACACACTTAACTCAACACTAGACTTACATGTGTGAGGACGTTTACAGTTCTCATGCTGGTTTTACCACTACGGTTACTAAAACTGACAGATTTCCTTCAAGTATCCAATCTTCAGAGCAAGAGTTGATAATTGCTCACTCCCTTACAAGCAGTGATGGCTTGGAGAAAGTTCTCAGGCTTACAAAGCTCCTCAAGGTTCCTCACTTTTTTTGGATTTTGAGTTAACTTGGCCAGCTCCCTCATTTTTGGAATCATGTACTAATCTTGTGATTTATCATGACCAGACTGTGTATAAAATAATTCACTATAGAAACAAATCAGTTGGCCCTTTATTATTGTTTGTGTGGATTCATCCTCTCTCAAGAGAGGTCTAATGCCTGCAGAGCACTTTGCTGCAGTTGGTATCAGACAGGCCACAGTTGATCTTACTTTCTCACCTTTTGATATGAAGAAGGCCAGACAATCGGGAGAGGGAAGGAAATCAGAAATTGCTGCATCTGCAGTTGGTTGTTGCCAAGTAAAAATCTCACGACTTCAGTTTCCAAGACTTCCAAGCATCTGTTTTATTTCAATGACTTCTCTCAAAATGTCTAGAGATCTTGCCTTGTGCCTTTTCACAGTAGACACAGTACTGTTTTTTGTTCCAAAGACTTGTCAGGATTTTGCCGACTTGTTTTGATTTGTCTTTTTTTTTTTTAGGACGTTTTTGCTTTGCTTTCTCGACCTCATCAGCAGAATGAAACATTGTGTCTCTTTCAGTCTTTCAAATGGTCTTTTCAACAAGATTGCTGGATTTTAGGTTAGACTTCTTATCCAGCATCTCAGACTCATTATTTGACTCCTCTGCTTAAGGAATAAAGACTTTCTGCTCTCATCTAGTTCAACTGAGTCCTTGTCACCCTGCTCGATTGCACAATTCACAAACCTAAATTAAAAATTCCTCGTTAATGTGTGGTCACATTTATTACACCTCAGCAAAATGTTACAGGTTAAGATGTGGCAAAATACTATGAATGAAATAAAAACAATGACAAAAAAATCCAAAGCTATTCTGCCAGCTAAATGTTTAAACGGGTTATTTACATTTACATTTACATTTAAACATTTGGCAGACGCTTCTATCCAAAGCGACGTACAATATGAGAACAATAGAAGCAGTTAGACCATCGAGAGTGCAGCAGTATACAAGTGCCATGACGAGTTTCAGTTAGCACAGCACAGTACATATAGCTAGGGTGTTTTTTTTTTTTTTTTTTTTTAAATAAATAGATGAAATAGGAAAGTGTTAGTATTAGTTGGTCAGGTGCTGGCGAAAAAGATGCGTCTTTAGATGATTTTTGAAAATGGCTAAAGACTCAGCTGTTTGAATTAAGATCGGGAGGTCATTCCACCAGCTGGGCACAGTCCAGGAAAAGGTCCGTGAGAGAGATTTGGTACCTCTTTGTGATGGCACCACAAGGCGTCGTTCACTTGCAGAACGCAAGCTTCTGGAGGGTGCATAAGTTTGAACAAGTAAGTTTAGATATATTGGTGCAGTGCTAGTTGTTGTCTTGTAGACAAACATCAGTGCCTTGAATTTGATGCGAGCAGCTATTGGTAGCCAGTGTAACCTGATGAAGAGAGGGGTAACGTGAGCTTTCTTTGGTTCATTAAAGACCACTCTGGCTGCTGCATTCTGGATCAGTTGTAGAGGCTTGATAGTAGATGCGGGAAGGCCCGCCAGGAGAACATTGCAGTAGTCCAGTCTGGAGAGAACAAGAGCTTGGACAAGGAGCTGTGCAGCATCCCCCGACAGGAAGGGTCTAATCTTCCTAATGTTATATAAGGCAAATCTGCAGGACCGGGCCGTTGTAGCAATATGGTCTGTGAAGCTTAACTGATCATCGATCACAACTCCAAGGTTCCTGGCCGTCATGGAGGGAGTTATGGTTGACGAACCTAGCTGTATAGAGAAGTTGTTGTGAAGTGATGGATGGGCTGAGAACACAAGCAGTTCTGTCTTGGCAAGGTTGAGCTGAAGGTGATGGTCTTTCATCCAGTTAGAAATGTCGCTCAAACAGGCTGCAATGCGAGCAGCTACCGTCGGATCATCTGGTTGGAATGAGAAGTAGAGTTGAGTGTCATCAGCATAGCAGTGATAAGAAAAGCCATGCTTCTGAATGACCGATCCTAATGACGACATGTAGATGGAGAAGAGAAGTGCTCCAGTAGCAAGAAGTTGTGACTTTGAAATTTGGGTTGTGAGATGAATCAGTTACTTTGATGGACAGATCATTAACACGGGTGCTCAATCTGGTAATTAATTAATAACTAAAATGTTCAGACAGTCTTTTCGCTGTTTTTTTCCCCCCAACATATTCATAATCATTACTTTTTCAGTGTGCTCCAGTAAGCTTTATACATGTCTACATATTTTAGACTATTAGAGGCTCATTATTATGATTTATATGACTTATTAATATAAAAATATAATACAAACTATTAGATGGTTATTTGCTTAAATGAACGACTACTAGTCGACTATAAAAATCTCTAGTCGAGGGCAACCCTAGGCACCTTTGTTTTGACACTTTCCACATTTTAATTTTCATGCACACATGGCCCGTTTATGACAGTGCTCAAAGCCCCCACTTTCGATGGGGCAGGTTGGCCCGATCGGGTGATTGGACAGCTTCCTGATTCTGAGGTTCCAGCCACTCACGTGCTACAGGGCCCTATGCAGGAGGATCAGGTTATAACTACCACTTCATTAAGTGTGGTTTCTCCGCACATGCTTCCTGTTTTCGCAGATCCCAATGGCGATCAGAGGATGTTTCAGCACCTGCAGTTTAGCAGTTTCCAAGCATAGAGCGGTTAAGGCACCTGGCAGACTACTGGGCCACGTGGATCTCGCAGTGGATGCTCCGTACCATTAGACACAGTTACATAATCCAATTCCACAAAGGGCTGCCTCCTTTTGGTGGGGTTCTTCCCACAACAGTGTGTCCTTGGGAGGCCGCAGCGTTGAGTCAGGAGATTGTATTACTCTAGAGAAAGGTGCTATAGAAGAAATACCTCCCTCTCAGACGGAGTCAGGCTTCTACAGCCGGAATTTTGCTGTGCCCAAAAAGGATGGGGGTTTACATCTGATTTTGGACTTGCGTTGCCTAAATCTTGTGTTCAGAGTGAGAAAATTCAAGACGCTTATTTTAAAATCCATTTAGTCTCATATCAGAACCAGAGATTGGTTTGTGACTATCAATCTAAGCGGAGCTAGACTAAAACTTAAACTAAATCCTGATAGATTAAGTGAACTTTGTAGAAAGATCTACACGCATTATACCTTCGCCCACCCATTGGATTCCATTGTTGGGCCAATTTGGGTGGTTCTTAGAGTGCAATCCTTAGTTGCTAAGAAATTGTCATCAGACATAAATTAATTTTATTACATTTGGATTTGGATACATGTTTAGATATTATCAATGACTACTTTTGTCTTGATCTGTTTTTGTTCGTTGTTTTGTTGTTGTTGTTGTTGTTGTTGTTGTTGTTGTTGTTGTTGTTTGTAACGTTGATTTAAAGTGTCCGTTTTTGCATTATTTTAGTCAAACCTATAAAACACTGTTATCTCAAATTTATGTTTTATTAACAAAGTTCGGCAGGAGCACATTCAGATAATAAACCTAATTAACACAAGAGGAGCACAGTCAGTAATCAACCCAGTTGACAAGATAAGAGATATGTAGGTGTGTATATATATACACAGCTGACTCACCTCTGTTCCTTGACAGTTTTCCAGCATCCCTCCGCCACCCCTTCTCCGCACTTACATCTATTCCTGTCCTAACCTGTAGGGGGGTACTCAGGGTTCGGGCCAAAGTTCCAAGCTCGGAGCCCTCCCCTCGGACAGCATGCCAAATACGCATAAACTTTATTCTATTTATTATATGTAAGTGTGAACTCGTGAACTACATATAAAAGCCTGATCAGTGAAATAAAAGTAATCAGAATGCAGCTACTTATTCCTTTGCAACTCTTTGACTCTTGCCCTTTAAATAACATGATTCTGTGTATGACGCTGCCACAGTCTGTGATGATTTGAGGTGCAATGTCATCTGCTGGTGTTGGTCCATTGTGTTTTTTGAAAACCAAAGTCACTGCACCCGTTTACCAAGAAATTGTGGAGCACTTCATGCTTCCTTCTGCTGACCAGCTTTTTGAAGATGCTGATTTCATTTTCCAGCAGGATTTGGCACCTGTCCACACTGCTAAAAGCACCAAAAGTTGCTTAAATGACCATGGTGTTGGTGTGCTTGACTGGTCAGCAAACTCACCAGACCTGAATCCCACAGAGAATCTATGGGGTATTGTCAAGAGGAAAATGAGAAACAAGAAACCAAAAAATGCAGATGAGCTGAAGGCCACTGTCAAAGAAACCTGGGCTTCCATACCACCTCAGCAGTGCCAGAAACTGATCACCTCCATGCCACGCCGAATTGAGGCAGTAATTAAAGCAAAAGGAGCCCCTCCCAAGTATTGAGTACATATACAGTAAATGGACATACTTTCCAGAAGGCCAACAATTCACTATAAGTGTTTTTTTTATTGGTCTTATGAAGTATTCTAATTTGTTGAGAGTGAATTGGTGGGTTTTTGTTAAATGTCAGCCAAAATCATCACAATTAAAAGAACCAAATACTTAAACTACTTCAGTCCGTGTGCACTGAATTTATTTAATACACGAGTTTCACAATTTGTGTAACATAATGGAACATAATGGAATAATATTTAGTATTTTCACATCTAGGTGGAAAAAAAAAAGTAATTTGTTGTAGGGTTTGATACATAAATATAATTTAATTTAGCTCAAAGGGAATCATTTATGATTTTACAGGGAATTTGAACAGAATCACTGTTTTGCGGCTGATCACTGAGTCAGCAGCGATTCACCGAACGAGCTGTATAACATTACTTCTGCACTGGATATTCAAATCCAAAATATAGTGAATACACTATTAATAATCACAGTAACAAGATCGGCAGATTAAGACATTAACTTGTAAGCACAAAACACAAGATACTTCTCTTTTAAATATAAATACGTCTTTATTTATATAAACCTAAGACATAAACTAATCTAACACATGAACACACGCATTCACACATTCACACGTTGCAGAAAGAGAGAAAGGATGAGTTTAGAGAATGAGAATGTGAAATCCCAAGTTTATAGCAATATGTGCTATTGCATAGACCTGAACAACCATCAATCACTTAATTAACCCTCACGTTGAGTTTCTCAATGAGGCTAAAATTTATATTAAATGCACCAGCTCAGTTAGAATCTGGAGTTGTTTTACTTGCGTTGCCTTTGTGTTACAGGGATTCCTTTCTGTCGTCGTCGTTGCAGGAAAGGGGTTTTGGTGATTGAGTTGGTGATTGGCTGGAAGTTCAGTAGTCTTTGAAGTGATGTCTTGGGAAGCCAATGGTTGGGCCGTTGGCTGAGGATGGTCTTGGACTCAGTTGCTGGTTGAAGTTTGAAGTCGGAGCTGGACTCTGCGGCAAACTTAACTTTTGAACACGAGACTCAACGGAAAGAAAAGAAACTAAAGTAAAAGAATAAAATGAGTAACGAGACTGGTTTTTCTTGTCATCGTGGTGTTAAGTAGCAACTGGCCTGTGGGCCAGAGCACGCTCAAAGAGCGCTAAAACAGCATCAAAACACGGTGGCGAGAAGAAGAGGAGAGAAGGATGAGAGAGGAAAGAGGAGGATTTGATGGTGTCCTGAGTTCTTAAACTCGGCTTTTGGGACACATCCCATTTGGTGTCTTGACCAATTAGATAGGCTATTATCTTAGCTAGGGTTGTTCCTTCCATCATAAATCAGCATGTTATCAGTCACATGGTCTGAATTTTACACACTCTTGCAAAGTATACTTTTGGACATGATTTCTATAACCAGAATATGATACATTTGACACAGAATTAATTGAAAGAAACGTTTCAAGCTAGAATTGTCAAACTCATACATACCAAACACGACTAACCTTAAATTCATTCAATAGTTATTAGAAAGACATACATAATACAGGTCCGTAGCCAGCCTATTGAAAGGGGGGGTTCTTTTTTTCAAAAAGTGGACCTTTTCGCAGTTTTTCCCCTCCTTTTGTATTTAATTATGAGATTCAAATACTTCATTTTGGTGACCTTTTATGCACTAATTTGTGCTGGATTAGCTTCTCTGGTATCTTAAAGGGGTCATATAATGCCATTTTTGTACAAGCTAATATGATTCTTTAGGGTCTACATTGAAAGTTTGTAATATACTTTAATTAAAAATTCTCATTAGTATTGTAAGAAAACACTCATTTTACCTGCTCAAAAACAGCTCTGTTTTCAGCACACCGTTTTAGTGCATGTGTTTTTAAATGCTAGTGAGCTTTGCTCGCCCCGCCCCTCTGTTCTGTGGGGCGTTTTTGACACAACACACGTGGAGTGTTGCCTTGACAACAGTTGAGGGTATATTTTGAAGAATGGCAGTAAATATGTGATCAGATAACATAACTTATTCTGGCATAATATTGAAAAACATCAATTAGAGTATTTATAGTCTTGGATCATATGCATTTGCAGGATGTAAACAGTATTTTGCAGGTATTGTGTTACCGTTAATTTTCATGCAGTTATAACTGTTTTTTATTTATTTAAATGTTTTACATTACTTCTTAACAGACACCGTTATAAACCATCTACAAAAGTAAGCTTAGTGTAGTGTTATCATGTTAACTTTAATACCTGCGTACACAGTTTGTAATAACACAATAACCATAACGTTTTGTTCATTATAAACGTGGGATTATTAATTATATTGAGAACGTCGTAAATAGAAAACATGCATGTACCCTGAATGTAAACATTAGCCACATACATCGTGAAGCGTGCTAGCGATTTGTTATAAATATAACAGATTAATATAAAGGTTAATTAAACGTTACACTCACTTCTTCTGGAGGTTCAGCAGGAACACGAATAGTTGGTACCGATTCTTTTTTCAGGAGCAGCTTCTTAGCAAAACCAGCTTTATACTGACCTTCATTTATAAAGCAGTCTGGTGAAAAATGATTCGCGCAAACATGAAAACATTGACGTTGCTCGTGGGGAATATTCCCTTCAAAAGCAAAACTCAGCCACTGTGTCTTCAGCGGTTCGGACTTAGGAACATCAAAATGACTGCTGTGTTCATTATTGCACCCGAGAACAGAACACCACAATCACTTAGACGCCATTCTGCTCATAGACAAGCTGTCTATCAACAATGACACGCGGACTATGATTGACAGCTCGCTCACGAGCAAGGGCGGGTCTGTGTTGAAACACTGCTGTCAATCAACCATCGTGGGAGGGGCGTCCGACCGTGTGGCGTCACACGGTCGAACGGCTTGATTTGAGACAGGGTAAAACAAATAAGGAGATTAAAAAAAAAACACTGGATGGATTTTTATCATTTTATGATGGTTGTGTACAGGCACTGCTAACACACATTTCAGTACAATCAACTTGTAAAAGTGCATGTACCATTATATGACCCCTTTAAAAAGAAAACATTTATTGACACAATTTGATTCAATATTGATTAAGTTGTGGCCTATCAGGTACAGTACATAGCAAATTTCCTCAAAGAAAAAAATATCTCTCAACTAATGCTGTAAACCATAAGGAACCCCAGTTGGTACATCATTCTAATATTAAAGGTTAAAAATTATTTATTTCTAGGCTACTTTATCTTTTTAAGCTTTATCTTTCATGTCAAATTCTTACATTTGATCAAATTCAGTTTTAATAATAAGGGCTGGTATCAATCAAATTAAATAATTTACACTGCAAGATTACAACTGTAATAAATAATTTATGAGATTGATTTTTAAACAAATGTAAAAAAATAACAACACCGACAACGACGATAGCCTACTTTTAAACATGAAACTAAACCGCCAATAGGTGGCGGCAAGTGACCGTCTTAATAAATGAATCATTGAGTCATTCATTAAAATGATTCGTTCAAAATGATGAATCATTCAATAACAAAACACCATGCTAAGTGTTGCTTTTCTTCTGTAACTTTTTTCATTGGTGAAATAGAACAAAAACGTCAATATTGCGTCTAAATGGTAAGTGACTACATATTAGGCTACTTGTTTATTAAACTATAAATGCAATGTAACATTTGAAATCGTGATAATATTCAGTTGAACAGATCCCTTAGTTGTGTTACTTAACTGTCAGTCTATCATATATTATAAAACAAACCTCCACATTTTGAATTTTTACCTCTGTATTCTTCCTCAAGCGGTCTGCTTTGAAGTTCTCAGAGGAATAAGACGCGCACCGAAGGAGAAGCATTTCCATTGGCTCCAGTCTGCCGGTATTGGCCAATCACAAAAGTCGATATTGCACAGCCAATATCACTGAATATCCCACTATGTTTTATTATTATAATTACGCTATGTTTTTATATGGCTATTATATTGTAGACTATTGAGTGGATAAAATATAGAAATCCTTTTAATCAAAATATATATGTATATAACCCCTACCCCCCATCATTCAGAGGTGATGCTTCTTCACCGTTGCTTTGAAAAGTGTATTGCGAGAACTCTCTCTGAACTGCACGCGCGGCACACACACATATGTCCAAGCTACAATAATACAGGGGCGCCTGAGGGATTTCTTCCGAGGGTATGCACAGAGTTTTTTTTTTTTTTTTTTTTTGAGAGAGGGTAACATGTATGTAATGGTGAAATGATTATATTTCGTTTCGTTTTTTATGAAATTAATTTATAAAAACGTTTGGAGCACTTTTTGTTCGTTAAATGTAAGTTTTTTTTGTTTGTTTGTTTTTAAGTAACGACCAAGCAGCCAGCGGCAGACAGTGATCAATTTAGCCTTCTCAAATCATCACGACTTGCCTAAAATACAATCTATAGATATAAACAGTTCAAGCATATCACAATGTTAGTTTAAATGTTTGAACTATATAAATGTGCGCTAGGTGAATATCTAATCGTTTGTGTGAAGAGAAGCTGAAGCGCGCTTTGCAGGACATGGGGGCGCCATTTGCATTTTTTTTCTTGATAGAGGAAACAACTTATAAAGGTAAGAGTAATACATCATTCGGAACTGTAAAGGGTCTACTGTTATTTGTGTGCATTCACAATATCAACACAACGTTGTGCTTTTATTAAAATAAATAGGAAATCAGATGCGCTTGCCAATCTCGTCTTGAATAGGAGCACTTCACAATGATGAACCGAAACTCAACGAATTGAGTCACAAATATGATAAATATATCTGTAGAAAGCTTTAAATTACTACTTTAAAACTGAATAATTCAAATTGAAAACAAAAACTCTTTCATTATGTAATCCGTAAAGATGCATTTCTCTCTAAAGGCACGTCCAATGTAGAGATGGCGTGTCATTTTTCATCACTGTCTAAAATATAAAAATAAGGAAAATCCTAAAACAGACCTGATTATATTTTTTCAGATTGTTATGTTGCTCTGCTCTGAATTCCTTAGAATTTCCTTAAAATTTAAAGGATTTTCTGCAACGTAATTTTGTCTGATATGTGAATTATTTATTAGCCTATTTTTATTTTTATTTTAAAAATTACTTTATTGCATTCCAGATGATTTTAAAGAACTTTTCACTCTAAATTTCACGGGTAGCTTGAATGTAAAACATTGTCATGAATTCGTTGTATTCCCATTTGTAAAATAACCTGATCTCATGAAAGTGCGTGTAGCACGATTTTCTCTTTCTATTTGACGCAATGTTTATAAGCAGAAATTGACTTTGGCATGCAAAAGACTGATACATTCATTATTAATGGCATGGCTGATTCAGTCGACAGAAATACGGGACAAACGGGCCTATAATTTATTGCTGAAATGTTTGCAGGACAAATCTCAGGTCAGTCTGAGCGCTCATGGTACGCACAGTGCGTCCAGCCGTACACCTGCAGGCGCCACTGTAATAATGTATCATATTAATTTGAAACAGCAACCCAGAATATTTGTCACAAGCATTGATTAAAACAATGATGACAATAATCACATGGAAAAAAAAACGACTTAAATTCTGGACCTTTGGCAGTAAGGGGGGGTTCGTTCGAACCACCCGAACCCCCCCTGCCTACGGGCTTGTAATATGTGCTTAAAACATGATAGTCTAATGTGTGGTTACATACATAATATAGTATTATGCCTAGCAATGTCCTTTAGGATGGTTTTATGTGCATATGAAAAAGAAAGTCTCTGTGTAGTTCTGTGGAGACCAAAAAGAAATGTTCTTTGGACAGAGGAATTTCAGTCTCAGTCTTTGTCTTGTATGTGTGGGGGAAAAGTCAATCTAAAGAAGCTCGTGATTTCTCTTGTGGAACACATGTGATGGCCATCTCTTTGATCATTAATCTTGACTATTTACCCCAAATTTGACGATCTGCTTCCTGCGTAGAACACTTATCAATAAGTGTTCTTTTGTCTTAATGTTGCAAACTGTTCTGGAAGAGGCTTGTTGGTTAGGCTTGCTCCAGAAGTCGGAGATAGGAATCTTTACAACGTTGTCCTGTTCTCCTGGAATTTCGGCTCCTCATGTTTCGATGTTCTGATCGAATCTTAGTTTTGTCTGACTCGTTCTGATGCTACATTGTCAAAATAAATGAAAAGAAAGTGAGCATAGTAGATTTGTTTTTTTTCCCCTGTTGTTTTCCCCCGAACCGAGGTACATACTGAACCGTGACATCTGTGTACCGTTCCACTCCTATTTCGCAAGTATACTATTGACAGAATTTTGAGAAGACATCAACTGACTATGAAACAACTCCGCAGCTAACAAAAATACGTAACTGTTACGTAACCGCAACGTAATCTGGTGACCAAAGTTACGTCGTGGCGACGTAACCGGAAAAGTGACAGTTCGTAACTGCGACGTCGTGGCAACGTTGCGGATCGATAGTTGTGTGCTGGTAATCAGCTGGTAATTTGTTTATAATTATTTATTTTCTATGGGCGGACATGCAGTAGTTTAACCTAATTTATGTCCTCATATGCCCAAACTAATTTAAAGGCTTTTTCAACTTTCAACTTTCACTGAAAAATAAGAAGCAATATTAAGTCACAGATGCATTTTTATTTATTCTTATTCTTGAAATAAGTTATAATTACCTTTTGGTTTATTGATGATTTTCAGTCTCTGAAATAGAAACGTTCTATCAATTATGGATGGTATCATACATACATCATATGTAACGATATTTAATAAGATTTCTAACACCGTGTCTACACCGGACGGCGCAACAAAATACAATATAACCTATTATTATATGATGTTGTCTACACTGGATGCAGTGCGGCACGACACAACAAATCCCTTACAGTAATCTGATGCCTCGTTCTATTTATGACGTACTGACAAAAAGTTCAAATGATTTTTAACAGTCATTGTCATCCATTGTAGACACGGTGTGAGAGTGTGAAGCTTGGAGATAGAGAATGGGAATCTACGGCACTGTGCATTGCATTATGGGTATACAATACAAATCACCAGAGGAAAAAATGACTATTTACGTTAATATTTTTAAAAGCTTCTTGCATTTTATTAGAATAAATGAATTAATATTCAAATCACTTGTGTTATTGAAGTTTGTGGTCAGTTTATGTTTTTGAAATAAGTCTCTTATGTTCACCAAGAAAACTGCTTTTATTTGATCATAAATAAAAACAGTAATGTTGTGAAATATTATTATTTAAAATAACTGTTTTCTATATGAATATATTGTAAAATGTAATTTATTCTTGTTTTCGCAAAGCATGATTTCTGAAGGATCATGTGACACTGAAGACTGTAGATTCAGCTTTGATCACTTTTTAAAACATACTGAGGAAATTGTTATTAAAAAATGGTAGTTTTACAATATTACTGTTTTATTGTATTTTAATAAAATAAATGCAGCAGTGGTGAGCATAAAATACTAATACATGACAAATCTGACCCTTAAACTTTAGGTAGTGTATATTCGAGGTATTACTAGACAGATGGTTCATAATGTCTAGAGATGTTCTTCGACAGGAGATATGCTCCAACTCTTGTGCACGGCCGTCAGCATGGAAGAATCTAGGAACATAAACAATCTGTCACAATGCCAGGTTTATTTAAACTATAGCAGAGGTGAAATGCAGAAAAGAAAAATAGTAACTTACAGAATGTACAATTTAATAACAGAATGTACATTTTTAGGTTTACTTATTTAGTAATGCTCTTACAGTGTTATTTATGTTTGGACATCAAAGCCCTTTTAAAATAACTAACAAGCAAACAAACAAACAAACAAACAAACAAACAAACGCGCACACACACACACACACACACACACACACACACACATATATATATATATATATAATTTTGCAAAAGAAAATTACAGATGCATGGTGATATAGGCGATATCAGATCACCTGTGTTTTGTATTTCTCTGTCAGCAGCTCCCTTCAGAAATGTTAAAATCAGGAACTTCTCCTGTGTACTAGAGGGTTTTTTCTGAGGCTTCTGAAATCACAGAACAAGTGGAATCAATATGTGTTTACCATGAAAGATCAAAACCTGTTTTCAGTTTCAGCACATTTTCACGCTCCATGTAAGTGACGTATCCATTTAGGGTACAGTGGATACTTTTAGGTTAAATTAATTAACGTTAGCTTACTTCCATTCATCCGATGACAAACTGCCAGCAAAAACTTCATATAAAAAACGCTTATCTACACATAAGATTACATTAAAAGTCCAAACCTTCATAAACAAGAGCTCAAGTCTATAGTTACCTCTTATAGTTAGCTTACGGTTGCTAACGGACTTTTTCCGAAGACACTAAACCATTTCTGTAAAGTAAATATTCAACGGAAGCGTGTCATTTACGTGAAAGAAAGTGTCAGGAACGCTTGTATGTACTATTTGTGTAATTTTAGAGACTAAACTTACCTGAAATTAGTAAAAACAACAGTGAAAGACGAAGTTGCTGCTTGACAGTTGAGTTGCCGCCCCGTTTCCATGGTGACTTCCTCCACTCCAGTTCAGCGCGCGCTCGTCCATTAAAGCACGTAGAAGTCATGCAGAATTTTACGTAAATAATATAATATAATATAAATGGTAAACGTGGTGTAGAAACAACATTGAAAAAAGCTTCATTAAAAACTAGGGCATAGGAATTTATTTTTTCGTACACATATTTACACATGTATCGTGAGGAATCTTTGTTTGATGTATTTTTAAAATATATTTTCAAAATATTTTCAACATATTAACACTGCTGTATGATGTGAATTTATTAATAGGGCTATATAAAGGCATATTAAAAGCACTCGTCCATATTCTGACTTGGTGAAAAGAAACACATTTTATAAGAAGGTACGTTCAATCTTGTGTCTGAAGTTTAATTACACTTTTTAAATATCATTATGGTAATCAGAGAGCATAAAGAACGTACAAAAAATATGGTAATGAAATTACGTGCATACAACGTTGCAGTTACGTTGCCACTAAGTCATGAAGTTACCAATATATTACGATTAGAGTACCTATCTGGGACGTTCTTGGTTATCCTGTTACGTTAGGAAGGACGTACTGCCGACGTTGCCAGTTGGTAATGAGATGGTAATGGAATTACGTTCATACCACGTCGTGGTTACGTTGCCTATTGGTAAGTCATGAAATTACCAAAAATTACCAATAGGTTACGTAACAGTTACGTTGTGTGTTAGCTGGGTCTACAAGTTGCCATTTGGGAGGAATAGTGAAAGAGTGAAGGAGCTGCAGTATCAGTATGTATACTGTTCAGTATGTGAACTTTTGTTGTACAGGAAGTTTACTGGCAAAATCAGACACACCAGCAACCCCAGATGTGCTGGAAGACCTGAGAGATGGTAAAGTCATCAAAAACAATAAATTGCTACAGGAATCACCATCCTCAGTATCCATAATCTTGTTTCAAGATTCATTTGAAGTTGCTAATCCTCTGGGATCTGGCAGAAAGAAACATAAGATTTTAGCAGTGTATATGACACTAGCAAAGATCGCAACACACAACAGGTCTTCTGTTAATCCAGTGCAGCTTGTATTATTGTGCAAGGAGGAGGACTTCAAATTTTTTGGCCAAGAAAAGGTGTTTTCTGCTGCAGTTTGTGACTTGAAAGCAATGGAGGAAACTAGAATTCATGGTCCTGATGGGAGCATTGTGAGGGGTACTGTGATCGCTATAACTGGGGACAATCTAGGGTCACACTGCATTGGAGGATTTACTGAAAACCTCAGTAAAAGCCGATATTTTTGTAGGTACTGCCTCATAGACAGGGAATCCTTCCAGCAAACACCCACAAAATCATGTCCTGTCAGATCAGTAGAAACTTACAACTCTGTGACACAAGTATCATTACAGGAAGAAATGGCCTGTGGGGTAAAGTTTGACTCTGTCTTCAATCAGTTAATGTACTGTATTATCATGTTTGTCAGCCAGGTCTTCCTCCCTGTTTGAGTCATGACTTGTTTGAGGGAATTGTTTCTGCTGATCTAGCTTTGTACATAAAGCATTTGGTGACAGCTGAGAAACAGTTCACTTATTGCCAGTTAAACAGGATCATATTAAACTTCCCATACAAAGACAGGGATGCTAACAACAAACCATGTGAGATACGGCCGGATGGTGTAAAGCTTGGAGGGCATGCTGCTCAAAACTGGCGCCTCTTGCATCTCCTTCCTTTAATGATTGGGGACAGAATTGAAACTCTACTTGAAGATGATGTTTGGCAGTTGTGTCTCAAGCTGAGGGAGGTTGTTGATCTAATATGTGCACCCAGGATCCATACTAACCAAGTAGCAATACTTAAGGTTCTAATTGAAGAATACCTCCAACTAAGAAGTACTTTATTCCCAGGAAAACCGCTGCAACCCAAACATCATTACCTTATCCATTACCCATAGCTCATTCTCTATTTTGGTCCTCTTATTCAACTGTGGACATTGCACTTCGAAAGCAAGCACAGCTATTTTAAGCAATGTGCAAGGAAACTTTAAAAGTCTCTGCAGTACTTTAGCTGAAAGACACCAGTTCCTACAAGCATATTTACATGCTGGCAGATTATTTCCTCCAATGCTTCAAACAGGGGAAACAACAAAGTTTGATGACCAGTTTTACCAGACTGGCATTCAGAATGCTGTCGGTGTCAAAGGACTTCATCCAGAGGATACTCTTCAAACTGCATCTGTCACATTTAAAGGGACGATGTACAAAAGAGGCATGGTTGTTGTAGTTCAACAAAATGACACAGGCTACTTATTTGGAAAAATTGTGCTCATACTGATTAATCAGTCATGTGTGCATTTTGTTGTTGAGCAGTATCAGTCGGTGCCTGTAGTGGACATGGGTGTACACTGTCAACAAAACACTAATGATGCTTGTTATGTGTGTCTGACCATGGACAGCCTTGCAGATTACTATCCATTACCTGCATATAATCAGTTAAATCTCCACTTGATTGCCATGCACCATTCTGTGTGTTCAGATTAAAAACAAGTTAAAAAAAAATGGACTCCATTGTGAATACGATACAGACGGTACTACCACAGCTAGATGGAAAGAAACTGGAAATGTTGATGGATGAGTTGGTGTCCATGTTAGGTGTGGAGGGTCCAAATGATTTACAGTTTATTAAAGAAGATATTGCACATCTGCTCTCACCTATTCAGTGCAGAAAAATTCTCCATTCCTTCAAAAAAGGTAAGAATTTCATTATTTCATAGAATTTCATAGACTCAAGTCTCGAATCAGCCACCTCTTCATCTGAATCAGAAATTGTTGCTTCGTCCAGCACTGTACTTTACCCCACTCAAGGAACCATTCTGTGTGAGAACAGCAGTTGGTTAGACAGGTTCCAGGTGCCATGGGACAAAACGAGGCCCGATCTTAAAAGAGCGATTGATGCTGATAAGAGGCCAGAGCCAGAGGATCGCTGACACATGGTGAGAGTCATCGTTGATTCGATAAGAGTACATTGCTTAAACCCATCACGCAAGGACTGCTCAGCAGCAGCCAAAGAAATAACCCAGAAATATTCACAAAGCTTTTTAGTCAAAACAGAGCAAGGCGAAACAGTTGGATGTGGATACTTCAGTTTAATGAATCAGCCGAAGACCAGGATTGAGTATGTAAATCGAGGTCATACACTGTCCCGTCTGAGGAAGCCCAGATGCTCTCAGACAAGTGATGATGACCACAAATGTGCTAAAATGGATAGTTACGGATGTATTACTTGGCAACCACAGGAGTACCCAGAGGGGGAATCATCTGCATCACTTGAAGAAAAGAGAAAAGAGATGGTGGATCTATTCACTCAAGAGGGGCCAAGGGCAACTGAGAGAGGGACGGTAAAAGAGCTAATGACAGTCACATATGCAAAACAGCGAGAGGACATAAATTCAGATCCATCCCTCAGCATTATTGACATAAGTAAGAAGTGGCCATTTCTCCTGTCTTTTAACTTCTTACTGTCCCACTTTACTACCCTCACTGCCATTGAACTGCCCTCAAGACTGAACAATGACTTGGATAAAAAGGGGAAAAGGCTTCTGGAGTTCTTCCATGCTCAGATTATGAAGTGGAGTAAAGAAGTTAAAACTGTTTTGAAAGAAGCCTTGAAGGATGACCGTCCTTGAAGGATGTCTGGTCCCAGACAGCAACATAGTTTTGGCCCAGATCCAGCCCACATCTGGGCCGTGTGAAATCCATGCGGGCCAGATGTGGGCCGGATCTGGGCCGACACTGCTTTCTGTCTGGGGTACCGATGGTCTTGCAGCGATTCTGATCATGATGACATATTTCAAAGAGGCAGAGGGCATGTCTTTTTCTCCTTGCTGATGTAAGTTTTTTTTTGTCACTATTTGTCTTTTGGAAGTACTTTTGTAAATAATTTTTGAGAAAATGTGTGCATTTTTTTTACATTTACAGTTCCTTTTTTTACATCTTGTAAAGTAGGCTTGAATTGTTTGTTTACACATAACTAATACATTATCATATTGAGACCATTATTTGTTTATCTCAATTCTATTTCTCATAGGCGACTACAACTCCTGCTGATGCTGAGGTACAGTTCTCCCTTCCCATCACCCCAAGGCTCATTGTGCTAGGTAAAACTCTAATTAGATGAAAGCAGCTTTTGAAGATAAATACAATTAAGTGGAAATAGCAAATACAATAAGGCAACTCTGACAGCACTGCTTTCCAAATAAAGTACCAGATGTCATGCGGTCCCTTTTCAATTCCTCACAGGACAAAATTGAAAAGGGTCAGCTTTTCAAGGGAAGGGAAATTACCATATTGCAACTAAATTGTTGTTTTATGTTTGATTACTGCAGGAGAGACTGTGTGGTCTGTGAACAAGTGGATGCTGTCCATAGAGGGACGTGTTGTAATCCCACATTCACCTCTCATTCCAGATTTCACAACCGCCTTGGCATTCTTGTTTGCCAGTTTTTATGTGTTCAATATTGAATATCAGGTGGAAGCAGCCACAACGCTGGAGTTTGTTCAGAGGTACAATACATATTGTACATTTCTTTGTTTTATATTTACCTTACGTGCATTTCTCCTAGAAATGTTTTCTTGTAGCATTGACCCAGTGAAATAAAAAAAAACTTGCATGTGGGTAGGGCCATATGACATTCTACCTGTTACACTACAAACATTAGGGAAAAAGCATGACATTTTGAAGTTGTGAGTTTTAATTTGTATTCTGAGATGGAAAATACCATGTAACTTACATGTTCATCAAAACAGCAAGATGAATCTAAATATGAACTTTCATTATCATTTATTTTAGGTTCCTTGTCTGGATTCATCCTGAGTCCAGCAAGTGCAGTAGCAAGGTCCAGACAAGCAGGAAAATTGGGAAAATGGTCAAGCGTAAGACCTCATATATGAACCCACATGTTGTTGCCTTCATGAGAGACTTCACCAACTTTGACTGGCAAAATAACTAGATAAAGGTGAGATTCTGATAGCATGCTGGTCTTTTGATGTCTTCTAATGGAATTTATACATGAAGAGTTTATATTTCTTCCAGGCAGTAATCTAAAGTGAAGCCTTGTTACCCTCTTGTTATGTGTAGTTACTGTGTAAGTGTAACATTAAACAATTTTAGTTATGCTACAATAGATGTGTTTCAAAGTTATTAACAATGAACTGTATTACATAGTTACAATGTTCACCATTCTCTTTCTTTTCTAAGAACAGAATGCAGAAAAAACAAACTTGCAACCACTTATACAAAATACAAAGAACAGTAAACACACACACACACACACACACGTCTGGTTTGCTATCCTTGTGGGGACTCTCCATAGGCGTAATGGTTTTTATACTGTACTTACTGTATGTGCTATTGTCCTACACCAACCCTACACCTAAACCTACCCCTTACAGGAGACTACAGGCATTTTTACTTTCTCAAAAAAACTCACTCTGTATGATTTTTAAGCTTGTTTCCTCATGGGGACCTAAAAAATGTCCCCATAAGGTCAACGTTTACTGGTTTTACTATCCTTGTGGAGACATTTGGTCCCCTCAATGTAGCATAAACAAACACACACACACACACACACACACACACACACACACACACACACACACACACACACACATCATACATTTATTTTTAACAGGGATTTGTGTTGTACAGTATGTAATATTGCTGCAATATTCTTGTGGTACTTCAGTCATATTTCTGCAGTGATACTAGGAATTTCCTGCAATAAACCTGTGGTCCTTAATAGTTATACTTTTGTAGTATTCCTAAATTATTCCTTTAAAGTTAGGGTAGCATTCTATGGTTTTCCTGCAAGAAAAGTGTTGTTTGTCCATGATAAACCTGTGGTATTACTTACATACTTCTCATAATCTGAAAATATACGTAGTAAACATGCAAGACAAGACTTCAGTGGTCACAAGTTGATATACAGGGCCTCATTTGTAAAGTGTGCACATGCACAAATTTGATCTTAGAGTGTACACTAAGATTCATATTCATAAAAACAGCCTTAAACATGGAAGCAGATGTACACACTTTTGCTTATTCGAGTGCAGCAGGTTTTTGGAAATCTAAGCTATTGCAGCTTGCTATTCTAAAGTAAAGGATTTTGATGTTGACTGGTGCTATTTTAAACGTTAATGACATTAATTAGGGTTCATTTACAAGGCAGTGATCTGAAACCATTCAGCTGCACAGATTTTAATAATCAAAGAGAGGCGTACGCACGTTTTCTGTGCATATGTTCGTTCTATGTATCACACGTACGCACATTAGAGAAACAGTCATAAGATCAAATGTAGGACGGTTTCTACTCAGCATTTTATAAATGAGCCCCAGAAGGTAAATTACTACAGGAGGTCATGTTAGAATGAGACATACCATAGACACTTGTGGTATTACAGTTCAACACATTTTATTCACAACACCATCACATCTTTATACCCTACAAACTATGGTGAAAGCACAGTGACATAAAACAAAATCAGTACATCATGCGGCTGCTAAGCTTGCGCTCATTTGAGAGTTTGTTGCGAGCTGCTTCATTTAAGGATCTTGTATCCACATCAGGGTAAGCACATCTCACCTTTCCTGCAAGGGAAAATTGGACAGATTAGTAGTGATGGAAATTTTTATTCTTTCAAGAGATTCATTCATTTTCAGTTCGTTCACCAAAATGATTCGTTCACTGATTCGTTCAGTGACCATTTCTATATATGACATAAATTCGCCAGCAGGTGGCGAAAAAAAAGTGTCTTATGTGTTATTATGTCTTAAGACTTAAGTCAACAAAGTAGCCCTACTGTATTTACTTGTTACAAAAAAACTGATTTGGCTTTATTAAAATGTGTGCCTAATTCACTCATTAAATAAATAAGTCTAAATAAGTGGTTCAGATGACCAAAACATAAGGTTTTCTTGCATAATTAACATTTTTAATTGTTTGCTCAGACATTTACACATTCATAAATCTGGGATTATGTTAAACGCGTTGTAGAGTTATGTTCTGTATGTTAAGTATGAATATACAAGCATATGTGCACAGTAACTGCACTTTGCATCCACTCTCTGATGATAGCTGAACAAGACTGACACATGCTAAATGAATAACCTACCCGGTACACATTAGTTCACGAACAACATGTACCAGTTCGCTCAATTCGTTCACAAACAAGATCTTTCTTCAGACTCAAAACAGCGACTCGGTCAGTGATGGGCGTATTCGTTCAGTAACAACCATTTGTGAATGAAAATAACCAGTTGTTGAACGATAATGAACAGAGCTTGGCTCGTGTAGTTTGGGATATTTGCAGCAAAGAAAGAAATTTACACTTTACCATTGTAATGAAAACTGACCCACTAGGTGTTTTAGACTTAGTTTCATGGTGAATTTTGCACTGTGAACAATTTACTTTTTTAAACTGTCTAAAACAGTACTTTTACTGTCTAGAACAAAGTTTTGGGTAAGTTTTCATTACGAAGGTAAAATGTAAATTTCTTTCTTTGCTGCAAATATGCCAAACTACACGAGCCAAGCTCTGTTCGCCATCATTATCGTGCAACAACTGGTTATTCATGTTCACGAATGAGATCTCTCTCTCGTTCAGACTCAAAAGCAACTTGCTCAGTGAAGGGTGTATTCCTTCACTACATTCAACAAATCACATGCTCCTTCACATCTCATACTCAAATGCTATTGGCTTGAGGTTTAGTCAATCGATTTAAGGATGAAACCTGCCGCTCTGCTGTGGAGGGAGGAATTTCAGTGAACGAGAAATATGAGTCAATGGATTATGTGAACGAGAGCGATTCGTTCATCTAAAAGATTTGTTCAAAAAGAATGATTCGCTCATGAACATTACATTTTTTACAGGTTTGCTATCTGAGCAGAGCCCGATGGGTCCCGAAATACGGGTTAATGTTTAATGAATAGCTTCTGGCTCGGGTCGGGCACGGGTTTGTAGCTAAACCAAAACTATATGCAGTAACTGTTGTGGCAAACTGACTGCTGAGAGTGCCCCTCACAGCCAGAATGCACCAGCCAGGTGCACCAGGTGAAGCTGATCTGCTAATTAGCAGAGCAAACAAAGTCAGGGTAGAAAGTAGCAGTAGAAAGCAGCACTGAGAAAGGAGTGTGGCAAACTTGCCATTACTTTGACTGAAGTGAACTCTTGTGCAGAATTAAGCCCACTACAATCAATGAAGATGTAGCTTTTATATTTTTCTTTTGATTGAAATTGGATTTTTCTTTTGTTTATATCATATTTCAACATGATTGGTTTGTTTAATAGATTTCATTTTATTGTTAATATACATTTAAAAATGTGTTCAGATTAAAAGCTGTTAAAAATCATTAAGTGTTTAAGATCATCAAAGTTAAAAAAAAACAAAAAAAAAAAACAACAACAACAGTGTATTTACTGCATAAATGTTCACATATCTGTTGTGATAACATGCTCTTTTATGGTAATTTGAAACCAAGGATTTAAATGTTGCTTGCTTGATTTGTATTTACTTGCTTGCTCTTAAAGTGGTGTTTGTATTTGTTTAAAGGCTTTTCACCTGATTAATTGACTCATTGCATCAAACTTTCAAAATAAAGAAGGGAAGAAGAGTAAACGTGTGGTCAATGAGTGAATTCCAGTTGAAGTATTTTTGTAGTGGGCTGTCTTTTCAAGTGGGAGAGTTCTGCACATTTAGTACCTCAAAACAGTGAGGATTCACTTGACAGTGAAAAACCGGGCTGTGGAGACTGGAAAAGAGAAACCAGAACAGCAACCAGCTAAGCCTGGAAAGCCAGAAACCTGGTAAGACACTGAATAAAGAAGTGTGAACCATCACTTGACCTGTATCCTGCTGGAATAGAGAATGGCTGACTCGTTGGAGCAGCTTAAAGCCAACAGAACAACAGCAAAACGTCAATTCTCCCGGCTGACCAAAAATGTTGTTAGGATGTGCACAGTACTGTCTGAAGAGAACCTCAGAGACCGTTTAAAAAAAACTCTCAATTGAGGCCAACAAAGTCATAGAAGCTAATGATGATGTGGAGGCCCAGTATCTTGCAGAAGTGGAGCTGGATGCAGACGTTCCTGTGTTGAACTAGCAGCAAAATGCTGATATAGAAAAAACTGCAAGTGAGTGTGAGATGAAACTAAAGGAGCTGAGAGACCTCATCCAAAAGACACTTTGGACCAGCTTTGGAGAAGAGGAGCTAATGATGGCGGTAAAGTCTGCAGAGGATGAAGCAGAGCGTGTGTCATCCATCGAACCCGGTGGCAACAAAGAGGCCTTTGACTTCATGCTCGACCATCTAGAAAGACTTGTTAAAACTGCGAAAGAGCTGCATACACAGTGGAAGTGCTGGTCCCCTCCACTGAGCAGAAAAGCTTCCAGTGTCGCATACGAGGACTTGAGCAGGTCATTCTCACGTTATCTTCAAGAAAAGTAGACTTTATTCAAGCAAAAGCCATTGAAGACACCAAAAGAGTGGAGACTTCCATCAGCTACCCAACACCAGCTATTAAACTGAAGCCAGCCTCCCTTCCTAAGTTTGCTGGCATCAGGCGTGACTTTCACCGATGGAGAAGAGATTGGGAAGCCCTTCAAAAGACAAGAGGAGCCAACTGGGTCAAAAGGAGTCAAAAAGTTCCAGCTACTTGACAGCCTGGATGACAAAATTATGAGAGATCTTCGCTTGATGATATTTTCTGCGTTTTGGAGAACCGCTTTGGAAGCCAAACTGCCATCGCCATTGAGATGGTTGAGGAGCTTCAGAGGCTTCCAGCTGTTAAAGGCCACCAGCCAAAGAAGATCGTTGAGTTCATCCAAGAGAAAGCCCTTCATGACCTGAGTGATCTTGGTGACATAGACACTATAAAGAACCCATTAGTGACAAAATCAATTGAAAACAAACTTCCTGATGCACTGAAGAAAGAGTGGCTTTTCTATGTAGCTGAGAAGAGCACCGCTGTGGTTCCAGACAAGCGCTTTGATAGTCTTTTAGCTTTTCTCAAGAGTAAGGAAAGCATCTATGAACCGTTGGACCAGTTGAGGGATGAGGATCCACCTAGGAGAGAGACCAAGATTAAGCCAAGGCAAGCTAGAACCAGAGCTTTAAACCAGTCAAGTAGCCATCCTTCAGAGTGTGTGGATGTCTGTGTGGACAGTAAGCATAAGAAAAAGCTGTACTTCTGCAAAAAATCCATATGTTCAGGCTCCCCGAGAAGGAGGATGTAGTAAGAAGATTGGGAGCCTGCAGGAAATGTCTGGAAGTTCATGATGATGATGATGACTGCAGCTGTAAATCTTCATTCCTGTGCAAGAGTCCAGTGTAAAGACCAGCTAGCCCATCATTATTACCTGTGCCCCAGTGCTGAAATGTCTAGAGGCAACACAGCCCGAAGGAGGAGCAAAGTCAGTATAGTGGGAGGTGAAGACAAAAGCAATTACACCGAGGCCCAGGAAGAATTATTTAGAAAACTCTCACCTGAATTAGCCCAACAGTGTTAAGATGTTTTCTGCAACACAGTGTCCAGAACCTCTCATGTCGCAAAAAGTCAATCAAGCCTTCTGCCAAAAAATGGCTTAGTGGAGTGGCCTGTCATCATGATGCTTCTGGAGGTTACAGCTAATGCTGAAGAAAAGATTGGTACCCTTATTGACCTAGCTTCAGACACCAACTATATCACTCATGAGGCAGCTGATCGACTTAACCTCTGTCACGTTAATTAGCTTATCTAATGTGAGATTTCCCGAACAACCCTCTAACAAAACCGTGAAGAAGAGATCAGATAAAATAAAAGTTGATTTTGATGATTTTTTAGTTCAAGGGATACAAAGAAACTGGAGTAGAGAAGTCAAGAAACAAGAGAAGAAGGAACGTCGCAGACGGGGCCAAGAGAGAACAAGAAGATCAGAAGATCATCTCCAAAATGAAGGCAATCTTAAAATTAATGAGGAAGCAGGAATCAATGAATAAGAGAATAATGAAATTGATGAGAGAGATGATTGGGTTATGTGATTTTTCTGCTGAATTACAAAAATTAACAAATGATTTAGAGACAGTGAAACTCCAGAATTCAATTAGTAAAATATGAATATTGAAAGTTATGTAAAAGTGTATCATGTTTAGAGACAGTGAAACTCCAGAATTCTATTAGTAAAATATGAATATTGAAAGTTATGTAAAAGTGTATCATGTTTAGAGACAGTGAAACTCCAGAATTCTATTAGTAAAATATGAATATTGAAAGTTATGTAAAAGTGTATCATGTTTAGAGACAGTGAAACTCCAGAATTCTATTAGTAAAATATGAATATTGAAAGTTATGTAAAAGTGTATCATGTATTGAAATGGCAGATGATGATAACTTTTGTGGGTTTAACTGCTATGTATTTGCTATGTTTATTTTTGTAACAAGACGGTTAAAAGCAAGAAGATGCACTTTGCACCTCAGTGCAATGTGGATTTTCTAGCTAACCGGGATATATGATGTTTTTCACACCTTCTAGAGGTGTTAAATTGTGGTTAAGACATAAATGCTTATGTATTGTTTATGCTAGAAAAAGGTGTTACAATTCTCTCATAGCTTAAAAATAGATATAGACACCTGCGCTACTTAGAGATGTATTTTTTCTCTTTGAACTTTTTACATTGCTTTGTGTAGACTCAGACAAAAAAGGCAAGGCTTCCTCTCCTAAGACGGGAAGGGGAGGCAGGTGTAAGAGAGACAGAGAGAACTATATAAACGTTTGTAAAACTCTTTGTCAGGGCCGATTTTCGTGGTGAAGACTACTCGCTGTTATTTTGTTATTTGCTTATGAGTTATTTGTTTTTTAATAAAAGAAACCAATGTTTTGGTGATTCGTTAACTTTTTAAACAAGGCTCTGAGTCATTAATTAACAATAATAACCTGTTATCTGAACCCGAATATATTATAATCGAGCCTCAAGAGACATGAACTTGACTGAGTTGAGATGGTTACCGGCAGGAGAGCACCCAAAGCTTCTAACATCATCCATCCTAATAAGAGGTAACTATGCATTCTCTATTTGTGAGATGTTTATGGGTGAATAAGATGTGAGTTATGAAGTTTAGGATCTTTTAACCGGTATATAAGCATAACACCTCAGAAGTGAAGATATCACACTTGTGGTCCATGGTGTCGGAGGCATGAAAGTCCTTGTTAAAACTTCTTGTTACTTGCTAAAGATCCGAGTCAGAACTTCAAGAGGCACCCTAAAGTCCCACCAGTTGATCTGCTATGGTTTGGACAACCTTCCAGACGTCCACAGACATGTGACAGCCAAACAATTGCATAAGTTATTCCCAAATGTTCTTCTTTGTGAACTGGTGAGGCCAAGAGAGATCCACCTCCTGATAAGTCACAAGGAGGGTCAGTTGGCTCCCCAGATAATCCGCACTGTGTGAGACCTGCTGGTACCCATCCTGAGCTGTTTGAAGAGATTGCAGTTTCAGCTCATATGTCCAGAACACATTTCGCAAGGTCCATGAGGACTGCTGCTGTGAAGTATGAAGAACTCACTTGTGTAGACCCTATTCATCCTCCAAGACAGCAAGCCTCATGAACCATCCAACCTCAGCAGTTTAACTCTGCAGCTTCCAGACTTTCTTCACCAACAGGACTGGAGAGATCCAAAGTAGACTTCACACACAACTTCAGGACTGGTGTTGGGTCTCTGGACCACTGAATATCGCCATTATTATTATTATTATTATTATTACTCGTGGGGCTGGTCCAAAAGACTTGGAGGAAGATTCAGAGTGGCAGCAGGGGCCAAAGTTTCTGAATCTACCAGTCAATCAGTAGCCAATTAAATCTGCAAAAGATGTGACCGCAACTGCCCGAGAGAGCATTGGTAAGATGCAAAAGAAATCGTTTAGTGCTGCACTTACAAGAGCTCAAGTGAAAAAAGAGCTGTCAGATAAAGGACATTGAAGACCACCAGCTGGTTTAGTTATCCAAAACCTGGTGGATGGAAAATGATTTAGTAATCTGACTGATTTGATCAAAACAGTTACATGGATTTGGAGAGCAGGTTTTTTTGACAGTGACAGTGATGTCTATTTAATCATGATCAATAACAACTAATGATCAAGGAATTGGAGTGGCATTGGTCTGTTAGATCATTTTAAAACGTCAAATAATCTTCAATTTATAGGATATAACTGCATCTGTCTCAGATGTAGACTGGTTAAGATTTATTTTAATAAACCTATAGCCCTATAAATGTGCTCTATTATTCGACCCATATTAAAAATTTGTGCAGAGTGTGGAATGCATCACATATGACTACAATGTTCACTCCTGTCATTGAGGAAGCCAAGCTGCTTTCCACACAGGGCTTTACCTGGCAAAATCCTGTCACAAATACACCTGCCACCTCCCGAGCATTTTTACTCACTAGTGCTTGTGATGCAGCTGCACGGCCCAGGCTGAAAAACTCCATTCAGTTTAATGGGAAACTTGGTTGTGACTGGTGTCTCTATCCTGGCGAAGTGGTTGAAAAAGGAGCTGGGTTTGTACGTGTATATCCATTCAGTGTCCCTGAGCCTGAGCCGAGGTCACAAGACAAGTGGGAAGATGATGCTATTGCTGCAAATAGTTCTCCCGTAAATGGTGTCCGTGGTCCTTGTCAGCTTTTGTTCTTGGCATTGTTCAACATAGTGAAAGGTTTCGTACCTGACTACATGCATTGCGTGCTGCTAGGTGTGGTTAGACAGTGGGCCACTCTATGGTTCGATCCACAGTACAATCAGTGTCCATGGTACCTTGGTAGATGCACACAAATTCTTGACTCTAGGCTACTCGAGATGAAACCTCAAAGGGAGATAAGCCGGGCACCACGCTCATTGTCAGAAAGAAAGTTCTGGAAAGCCACAGAGTGGAAGACTTTCCTCTTGTATTATTCCCTTTTTGTTCTTATAAGTGTACTCCCCACAAAATTCTATCAACAGGTGTCTTCTCTGTTTTTCTCTCCACATTCTGTTGCAGCCCAGAGTGCCAAAACCTCTGATTGAAAAAGCTGACTTGATGCTGAAAAAGTTTGTCATAAATGCTGAAACGCTTTATGGCAAACAGCACATCTCATTTAATGTGCATCAGCTGACACATTTAGCCAGCAGTGTGTATAGCTGGGGACCCCTTTGGGCTGCATCTGCCTTTTCTTTTGAGTCCAACAACAGGAAATTGCTGAGTTTCTTCCATGGAACTCAGCATGTTCCCATCCAAATAGCAAAATCCTTTTTGCTATGGAGAAGAATCCCCAAAACGCTAAAAGCAGCGAGTGATGCATCACCAACTGTGGTCAGTTACATTGAGAAACTCTGGAACTGCAGCAGAGTTCTCCCAATGAAATCTTTCAAAAGGGATATCTTCACCTTTTTCTGTAAAGGTGTAGCGAAACAGTTGCCTGTACAACATATGCTGGCTTTAAAGCAACTCCTGGGGAAAGGTGTTGACCAAGGCATTTACCACAGCAAAGTACTAATTGGTCAGAACTTATTTGCAGTGGAGAACAGTTCCCCATCGGTCCGGAGATGCAGTTGTGTGGCTGAATTTTGTGATGGCACATGTGGCATTTTAAAACACATTCTTTCACCAAAGTGTGTGACATTTGAAGAGGTTTGTCAGTGCGACTGCAGTACTTCTTTAATGGTTCTGTATTCAAGCCTGGCCACTGATTCACATGTATTTTTCAGAGATGCTCAGATTGGCTTCAGTTCTGTAGGTTTTACACACAGAGTTTCCTTTGGAAATGAAATTAGAGCTAAATTTGCAAAAGACCTGAAAAGAAAGTGCTTTTTGATTTCATGCAAAGATGGTTTATTTGTTGGTCCAATTGTGAACACAGTAGAATCTGATTAAGAAACTGAAAGGTCTAAAGTAGATGCCTGACCCAGGCATGGTGTGTGTAATATATATATTTTTGTGTGTGTAATTTGACCTTTTGTGTATAACAACTGACTGTAGTTAATGCATGCTAACTAGGCCTATATTTCAGGACGTCTTCAAAGAAATGTCAGTGTTAGCATTACATTATAGCTATTGCTGTTACTGTTATATAGGCATTGAAAACATTTGTCATGAATTACATAATGGCTCAGCATTTTTTAAATTGAATACTATAATAAATAATAAATCTGAATTTAATATCACATTGTTTCTGTCAAGGTCATTGTTTTTGAAATAACACACACACACACACACACACACACACAAATTACTACAGACTGTATTTTTTACTGTAAATATATATAATATAGAAAGTGCTGTGCAATCCTCTACTCCGATACTTTGGTATTACCACACACACACAAAAAAAGCTGTGGTAATCCATATCTCATAGCTACTATAAGATCTGAATTAATGTATGAGAAAATGCCAAGCTGTCATCAACTGTTAAAATATATTTTTTATTATTTTATAGACATAATATTATTATTATTATATTTAAAAATATATTTTTATTATTTAAGACTAGCCTTCAAAAGATCACATTACTGTAATTGATACTACCCTACAGTTAGATGTTAGATGTCATATATATATAATAATATATATATATGTATATGCATATATGTATGTATGTATGTATGTGTGTGTGTGTGTATTTATAATATGAACATGTATCAAAGAGGATACACACACAATCAACCTATTGTTACCCATTGATTGTTGCATATTTATTGTTATTTGTTTTTAAGTAGTATGAGCGCCCTAATATAGGTTTAAATTTATTTTGACAAACCGTGTTTTTATATAATAGATAGTACAATAAAAGCTTTTGCTTTGGTTCCTTCAAAAAATGCATTAAAGGCTTGTTATTAAAACTTACTGAAGTTCTTGACCACTGATATAAACGGTTTACACATGACTCTTTCACCTTTTTAGACAGTATCATAGTTATTTTCAGCAGGTCATTGGACAACACATGTATAAATATATATTTCACACCACGAATAAAACCCTGTTTGTCTGCGCTCTCTGCACTAACGGGACTTTTATTTTGGCGCGGCGCTGTGGCGTCACAAGGCTGCGCGCGCTGCATCTGATGTGATTCGGCTGAAGGAAGGTTTGTGGTTTCAAGCGTTTGAAGTATTTATAGTATTGATAAGTGAAGAGAGAAACACCGCACGAGTGCACCGAGAGCTGATTGAGACGGTTTAGTTTCATCTCTGGTCATTATTCTCACCTCCATCATGACAGAGTGTCCAAACAAAACCTCCTGCTGAGATCCGCACTGTTATAAAGATGGCGTTTATTAAAGAGGAGAGTGAAGACGTGAAGATTGAAGACGCATTCAGAGTCAAACATGAAGAGACTGAGAAACAAACAGGTTAGTTTTCATTCTCAAAGCTGAACTCATCTCCTCATTAAAATGTCCAGCTACCTTATCAATAAAATCCACTCATCCATAATCAGTGTCCAACAATTAAAAAAAAAATAAAATAAAATAAAAAGCAACATATAAAATGTTATTTTGCATAACGTATTAGTAGAAAACATTTATGGAGAAAACTTTGACTAACTCTGCTAATAATACCAATAAAGTTACACATTAAGTGGTCAGTTTTACTTGGGTAAAGTTGGTTTTATATTCGCACACTCACAACATTTACACATTTCCATGTTCAATAACTTTCTATTTATGTGCAATAAAGTTATTTTTTGCAAAATCTAATCAGAGACAACCTTGTCAACCTACATTTTTTTTCACAATCGATCAAAATGGGCAAGTATTGTTTTAATGTAATACTTACTTGTGAATGATGACCTCTAAAAGTCCCAATCACGAGCCTTGGTTAAAGGATTTGCTAAAGGTTAAGAGATTGAAGAATATGATGAATTCAAATGCATTTACAATGGAAAAAGTACTTGTTCATAAAACTATCTTGCTTTATCAGTGCAGTCACAAGTGAAACAAATAAAGGAAATTATCAGTGCAGTGAAGTTAGTTCATATAGTTGTAAACCCAGGATTGGTGCAAACTAAACTGAAACTTACCTTGCTAGCCAGCTAATCCGGGTTCATGGTACAGGCCCTTGGGTGATAAAACTGTATCGCTATTTATTGACGGTGCACATTTATCGATAATGATAGAAAACATGTTCGATATAGTGCACGAGATAGGCACGTGCTATGAGTGACGCAGACAGCACACACAAACACATGCTGAAATGAGTGTTGGGCCTGCCTGTGATGAGGAGATTGTGAATAAAGAAAAAATGCATATTAGTGGAAAAAAATGCATTTGAATGCGAAAATGGTGCAATCGAATGTTAGGTGATGATGATGTAAGAGATGTTGCATTTGAATGTTTTGTTAGTCTAATCCACGAGATGCACCATTGCTGCGTTATAGAGAAATATAGTAGCTCAAAGGGTAGAAGATCTTGATTAGGTTAAAACCGAACCCAAGCCATTCACACAGAATGCATATTTAATGCATTTATTTATTTATTTTTTTGAATGGACAAATATGACTGCTGCACTCGTGTCTCATACAAAACACGTTGCGAATTTGTGGAGGTTTATTCCATTTCACTGTGTCACAATCTGTGTGATCTGCGCTTCAGCTTCTTGTGTTAAAGGGTTACTCCACCCCAAAATGAAAATTTCGTCATTATTCACTTACCCCCGTGTTGTTCCAAACCCATAAAAGCTTCGTTTGTCTTCGATTTAAAATATTTTGGATGAAAACCGGAAGGCTTGTGACTGTCCCATTGACTGCCAAGGTCCATAAAAGTATGAAAGATGGGTTTGGAACGACATGGGGGTAAGTGATTAATGACAAAATTTTCATTTTGGGGTGGGTAACCCTTTAAGCAATGCATAAATACATGATGCTGTTTTATTTATATTATTTTATTTGTTAATTTAGACGTTATGCACGATTTTTATAGACAGTTGTTTCATTGCATTTACAATTTAATGCGCTGCCTTCCTGTGGCCTTGGGAAACAATCCAAATGTTTCCTTAACTTATTTAATCTGCATATAAAACATAAGAACGGATATATTTATTTAAATGTAATTTTGTGTTTGACTGTTGAAACCAAAAATTGTTGTTTGTCTTTGTAAGCTGGGTAAATTAAAAATACAGTGATTAAACCTAAACATTTTTCTATTGCTGTTTGTTTTAACAAAGGTTATAAAAAATGTCAATATTTATCGATATCGAACGATATGAAGCATTACTCTTCATATTAAGGTTTATATTAGGTGACCTTAACTACTATGTACTTGCATCATGCGTCATTGTATTGCAACACACTTCTGCTGCTATTGAGGAGGGATACGGGTAAGATTAGGGACAGGTTTGGGGCTCTGGGTAGGTTTAAGGGTAGGTTAAGGTGTAAGTGATGGGTCAACAGAGTAATTATAAATGTAATTACAGAAATTAATTACAGATGTAATTACATATAGGTGTTTTTAAAAATATTAGTACAATGTAAAAACATGTATGTACACAATAAGTGCATTGTACCAAATGATTAATTTAAATGCAAGTACACAGTAATTAAGGCCACCTAATATAAAGTATTTACAACAAACCAAACATTATATCGCTGACACACTTTTTTTAGCTATATCGCCCAGCTCTATGAAGAACCAATTAGGTCTGAGAGGTGTGAATGTGTGCAGGGGAGACAGAAGAGGAATGGGGCAGCTCATGGTACAAAATAATAAAGACTGTAGACTGAATAGGGATGTAACGATCGCAGTTTGACGATAAATCATGATAAAATTCCCCACGGTTAGTATTAGTATTTTTTTGGTCATCTTTGCTCCATGTAATACCTAAAGCAGGGGTGTCAAACTCGGTTCTGAGCCCTGCAGAGTTTAGCTCCAACCCTAATTAAACACACCTGATTCAGTTAATGAAGTCCTTCAAGACTTATTTAAAAAAGCAACATAGTTTGTGTGTTGGAACAAAACTCTGCAGGGCTCCGGCCCTCCAGGAACTGAGTTTGACACCCCTGACCTAAAGGAAGTGTTTTTAATCGCAATACTGAATTGTCCACGGACAACAGCGGTAATTCAGCTTTTTCATAAGCGCCACCTGCTGTCTAAGAGTGGATTTACAGAGACTTATATTTACATTCAGCCTGTGTGCGGTTTCTGTCTGGCCAAAAACGGACTGTATTTGCATGTCCTGCTGTACATTTTGACTGGTTGATGAAAAACAAGCTTATGTGGATTCATTTAAACAATTCAGATAAGTTATCTAGAAATATTTATGGAACAGTTAAAATACATATAACCATTTATTAAACTATTATCATTTTGACTTAACCCTTTTCTTTATTTAAAGGCTGAAATGTGAGGTTTACCTTTTTGGAAACTTTTTGAAAGCTTTATTTGAGTATTTACATTAGATATTTGAACATGCTATTAACTGTTGTCAGTCAAGATGTCATTTAAAATCCGAACATCATTGGTAATGTCATTGTTTTAGTGATTTATGCAAATAAAAAGTCATTTTATTTGTTGTTTGTTGATTTTTAAATATAAAACTCGGAGTGATTTATGTGTCTGTACTTTTTGATCATCTCCAGCACATTTTAACAATACCGCGATAATACTGATAACCGTGATCATTTTGGTCACTATAATCGTGATAAAGTTTCATACCATTACATCCCTAAGACTGAATGAATGCTTAGAAGATGTGAATAAACATCAGTTAGCAATTAGTCTCTTCTAAATAAATACATCTTATTTTTTTAATGTTATTTAGTTTTACCATGATTTTATTTTTTGCAGGTGAAGTTTCTCTAGCTCAGGTTTAGCCAACCCTTCTCCTTTTCCTTAATTAATATATCTGACTTGTAAAAGAAGATAATTATTAATGCACTCTGTTAACTGGAGTAGCCTATTATTGGCATAACAGTGCAATCCAATGATAATGTCCCTCAGTGAAAATATATGCATAAGAGTAAAGCAGAGGACCTAATACTGAGCCCTGTGGCACTCTGTATTTTGCATCTCTTTATTTACACAAAGTAGTAACATAAAATAGACAATTGCCAAAAATAAATAATCATAATTCAACATAACTGAATTCCAACATAATTTTTAAGCTATCCAAGAGAATATCATGGTTTGTGTTGTTGAAAGATCTAATGGCACAAGAAGAGAGTTGTAGCTGCAATTAGATGCCAAATGTAGGTCATTTGTAACTAATCATAGTTTCTGTGCTATTATGGCAGCTTATAAAGGGGTAATCACAAACAAAAAGTGCTGTCATTTACCCAACCCTTAAGTTCTTCCAAACTTGAATTCAAACCGAATATTTTGAAAAATGTGTGGAAAAAAATACTATAGAAGTCCGTGGGGACCAAAAACTGTTTGGTTACCCACATTATTCAAAATTTCATCTTTAGTGTTCAGCAGAAGAACGAAAACCCATGCATGTTTGGAACAAGTTTGGAGTGAGTAGATAATGACAGCACTTTAATTTTTGGGTGAATTGTCCCTTTAAATCCTGACTGAAATTGTTGGCAACTCTCCATATTTGAGAGGACCAAGTTGAGTTATTCTAATATTTTAGACCTTAATTGCATATTTAAAATTTGTTTATAATTAACTAGATCAAGTGATCCAGAAGTGTTCATTTGTTTGTTTGTTTTGAGAGGAGGTTTAATATCAGCCAGCTTGAAAGTTGTTTGGACATGTCCTACAGAAAGCAAAAAGTAAACGATATTAAGAATAGCTTCCTGGATAGGGGTGGGCAACATGGCAAAAAATATACAATTCTTTTTCTTTTTTTTTCCAAGAAAATCATGATTTTATCACTATTCTTTTATTTTTCAAGTTGTCTCAGTAGTTTAAACTAATTTCCCTATTAAAAATTTTTAAAAAATCCTTACAAGAAAACAAAATATACAATAAAAATGAATGGCAGACAGTTAGGGCAAAGTGGGCGAAGATAAAAACCGTTGTTGTTGTTGTTGTTGTTATTATTATTATTATTATCTTTGTCATTTAAAAAAAAATATGAACAAAGATGCATATTACAAATACACATACTATACAAATAAAACTGCTTTATTTTTCAGATACAGTAGGTGTATTTAACAGTAGCATGCAAGAAATTGAATAAACAAATATAAAAATAAAATGCTAGATATACGTAACATTTGATGTGAATGCATGCTGCGTTGTAGTATATTAAGATGGAGGTGCCAAAACTGCAAATAATAGAATGTATGCTGTAGCACAATATTTCTTCAATAGCAGATCGTGGAGACAAAAATTGTGATATCTCACATTCTTTTCTGGAATTACAGGTTTCTCATCTTTCAGTAGCTCAGTGGGTAGGATCTAGCATACATATTTTGATATTTGCTGCTTTGTGCCATTGAACAGGGGTTAACCTGTTTTTGTCTCTTTTCGTCATAGAGCTGATGGCACTGAAAGAGGAGAATCAAGAACTGAATGAAATAGAAGAGAAAAATGATTTTGTAACTGGAAAACAGACATCTTCAAGAGTTCAAAGCACTGAAACCTTTAATCACCACACAGTGGTTCACTCAACAGAGGAATGGTTTAAATGTGATCAGTGTGGAAGGCAGTTCTGGAGCATTAAACACCTTAACAGGCACGCAATACTTCATTCCAAAGAAAAGCCTTTTAAATGCCAGAAGTGTGAAAAGTGTTTTAAAATCGAAAAATACCTGAAGAATCACATGAAAATTCACAGCGGACAGAAGCCGTTCACATGCACTCAGTGTGGGAAGTGTTTTGGTCATAAAGTCAGCCTCAAGACTCACATGACTCTTCACACCGGAGAGAAGCCTTACACCTGCAGACTGTGTGGAAGGAGCTTCTCACAAAACGGAAATCTTAAATATCACATGAGAGTTCACACTGGAGAGAAACGGTACACCTGCCCTCACTGCAAAAAAAAATTTGGTCACAAAGTCAGCCTCAAGACTCACATGAGGATTCACACGGGAGAGAAGCCGTACACATGCCGACACTGTGACGAGAGATTCACACACAAAGAGTCCTTTGAAATACACGTGATACGTCACACTGGAGAGATGCCTTTCACCTGCCAACTGTGCGGGAAGGGCTTCCCACAGAAAGGAAATCTGAAGTCTCACATAAAAGTTCACACTGGAGAGAAGCCTTTCATCTGTCCTCATTGTGGAAAAGGTTTCACTTCTAAAGGCAACCTTAAGATTCACATGAGGATTCACACTGGAGAGAAGCCGTACCCATGCTCTCAGTGTGAGATGAGGTTCCTGTACAAAAGAGACCTGAAACGGCATTTACAAACCCAGTGTTCCTCAGAGTGACGAGATTTGAAAAAAAGATGCTATTTGTGTGTGTGTGAGTGAGACTGTTCACATGACCTTTTAAATGCGGCCCGTATCAGATGATCACCTAAACAGAACACTGCACGATGTAGTTTATTTGCATCCTCCTTTATATTTTGCCTTTAGGCTTTTTTCTTTTGTCACGGTCAGAAGTGGCCAAAGGTGTTCATATGTACATCCTTTGAAGTATGGAGAGGCTGCAATAAACATCCTCTAATTTTGATCATTTCAGTGATGCAAATTTGTTTTCGGCAAAATTAGCCGTCTTGAATTGAAAATGGGTCATTTGTGTGATTCGTGCAGATTCGATTGTGCAGTCTTTCAAAGTCCACCACTTTTATTTTGTGTGCGCTCTGGTTTGGAATTACAAAACCAAAATTTCTGCTTACAACATGTTTTTGCAGTGTTGTAGCCAGTCACAAGCATCTGTGTTGAAAGCAATGGCAAATCAGAGGTGTTTACCGTGGGCAGAGCTAGGTAGTAACTAATGTAATCTGGATTACGTAATCAGATTCCAAAAGTTAAGTACTTGTAATTAGATTAAGTTTTTAAATACTTGTAATCAGACTACAATTACTTTTTTATGGATTACGTACTTGTTATTCACATAATGGCAATAAATTATTCATAATTTATTGATTCTACCTAATTCCTCTTTTAAATGTTCATTTCTAAAATAGCTTACTGCTTATATACACTCAAAGTCTTCCAGTTTTGTGGACATTCTCACAAAGAATGCACAATTTTAAAATACACATTCACATTATTTCTTATTTACATGTAATGCATGCATGCATTCCTTTTGTCATCTGAAAATTTTTCATCTAATATATTTTCTTGAAGTACCCTGACATTTTAAGATAAATACTTTAATGATTGTCACATTTGCATGTTCACTATTCTCTGTTGGTTAACGGTCACCTGACATGTAGGTAAACAAATTAAATATTTAAATTAACTTTTAGTAAGTGTTTTATTTAGAATGATGTTTATTCTGAAATTATTATTTTAGTTTTCCATTTTTATAATTTCATTATTTGCTTTTCATCAAACTCGTGAAGCCCCTGCAGTTCATTTACAAACCCCATTTTGTGAAACCTTGTTAATGTAATGTATATAACCACAGAGATGTGAACAGACTTTGAGTCATTCCTGCGACAGATTCTGTTCAACAAGTGAAACAAGTAAATCATACCTGATATTTACATGTTTTATTTAAGTGTTTCTACTTCTTTCCATGGATTCAAGAAGAAAAAAACATAATCAATAGAAAAGGAGCTTGTTTTAACATAGAATATCAGTGTAGTTGAACATCTGATGTTGGTACAGCGCTCTCAGAGGAAAACAGTTTGAAGAGACATCAGGATTCATCTGGTGCTGGTATCTGATTCAATAAAATACAAACAAAAAACATTTGTGAGCATGTTAATATCAGGAACATCTGTATATATATATATATATATATATGTTTTGTAGCCATAGACTCACACATGCTTTGTACTACCATAAAAAAGAGAAAGAAATCTTATATCTGAGAAACTAATTATTATTGTTTAGCACGTTATTAAAATCTATTTCTGAACAGAGTAGGCTATTAATAATAAACATGTACTAAACATACTTAGACTCGTAGCATTCATCATGTTACAGTGTACACTCATATTACTTTTATTGTTTTATACAGAGCATGAAAACATCATCGCGCCGTAAGAAATTTAAATACAGTGAATTGCCCCTCATATTCAAAATGTTTTACACGATTTCAAACATTGTAGTCAGGAATTATAGTTTGGGAAAAACCCAACTATGATTTTGTAGTCATATAGTCTAGTATGTATGATTTTATAGTAGTCTATGATATGATTCTGAAGCCACAGACTCAAGCAAGCTTTGTACAATAAAAGGATGTACTTTGTACTATAAAAAATGATATTTTATATCTGAGAAACTAATTATCATTGTTTAGCACACTATTAAAATCTATTTTAATCTGTTTATTATTAATACTCTTGTGAACAGAGTATTAATAATAAACATGGTCTAAACATTCTTAGACGCGTAGCATTCATCATGTTGTCATTTGGGAAAAACGCTACTAACTGTTAGTAATTTTGTTCAAGTTTATGTCACAATAAAACGTTAACTAACGCAAAAAAGAAACATAACTTATCAGATTGAGCTCCTCTTCTGGATGAAATCGTGTTCTTCTTTCGAGGGAAATCCTGCTTTTACTCGGCGTGTCTTCCAGAAACAAACAGTAGCGTGATGAATGCTCCTCACTCTTTGTTTGTTTTGGGCGTTTGCACGTGCGCACGTCTCACGTGGCTATTTACATATGAACAGCGCGAGGGCGGGAACACATTAGAGATAATGAGTCAGACGGGACAGATTGAACATCGTGTTGGTTTCACACGGATTAATTCACAGAATGTTTGTTTTCGATAAGACTTGCTTCATTTCAAAGTAGACACTTCAAGCTTTCTATAGATATATTTCTCATGTCTCTGTGCCAAGTATTCGCTGAGTTACAGTTCATTTTAGTGACGCGTTTCTAAAAACAGTTCGCGGAGACGGAGAAGACAGAGAGCGCTCCCTGTATGTTTTCTTTATTCTTCAAAAGCACAAAGTTTAGTTATTATTATGAGTGTATACAAATAAAAGTAGACCCCTTACAGATTCGAATGGTGTATTGCTCTTATCTGTACGATCAAAAATGGCAGAGTAATTCAAGCTCATTTCGGCCTTATCAGGAAAATCTGCCTCAAAACACGTA
Organism: Acrossocheilus wenchowensis; assembly: GCA_029620275.1. Classification (NCBI taxonomy): domain Eukaryota; kingdom Metazoa; phylum Chordata; class Actinopteri; order Cypriniformes; family Cyprinidae; genus Acrossocheilus; species Acrossocheilus wenchowensis. Next base: position 3,294,971 of record CM056135.1, read on the forward strand.
TCCGCGTTTGTCGACCCCAGAGGGTTAAAGTGATTCCAGGATCACTGTGGCCTTTCAAATCCAGTTTTACTTTATTTTGTGCAGTCTGGATGGTGTGCTGTCCAAAACTAACAAATCAGACCTCAGATACCACCCAAAATGGCACAAAAAAAAACAATCATAAAGAGAAACTATTTTTAAAGTCAGGGCGATCATCATTTTCATGATTGATCGTTGCTGTCACATCTGAGTACTCAAGGACTTGTGCCCAACACTTCTCACATTAGACAAACTCCTCAATCATTCATTCAATAACCTAGTCTCCACCATTAACTCCACCAGATCTCCTCCATTCCCATCAATAGCAGGATTTCCTCCTCTGCCCCAAAGCTCATATCAGCTGAGTGCCGTGAGCTTTCCACCAAACATGGCTTTCCTTAAGGCAACCGTATGTCATGGACTCAATCCTCGCTTTCTCCAGGACTGTTTCACTTTCAAATCTTAAATATTTCTCACTGCCACATTGATTTCTAACCCGTCAATCATTTTTCCATTGATAGAATTTCCAATCACTTACTATTAGCATTATTATCCTCTACAGTACAGTACAGTGGAGCTAAGCTAGTTTGAGATATTACTAATCAATAACTCCACCAGCTCTCCTCAATTCCTCAGCCATAGCAGGTTTTCCCCCTCTGTGTGTGTTTGTGTGTGTGTGTGTGTGTGTGTGTGTGTGTGTGTGTGGGTGTGTGTGTACCTACTTAACCATATTTTGGGGACAAATTTGTACCTAAAAGTGAGTTAAACCTAACAAAATATCCAAAAACCTACCTTTGGGGACGTACTCATTTGTAAAACGGATTTAAATATAAACTAAACAAAGGTTTTCTTTAAATTGTAAAAATGCTCAAAGTTTCCTTTAAGGGGAAGGTTTAGGTGTAGGGCGATAGAAAATACAGTTTGTACAGTATAAAAACCATTACGCCTATGGAATGTCCCCATTTAGATAGCTAAGTAAACGTATATGTATGTGTGTGGAGAGCCTGGCATGAGCATGATAGTATAAAGTTTTAAAATAGTATAAAATTAATAGTATAAAATTTTAGTCCTAAGTGTGTCAAAATTCTAAGAATGACGTAATTTTACTCTTATTCCTAGACTTAAGAATAAGGGTGATTCATAAAGGTTCCTAAGTGTTACGATTAGGTCTCACCTCCTACATTATTTAAGAGAGCTGGAGAGGTCTCCTAACCTAGTTAAGAGTAACAAGATTTGAGCAAATATTATGACATCTTGGAGTTATATGATGATAAGGAGTTGATAAAACTATACAAAATTGATTGTCAAGAGTCAATTTGTTTTTGTAACTGACAAAGTAAGAAATTTAATAACCTCTTCCACTCTACAAATCAATGCTCTAACTGCAGAAATGAAAGTAATGACATTTTTTTGGCTGGAAAATTGAAAAAATGCAGCAATGCACCGGTGATGACACAGTAACCAAACATAACAGTGGCCAAAAGTGATGTGTGGATTTATATGACCTCACATTTCACTTAAACCATTAAAATACAAAGGACAAAAAAAAAACACTGAAAAGTGTTGCCAGCTGCTTTCAATTGAATGTAGCTAAAACTGGTCACTTAATGTTGCTAGATGACCTCATAAAGGCGAGTTCACTGATCTATATTTATATTTTTATTTATATAATGTAGATCAGTGAACTCGCCTTTATGACGTCAAGGGAGAGTCTTGAAATGTAGATAAGGTTTGTCCAAGAGACTGATTTTGCTGCTAAGATTTTGAAAAAAAGTCTCTAAAGGGATGAGGAAGTCGCTAAATCTAGTGACAAAATCACTAAATTGGCAACATTGGCACACTGACTACAACATAAGTTATTAACGTTTCATTGGACTTCTTGTTTTCGCATGTGTTCATAATTTCTTTATATGACAGCATGGCCAAAAATTATGATTATTTGTCATGTTTCATTACATTATTATCACAAATAAAACAACTGACTCTAAGCAATGCAGTATGCGTACAAAATCTTGCACATTTTATTTTTTTCAATTAAGGGTGAATATTTCAAATTTCCTAGGCCAGACATCACCTTGGCCACTACTATATGGCAGTTTATTGACTTTCCAACTGACCATCAAACCATGCTGGAAAAACAAGCCACTTTTATGAGGATTGTGGGCTTTCCTGGAGTTGATGTTACTCATGTTCACATCATTGCTCCGACTGTAAACGAGGAGAAATACCAATAGAACACAAAGCATCATTAATAATTAGTGATAATTTTGCACAAGTTATGCATTTAAAAACAAAATTAAATATGAAAATATTTCAGTGTCTTAATTAAATGATTTTATGGTAGCTACATATGTAATTGGTGTTGTGCTGCTGTGACTTCACATGAGCAGGCTCACTATTGGCCGATTCAGAGGTCGAGGTCAGCCATTTTGTGTTGACACCATTGTAGTCCTTAGTTCACAACACTTAATGCCGAGTTCACACTGCACGATTTTAGCAAGATTTTTCTCTCGCCGACAGGTTTTGATAAATCGCCGACAAATGTCCTAAATCGGAGGCAAATCGGAGCTCGTTCATGCGAGTGACAATCGCACAGTGTGAATGATCAAAGACGCGATCTGAGGGAATCGCCAACACGTCGCCGACGCCCGTGAAATATTTGGCATGCTAAATATCTGGAGCTGTCGGCGATTCACAATCCTGCTGTGTGCAATGATTTCTGACTGAAAACTACATCGTGATGACCTTCAGCCAATGAGAGACAAAGATACAGGGCAAAGGGAAGTTCAGTGAGGAGTTATGGACCATATCAGTATTTTAATATGTACAATTATATCACACAGAAACAAGCACAAACGCTTGACCAGCCGCAACATCAGCTTAACAGTTACTGCAAAATTATCATTTACCACTCTTTGCAGAACACAGTCCCTGTTCCCTGCATCTCCCCTCCTGCATAATCTGTTTTTCTGCTTGTAGCTGAAATCAGGGCACAGACAATTTGCTGGCTATATTTTTTTAATACTTCCAGTCTCGCTCAAGAACAATGGGCTGAAACACGCAGGTTCTCGCGTTATTTCCTTATCACTTCTCGCGTGGGTTTTGTTGTGAAACATAGTTTGCGGATCAGACAGAGTTGTCTGCGATTCTTCCTATTGTGAAATCGTGCAATGTGAAAGCCCCTGTCGCCGATCCATCGTGCAATGTGAACACAGCAGCGACTGAATGCTACCCCAGATAGTCACGCAGTGTGAAAACAACAGCGATCTGACGAGTTTGAAAATCGTGCAGTGTGAACTCGGCATTAAGAATCAGTCTTAGGCTTTACTGAAAGTTGCTTTTAGCTTCTTTATAAAAGTCTCCCACTCTTAGAAAAGCCCTACTTTTTGCTAAGAATTTGTGACACTTAAGTCAAAGCTTAAGACTATTCTTAAGAGCATTTTTGTGACGTTTTATACACACGGCCCTGATATTTAGTGCAAGTAGTCCACTGAATTAGCTTTTCACCAATTTTAATAGATAAAACAACATAAATTATCATTTTGAATATAAATTTTGTAATGATTTGTAAATCTTTAATAAACAGAAATGCCCATTTCTCATAAAGTTTTCTACTTTACATTTCTACATGTATCACTACATCGAGAGCCAGTAATGAGAATGAGGTGCAGTTTAACAGAACATCACTGAAGAGCAGGACTACACGATTAACCAGAGTCTAACTAAACCGAAGCTGAAGCGGACTCGAGGACTGATGTGCTGCTTCACAAATATCACTGTCTGCAATAAAACGCCTTTAATTTATGATATAATGTAATGGTTGTACATTTTGAAGTTGTGGATGCATGTGCATTAAGCATTCATTATGTTTAATGCATCTTTGTTCATTTGCTCATTATCTGACAGAATCACTCTCCATTCTCCGCTGTTTCCGGAGTGAATTCAGACTATAAAAGAACGACCATCAGCTCACAGACACCATCATCTACTGGTGAACATCTTCAAGACACAGTCTGATCCAGGTAAGATCATGTGTATATTGTTTAATGTAGCTTTGGGGGTTTCTTTCAGGTCCTTGTTAGAGCCACTTCTCACTTTAGGGGTTGTGTTCAATTTTAAGGTTAAAATTGTGGAAATGGCCAGAATTCACTGGGGGGACTCTAGCTTGGGGGGGGGGGGGGGGGGGGGGTTAATAATGGTCATTTTAGATTATCTTTTGGATGTATTTAATTAGAATTTATTATTTAATTATAACATTTATTAACAACATATTTAATATTTTCTCTAAACTTTCTTGTTTTTTTTAGACAAGCACCTGCAATTCTGGCCAAATTAAAGATACATTGTGTGTGAATTTGCACATATTACTTTGCAAAAACGTTTGCAGTTAGTTTTTAATATTACATTCTTGAGGACTCTATGCTTACATTTCTTTTTAGGAGCACTAGTGCTCCTACTTAAAAAAAAAAAAAAAAAAAAAAAAAATAGGAACAGACCTACTGATCAATGACAGGAGGGTCATTCCTGGGATTCGGTAACATTTCAACTTGGATTATACATGTTTTTCAACTACATGTGATTCAACTTCTAAATACCCCACATCATTAGGCACATATCTAACCTCCAAAAAATAGTCATCATATTTTAATATATCATATTCAAAATATCATATTTTCCCACCTCAGGCATTAAAGACCTTTTATCAATTTGAGTTTTTGGTAACACTTTATTTTGATGGTCCCTTTTGAACATTCTGTTGACACTAAGTAATGTTGCAACTACATGTCAACAAACTCTCATAAGAGTATTAGTAGACTCTCTGCTTCATATCTACTAACTCCTTATTGTGTTGGTCTCCCAACAGATATTCTACTGACTATAAGTAACTTTGCAAGAACGTGTCAACTTAATCTAACCCTAACCCTACCAGTCAACTAATACACTACTAACAATCTAATGAGAGTCAGGAGAGATGTAGGTGCAACATTACTTATAGTCAATAGAATGTGTTAAAGGGACCCTCAAAATAAAGTGAAACCGAGTTTTTTTCCAGCTTTTATTTTTTTCTAACGGACAAAATTGGGATTGGTTTAAAAAGGATTTTACACAGAAATCGTTATAAAACAAACATCTACCTACTGCTCTTGTGTCCCTGATAACAATTTAATGATAACAAATGTAACGTTTATCATTTTCACATTTTTATAAGACTGAAGCTGAAAATACATAAATTGTGTGTCTACGGTCTCTTTATTTTTGTAAAAAATATTTTTAATTTAAGATTTGAACTAAAACCACAGTATTATTGTTTTAGCCCTTAACATGTCAGATGGTAATCAGCAATAAATACTTTTGTTCTTAATTTCCCTATATTTTTCTAAAAATATTAATGTGACAAGGTGTGATTGGGTTGAAGACTGTAACACATTTGAAGGGATGCATTGCCTTAAATTTAAATTTTTTGGTTTTGTTTCTCTCTCATATTGTCCCCTTGTTTCTGGGTCAACATATCTGCATTGTCTTTCTGCAAATGTGAGCACAATTTCTGATGTATGATGCTTGTCCATGTTTAAGTGGACATATTATGTCAAAAATTCTATTTAAAACAAAAATATGAGTTGTCATGATTTTGGAGTATATATATATATTTACTGAAACCATGACTATTTTATATTTTTTCATTAAAATTATTAATAAATGAAACAAATAACTCAACCCTGTCACAAGTTTACATCCCTGTAACAATGAGAAATACGTATATTTGGGATGGGGTTGAGCGTGACGGGGTTGTGGCCACTGCTGCTCATGTAGTGTAGGAGAGTAGACCAAATATGGCAGCAATAAAATAAACACATTGTATATACTTATGAATTAAAATAAAATGTTGTAAAAGTAATAATTTTCCATCTTAATTTTATATGACGGTGTTGAGTTGTTAAGTTTGACAGTACCCTTCCTGACTATAACATGCCTCAAAAATATGAATAAAAAGTATGATACCACTAACCATTTTCTGCACCACTATTAAAGAGAGCTGAATGAAGTCACATATGAGTGGAGAGTGAATTATTATGGGTGAAGAATGGTTAGTGTGACGGGGTTGAGTTTAGACTGAGAGACATAACTTTACAGTCTGTTTTTTTTTTTTTTTTATCAAATATTTTGCTTTTTTTTTTTTTAGAAAAATATTTTTTACAAGAAAGGAACACAAGCAAATGCTTACATTGTTGCCAAAAATCACAGACACTATGCACATTTTGTTAATAATTTTCTAAGTACAAACTCAGGGACATTACAAAATGCTTGGTTCAAGATAGATATAAGACATTATTTTATGCTAAAAATATAAAAATGCAATAATTATTTTTATTAATTATAATGGGCATCCCAAAGTTTTGTGAAAAGCTTCTAACAATTCATTTTGGTGAACCACCACTTTAGAAACTCTGGGGGACTGAAATATTACCGAATCCCAGAAATGACCCAGAAATTAACCTTCCTATTGATCTTTGACTCCTTAAAGTTTTTTTTTTTTTTTTTTAAACCTTTGTAATGCCATTTTTCTAACTTTTATTAAATGTATGTCTTCTTTTGTGGCAAAAAAAAATTATATTTATAAACTTTTATCAAAAATGTTTAACTAAACAATAAATTCAATTAAAATAATAAGATATAACAATAACAATCAGGAAGAGTAAGTTTCCAGTCAAATTAAATCAGCATCAACAATTCATCTTTGCATGGCACAGAAGAGCACAAATGTGGCATTAAGGAATATTTACAGAATTTAAGAAGTTTTTGACAAGACTAAAAATGAAACAGAAACTGCCCGTAGGTGGCATCAAGTCACTGAATCATTCATTCAATCGATTCGTTCAAACGGCTGATTCATTTAGGAACAAAGCAAGTGACTCTCTTTATGAATGGGTAATTGAATCATTGACTCACTAGAATTGTTCAAAAGCAAAGATTCATTCATAAACGAAACAGCGCTGTGTCAAAGACTTGCGCAGAGGCTCAGCTGTGACTTAGTTTTTTAAATACATTTTAGGAACACTATCTATTTTGCTATGTTTCCTCAACAAAAATATAAGTCACTTAATTTGAACTTTTATATAAAATCAAAAATGTATAAACTGTTGTATAAATTCAATTTCACATTTGCAAACTCTCAATCATTAAAAAGCTGCTACCCTCCGTTCATCGCTATCTCACAAACTTCCATTTTAATGAATGAAGCTCTACACTGCACACTGAATATATTATTTACATTGTCTCTTGTTTGTTACAATGAATGACAACAAGTGCAGTCTGCTTTCATGCTCTGTGCCGTGAGGAGCAGGACGCGCAGCGATAGAGAAGCATTTCTATTGGCTGCAGTCTATATAGGCTACTGCAGGTATTAAATGGCAAAAGACGGCATTGCGCAGTGAACCATAAACACAGCGCTACGTTTATATGCAGAACTGGGATCGCTTTCATATTCTTTAGAAATGGATAAAATATAGAAATCACTTTAATTTCCAAATTAACCTAACCAGTTGGAAATGAAACGCCGTCCCCCTCGAAATTCACTCCCCGGATTCCGTGCTTTGTGCTTTCTCTTAGTGTTTGCAGGCTTCTTATTTGATTGAGGAAGTGAAAAACACTGAACAAACTAGAAAGAATTTTTAGTGTACTCTGGTAGTTGTGCCTGAACATTTTTTAAATTTAGAGTTTTCCACTTAAAGGTCCACTGAAATGCTTTGAAACACGCAGCGGTATTCTATGTGTTGACGTCATTTCAACTGAAACCGGAAGACAGGGCGGGACATATCAAGTAGCTCCGCCCCTTTTTAAAATAGCCAGGTGTTTGACTTAGAATAATGTTAGAATCATTATTATACCCTTATACCTTTTGTTCTTTAATATTTTGAATTGCTTTCAGCTTTTTTTTTTTGTTTTCATTTAAATGTTAAGTTTTGAAATTTTGTTGTATGCATTTGTCATTTTTGTTTAATTTCTTTTTTTCTTTTTTTTTAATGTGATAGCGTTCGTTTATGTCACAGCTTGGGCTAAAGCCTTTCAGAGCCGTTGAGCTCTGTAAAGCCACATTTGACAGGATATGACAGCCACAATCTCATCCATATTGCTATAAAATATAGCATTCTGTGTAGAATTCAAATAGGTCGGATACGTTTTGTGGTCTGCGCCGACTCGCGCATGTGATCCGCTCCGTGCTATCGTGTCTCTGGACCGGAGCAGAGTGTGTGTGCGGTGCGGTGGTTAGCGTGACACAGCGCGAAACCAGACTTCTTTTTTTTCCTCAATGGAAAGCATATTTACACTGTCTGAATCGTTCCCTGTTCCATAGTGCACTTCGTGCCATTCAGAAAATACTAATTCTATGAACAAGTGACCTATTTCAGCCGCGTCTATTTATAGTGTAGGGGGCGGGCGCCTCGAATTCTAGAGAGCATTTGATTGGACAGAAAGTTTGATGAGAACATGAAGTACGATGTGACATCCCAAAAAACGTTGAGCCATTTTGGCGGAAGTGACGAACTGCAAGCTTTGGATATCTTCTAAATGCGAATTTTGTCAGTTTTGGAGCACATTGGCATACAGATAACCTTAAGACTAACATACTGATACTAACAGTATTTAATTTCATGGGACCTTTAAACTACCCTTTTTCATGACATTTTTTCCAGTCTTAATTATAGTTTAACAGTCATTATAAGTCATTTATATGACATTGACTGAGTGAACCTTTGATTGTTTAATTAGTGTTGGAGCTGAACTGTTGTCTAGTCTGAGTTGGATCATGTGCGCTCTTCATCTGTTTCTGTGGATTCCTGGAGGAAAAGTCTGTTTATTTGATTAGTCATTGATGTTATTGTGTTCTCTTCACCGCTCTCGTCTTATTTCAGCGTATGTTACAACTGTTGCTCAATAAACAGCATTCACTGCAGCTTCCCCAGTCGTCTTGATCCTCACATCACAGTAAGATCTCACTATTCAAGTTAGAAATGTTGGAGTTAAACTTGCTACTAAATGGACTAAACATGTATTCACTTTTGTTTGTGTCTGAACGATGTTCTCCATCAGATCAAGAGCGTTTGGATGTGTTTTTACGGCGTGGAGCTGAACGTTCTCCTTTGACTTCTCTGTGGAAAAAGAAACACATTTATGACAGAACTTGTCCAGTTGGTTTGTAAGTTGTTCAGTATTTATTGTTTGTTTATTGAACTATTTTATTACAGCACTATCACACTTGTGCTGAAGTACTGAATATTCAGAACAACATTCTTATGATATTGTTTAAATAAAAGAGTTTATGGACAGAGGGATTTCAGTGTTTATTCAGTGTTTATTATTAAAAAGTTAGGTAACACTGTTAGTAGAATGTCTAAAGTGGACTAAAGTAAGTAACTTTGCATCTACATGTCGACTAGCAGTCATTAGAATATTAGTAGACTGCTTAATATCTTCTAACACTTTATTTTTATGGGTCCACAACATACAACATACTGACTATCAGAATCTTTGCAAATACATGTCAACTTATTCTACTAACCCTAAACCTACCCTACTGAGAGTTAGTAGACATGTAGTTACAAGTTAAGTCGTGACGTATTGTCAAGTATGGTGACCCATACTCGAAATGGTGCTCTGCATTTAACCCATCCAAGTGCACACACACAGCAGTGAGTAGTGAACAAATGCACACGCACACAGTGAACACACACCCGGAGCAGTGGGCAGATTTAATTCAGGCTTTAATACGCTGAACAGATTTAATTAAGGCTTTTATTCACAGATAAACATGAATCAGCGCACAGTAGACAGCAAACAGAAGCTCAAGCACACTTGCTTGTCATTGAAGAATCATTGAGGTTCATTCTTGTGTTTCGCAGGAACCAATGAACTTCTGGTTATGTTTGCTGATCAGTGTAAATATGAGAATAAAAGACTAAATTAAATCTGTTCATCAGATAAAGTGATCAAATCTCTTCAGATAATCTGGACTAAACCTCTCAATTCATCTGGGTTTCTTTATGAACTCTGTGTTGACTGTCAGCGGAGGGACAGAAATCTCTCAGAATTCATTAAATATATCTGTATTTGTGTTCAGAAGATGAACAATTTTTCCAGGTTTGAAACAACATGAGGTGAGTAAATGATGACACAGTGTTCATTTCTGGGTGAACTGTCCCTGTAACATCACACACGCCACATTTGAGTGGCAACATTTATACAGAAGAAACATGTCAGACCATCTGCTTTTACAAATAATACAATTTTATAATGAGAAATTAAAGCATTTCTTGCATATTGAAACTAATAACTGGTTTGTTATTCAGTGTTTCCTCTCAGGAATTTGTGAAACAATGGCACATCATAACATCAGCATCAATGACTCAACTGCATCAGATGATAATTTACTCTTTATGAAGTTTATGGAATTTGAAATTAAACAGTATTATGCAGAACTTGTATTTGTCCGTGTCCTTTCAGTCGTTGAGATTCCAATCATGATCTTAACTCTGATCGCCTTGTGTTTCCTCGTCAAATCCCGGCCTGCTGCTTCAGTTTTTGTTAGTCATTTGATACTTTCAGATCTCATACAGGTCATTTGTATATTAATAGGAACAGCAGCAGCCTTACGGACACAGAAACTGTAATGTGCTTATTACTATTCTTTGATTGTGGGTCTGTATTTTATGGCATGTGTTGCTGTTGAACGATATCTTCTGGTTTCTCATCCTATCTGGTACAAATCTCACCAGTCACTCAAACTCTCCTGTTTTATTTCTGTGATCGTCTGGTTTGTGCCTCTGATCTTTGCAAAAATAAACCCTCCTCGTATTTCTTTTAAACGTCTACCCATGTGTATAGTATGTTTAATTCCCTACATTATAATTGTTCTCTGTTTTGCTGGCACTTGTCGAGGTCTTTCTCGCTCAATATCACTGACTGCTCTTCAGCGTAAATTAATTTTGGGCAGTTTGTTCCTGGTGCTGTTGACTTACACACTTCTCATTCTGCCTGCTGTGATTATGGCGTTGATTGTAGAATTTTCTTCCTATTACAGTTTTGTTGCTGTGAAATTATACCCCTAAACACGATTGCTTGTGTGTGTGAATCCACTTGCTGACTGTGTGCTGTACCTGTTCATGAAGCCTGATATTCGTAATAAGCTGAAGTCTGTTTGTTGCTGTTGTAGACATCAGAGTTAAGCCCAATTTATACTTCTGCATCGGACCTACGCCGTAGCCTCTACGCCGTAAGCTGTGCGTCGGTTTTAATTTATACTTCTGCGTCGACGCGTAGTACACATGCGGCCCGCTAGTCCGCAGTGTCCACGGGCATGTTGCTGGTGTAACCCGCAGTATCATGGACAAAGCCGAAGAAGAAGCGGCTCGTTGGAGAAGCCGTGACAGCGGCAATTAAATATGAAATCATTGCGTTAAATCTTTATTTAAAACTACAAAAATGGGACAACAACGGAACAGCAGAAGATGGCATTCTTTCAGTCTCCACAAGGACGCGTACCACGGCAGATCAACATTGTTTGTCGCGGACAACTACTGATGTAATGCTATAGTATAATAAATGATAAGACACTTGTTCTTTGCTTTGTTTTATTTTAAATAAGAAGGTGTGACATTAAACTATATTACAGTGCTCATGAACGCACACAAAACACAAGTGAGGGAGGGGTTCTAGCAGACCAATCACAGCGCTTGCGGTCCGTGTAGAATTGACGCGCTGTTAGATTTTTGGAGAGGTGCACGTCAGGTACGGCGTAGCTTACGGCGCAGGCCTGTGCGTCTCTGCGTAGGCTACTGCGTAGGATCGACGCAGAAGTATAAATTGGGCTTTAGAATCACAACCAGGACGAACACTCTGTAGTGAATCCACAGAACAGCTGCTGTACTGCAGTGTGCTGTACTTCAGCTCAAGAGCCTGCATCTCATTCACTGAACACCTGCAGCTCAGTTTAATCTGCTGATATATATAGTGATCAAAAACACAGCTTTATTTAATTGAAGTCGGTGTCAATTTTTATATTGCAGCTGTAACCAGTAACTTTAGTTCCTCTGTGTATTGATATAAATGACATAAAACAGAGTAACAGGCCAGACAACTTTAACACAAGGACCAGACAGACAAGGAAAATGTATTTTACCAAAATGTTTGATTTTACTTTTTCAGAGAAGTTGAAACGAATGAAATCATGAAATGAAATAACAGCAAAATAATAAAATGAAATAACAAGAAATGACCTTGTCTCTTTTTTTCCTTAAGAAATGTAACCTTCTGAGCTCCTTTGTAATTATTTTTCTTAGCTGTATCTATTTATATTATATTTGTTCACTTTAATATTTAAATTGATAAATGTATATTTTAACTTCTGCTAGGTATTTTTTTCTTTTTGGAGATTGATGAATCCAATGAATGCAAAAGTCTCTTAGTGCAGTAGTAGTGCAATTGTCTGTGGTGCAATGTTCAATAAGGCAACAAACAGTGTGTGCAATACTCAGTGTTGGGGTAATTGATGAAAAATACCACAAAGAATGGATGAGTTCCAAGGGTAACAGCAATTAAGGCACAGATCACATGATAAATAGCAGAAGTTCCTCTTCTTGTCTCTACTTAGGGTTCTCTAGCTGGGTGGCTCGCCATCTCAAGATCACAGCTTATTCCAGACTCACAAAAAAACAAAAACTGACCAAATCCGGGAGATTTCAATACAGAATGATTAGTTCTGTGAAACAAAGCAAAAGCAATGTTACACCGTGTCTACACCAGATGCGAGCAGCACAACAAAATACTGTAGAAGTCATTATAATCAGTGATGCTGTCTACACTGGATGACACAAATTTCAAATGATTGTCAATGCTCGCTTTATCGCATCCAGTGTAGGCAGACATTAGCTGTTGTGGCGCGCCGCGTCCGGTGTAGACATGGTGTTACTCACCATGCAACCTCGGCGTCTGATCGCAGGCCTTGCGCTCTTTGAGTTCTCGCCAGCGCTGGAAAGCTGATCCGATATTTACACGGGTCCTACTTCTTGCCTTATCGTTCCGCAGACGTTTTCCTCTTTTGTTTTTTATCCGCCATCTCTATCTTTCTGTTGCTCGACTCGGCTGTTCACTGAACGCTCTCTCCTCCACATCATGAGTAGACATGACCCTTACTGCTGATTGGCTACAAGTTTGTTTTGGTACTCGGCCCCGACTCAGTTTTCTAAAGCGTTTTTGAAAAATTACATACCCCATCTTTAAATGCCGAGCACGCCTCTCCTCCAGAGACCCGTCTTTTCCCTGTGGCCTTCACGATTTCCCTGCACAACAAGGACACCAGATCCCCCGTTTATTTTGGACACTATTTCCCCTTTGGACACTTTATTCCCCGTTTGGACTTTGGACATTGGTTTTCTGTTAAAACTAAAAGCCTCTCTGAGGACTGACGCCACACCCACTGTGTCTGTCATGTGCTCCTCCCGTGACACTATGCATGAACATTTCCCGTGCTCGTTTTAGAGAAACAACTACAATATTAAAGGGATAGTTTACTCTAAATGAAAATGTCATTTATGTCAATGATCAGCATTTTTTACCTAAACTATCCCTAAAAAGGCTGATTTTAAGTGCATGATTAAAGAAAAGTACATTAGAGGTGCATTTAGTGAACTTTAAAAAAGTATAAAATATTAAGCATCACTAGAAAATACATTACAATCTTAAGAGGTTGAGCTGGTAAATCATATTGTTGTGAGTTGTAGTGTGCTGTATTGTTGTTTCTTCACTGTTAGGGACTGTCTTGCAGTCTCTTTTTTTGTATATTAAAGATCTTACTGTTCTGCAGTGTCTGTTTCTGTCTCTACTTACTTGACAAATAACTGTTGATGGTGAACTGTACGTGAATGAAAATTTTTAAGTTCAAGTTCATTTATAAAGCACATAATAATACAACAGTGTTCAAACTAGGGATGTACTGATACCGGTATCAGGCCCAATACTGAGCTCCTGTACTCGTACTCGTCAAAAAGGCCCGATACCAAACGCCGATACCACACAGCATGTGATAAGTGCCATATTCAGACAAAGAAACACAGACATCAGAATGGAGTTATTAGAGATTAAGGATGTCTACGAAGTATATGTATGCAATGAATATAGTGAATTCACACGAAATTCGAGCTCGTCGAGTCTTTCTCACAGACATCAATGGATAGTTTGTAGTTCGGTCGAATATGTCAAAAACAAGTAAGTAAAACGATGCACAAGTTACTTAACGGTAGGGAGAGAAAGAGATAGAGCGTAAGCACACTTCTGTTGTATGTTCGCTCACTTAGCACATGCCCCTGCTTAAAAAAACAATAGAAACCATTACAGAAATCCTAATGGTTTCCATTACAAACCATCAGCCATTAACCATTAAAACCATTACCAAATGGTTTCCATTACGTAGTGTGTTTTGGGCATATTCCATTAGGATTTATTGGTTTGTATAGGTTTCCATTACAAATTTGTATTGGTCATGATTTGCACTTACTGGTTTCCATTACAGTTGTGTATTGGTTCTGATGGCTCCATTACAAGTTTGTAATGGTCCTTATTTGCACATATTGGTTTAATTAAGTGCATATTGGTTCTGATTTGTATGTTTAACTGATAGCTGGTAATTAAGCCATTAATTAATTAAATAATTTCAATTATTAATACAATTATACACTGGTTTTGTCCTTGTTGCTTAAAAATAAAACAATAAGCCCCAAGAAGCCATGGTTTACAGTGAATTTATAACAGCTAAGGCGCGTTGTTATTGTTATTACAGGGATACTCCACCCCAAAATGAAAATTTTGCAATTAGCACTTATCCCCATGTCGCTTCAAACCCGTAAAAGCTTCGTTCGTTCTCGGAACACAATTTAAGATATTTTGGATGAAAAAATTGTCCCATTGACTGCCAAGTAAATTACACTGTCAAGGCACAGAAAATAAAAATAATGACATTTATTCAACAATTCGTCTCTCTGTGTCAGTGTAGCGCCATTTTGGAGAGCATCTGACGGACGCAAAGTGCGTACGCTATTCTCTGTCATCAGTAACGCATGGATACGTATCGTACGTTTATTTACGCTTTGATTTGATTGGAAACAGCGTATCCATGCTTTACTGATAACAGAGAATAGTATATGCACTTTGTGTCCATCGGATTCTCTCCAAACTGGAGCTACGCTGACACAAAGAGACAGAGAGGAGACAAATTGTTGAATAAATGTCATTATTTTTGTTTTCTTTGCGTACAAAACGTATTCACGTTGCTTCATAAAATTCAGATTAAACCACTGATGGCAGATGGACTATTTTTATGTTTTTTATACTTTTCTGTGCCTTGACAAGTGTTAATTACTTGGTAGTCAATGGGACAGTCACAAGCCTTCCGGTTTTCATCCAAAATATCTTAAATTGTGTTCAGAGGACGAACTAAGCTTTTGCGGGTTCGGAACAACATGGAGGTAAGTGATTAATGACAAAATTTTCATTTTGGGGTGGAGTATCCCTTTAACAATTAACAAACAATGTACTTCCTCAGAAACAGTTGTGGTTGCAACAAAGTGGTTGCCGAGCAACACAGACATAAACAAAGGTGTATGTTTGTAGAGTAATTTACAACAGCTTTGAACGCAGCTCAACCAAACAGAATCAAGGACATCATTTTATCCACCTTTTTTCTTCCCGTAAAAATGGGCTCGGCCATTTGTAAATTTTATGGGTCTGGCTTCAGGTTTCATTGCGTCCAGCTATTTTTTCGCTGTACAAAACCGCTCGTTTTACTGCTTGATATTGCAAATTGGTGTGTCTTACCATCAGTGGTGGAGGTAACGAATTACAACTACTCACGTTACTGTAATTGAGTAGTTTTTTTCGAGGTACTTGTACTTTTTTGAGTATATTTTTAAAGCTGTACTTTTACTTGTACTTAAGTACAAATTAAGCAAAATAATCTACTTTGTTACTTTTAAATCATAGTTCATTACTGAGTAAGCCCACAATCTGAATTGATATTCAAACCTTTCAGAAACTTCAGTAGCCAATAAAGATATCCGAACGTAAACAGACCAATGAAAGCCCTGATAACTGATAAGAAGCTGGGGAACAATAGTCTGTTAAGGGAGTGGAAGAAATGGAAGGAGGGGGGAGAAGAGAAAAGAAGGAAAAAATGAGGAGAAAAGTGAAGAAAGGGACTTTTATCCCTTTGTCCTCCAAAGCGATGCTTTTGGAAGTGTATGTTTACAACAAATTATTTTAAAAACGTTTTTAAAATGTTTTCCTATACATTTAAATGGAAAAAAAGGTTGATCACAAGGTTCCCGGTTCGAATCCCACTGTTGCCAGAAATTAACGTTGTTACTTAATGCTGTAATTCACTGTTTTTCATCAGTAAAAATCACATAAATGATGCCCACATTAAATTACTTCTGAAATGACAAATGAACATTTTATTAATTCTATATTACTGATAGTTGATATTTTATTCACAGTTCTGAGTTTTTGCACTATTAGTTTAAATATATTTCTGCTGCAGTTATTTTCTAAAAAATATATAGTAAAAATAGTCTATTTATTTTTGAAAGAATCCTCAAATTTCTCAACAATTTCAATTTTATAGTGCCTATAACCTTTGAATGATAATGTAGAAAAGTAAAACACAACAAAGAGAGTTATTTAATCATGACAAAACTTTTATTTTTTGATCAGTTATTCATTAATTCCTTGACTCATTCACATTTTTATTCTTTTGGTCATTATGTTGCATATGCAACAGAACAGAAAACAGAAAAGTGCACATTAATAATACTTTCCATTGTCCGTGGCTCTTGTGCATTCATTGCAAGTGCAAAAGAACAGAAAGCACAGACCAATACACATAAATAAAACTTTAAAATGTCCATGGCTCTTGTTTAGTCTTTGTGAGTGCAAAATAACAGAAGGCACAGAACAATACGCATGAAGAAAACTTTCCAATGTCCATGGCTCTTGTGCATTCTTGAAACATAAATAAAACTCAAGTTCCCATGTATCTTGTGCAAAATAATAATAATAATAATAAATTAATTTAAAAAACTATGCACATAAATAAAACTTCAGATCAAAGATGAGTGTGTTTTTTTTTGTTGCAAGATCTCGTTTTTTTTTATATCCTCCAACCACTGCTCCTTTGGTACTGTCTCTACAGAGGGGCAGTATATAATGCCCTTGTATTGGCTATGCCCAGTCTCCACTGTCCTGAACTGCCCACATTTTTTGCATGTGTTGTGTTGTGCTGTACTTTGCAAGTCAGTTTTTGAACCGGAGCAGCAACAGGAGCAGAAGGGGCAGAAGGGGCAGAGGAGAGGTTGACCCTGAGATCCTGCGGAACAGCATCTAGGAAAGGCCCTGTTAGTAGAGGGAGTAGAGCAGGGCTATTCAATTAACTTCATTTGAGGGCCGGATTATCGAATTGAACATTTGAAGGGGGCCAAGGGGGTGGGGGGCTGTCCAGATCTTTTTCTGGGGGGCCTATAAAATTGTATCAACTAAAAAAGGTGTAGCACTCACTCTTGAAGAGATGAAAACTTTATTAATTAAAATGACATTTTGGCCATTATCAAGGGCTTCATCAGACATCTACTAAAATTGGAAATTAAATTTAAATGCATATTCAGCTTTAAGATTAACTAATATTACCAACAGTAACATCTATAAAAGGTTAACATTAGTGCTGTCTGCCATTCAATTAAAAAAATAATCACACATTTTTTTCTGTAATTAATTTAAAAAATGTGACTAAACATATTAATATATTTGTGTTGTCATATTTTCACACTGAGCTTCCAAATTAATATGGAAACAACATAAAAATGGTCAATTTTAAATATGTGTTTAATGGCATCTTTTTATTAGCTTATTATTAATGAAGAAGAATCATTGATACAAATAATGTCACTGTTGTCTCTATTAAATCCATTTTTTCCTTTAATTTTAGCCTTTAATTATAGCCATTTAATATTATTAATAACATTTTAATAGGCTTTGAACAATATTACAACTTTTTATAAGTGAACTTAAAACAATCTTCACGTAAACTATAAATTGTATGCATAAGCTATATTGATTATTCTTTATTCAAGCTTCAAAAGTTAATCAGCAAGCAGAGCAGTCAAGTGATTTCTCTTTTTCTTTAGTTCTTTGATTTGCATCAATCACAGAATACAGCAGGCTTCACTTTAAAAGCAGCGCTGTTTCTTCAAGAAAACCTGATGCACATGACGCGAATGTCACACATATCCAATTTTCTCCAAACTCTTTATAGTCATTTAGAATTTTAGGACTGATTTAAGACTGTGTTTGTGAGGTAACTTGCCAAAACCACATATTTTTGCATCAATTTTTACATCATTGTGTGTGGTTTTGTTAATTGAAGCGCTGGCGGCTCAGTTTATGAGTTCAGCCAAACACGCAGATTTTCAAATTATACTTCCTGCTTTGATAAAAATCTTCATCCAGTGTCGGCGCTATTTCTCGCCAGAAGTTATGACAGATAACGCTGTCTTTAAACTTGTTAACGTTAGAATTGTGGATATCTCATAACTCCCTCACATAAGCACTTGTCAACGCTGCCATCTATTGATGTTGTGGTCTCCGGTAGATTATTGTTATTGCACCTCTCCCTTTTCTTTTTGGCTGGCCCGGGCCAGTGTTGCCACCTTGTGGACAAATTAATTAGTGCAAGAACAATTCAAGGCGACTGTGCGGCCTGCGTACTCTTCCTCGGGCCGGATGAAAATGATTGGCTGGCCGAATTGGGCCCGCGGGCCGCCAATTGACTAGCCCTGGAGTAGAGGGTCAGCTGCCACAGACAAACGGCTAGGGAGTCGCAGCCCTTGCATCAATACTGCACTGTCCTGCCTTTTCACTGTCCTGTTGTGCCACTGAACCAGTGTGGTGTGGCTCACATCCACCAGCTGCAGGGTGGTCTGCTGCATAACAGCAGCATTGGCCAGAATGCGCCGCCTGATTTTTCTGTAGTCCTCCAAGATGAGGTCCCATTTAGACACTGTGCCAATCCCTCTCTTCTTAGGACTCTTATGGATGGCACAGAGCTTGACAAAAATGGTCTCTATCAGATGGCAACAATCTGGCCACTGGGCAAGTGGGGCAGTGGTGGTAAGTGCGTGTGGTCCATGCCTGGCACACCAGCACTGTCCAAAGACTGAAAAAAAAAAAATAGAAATAAGCAATATTAGGAGAACGGTTAAGTGAGACAAAAAACATATATACACATTTCTAGATGTCTTTGTTGACAAGCATCAACTTCAGACATATAACAAGCTATTTACATACCACTGGCTCATCAGGAGATGCACCTGGCATGGAGGAACCAGCAGCCAAAGTAGATGAGGAAGCAGGCTGGGTGGAGGAAGCAGCAGCCAAGGTGGAGGAGGCAGCAGGCCAGACAGAGGTTGCAGCAGCCAAGGTGGAGGAGGCAGCAGGCCGGGCAGAGGTTGCAGCAAGCTGGATGGAGGAGGCAGCAGAAAGTTGGAGGAGGCAACAGGCTGGGTGGAGGAAGCAGCAGCCAAGGTGGAGAACGCAGCAGGCTGGATGGAGGATGCAGCAATCAAGGTGGAGGAGGCAACAGGCTGGGTGGAGGAAGCAGCAGCCAAGGTGGAGGAGGCAGCAGGCTGGCTGGAGGAGAGCGACTCAGAGGAGGGCAGAAAATGGAAGGAGACAGAGAAGCTTGGGTCATCGGTAAGACTTGACACAGTAATATCATGTGTTTGGTCTTCCCCGAAGCTCTCGTCTTCTTCATCCTTGCCTTCATCCACATCCTCGAGCATGTTCTCTGTCTCTTCTGAGTCGGGGTCCACTACCAGGGGCTGTCCAGTCTGACTCAGGAGGTAGTCAACACCAAGCAGCTCTCCTATGAAAAAATGAATAAATAAAAGGAGCATATTATGCTCATCAATCCTGCATTAATTTAATTTATTTTTTAAATACAGAAAACAACAATATTGAGAAATGTTATTACAGTTTAAAATAACTTTTCTATTAAAACTTTTCCTTAAAATGGAATTAATTCTGTGATCAAAGCTGAATTTTCAGCATAATTACTCCAGTCCTCAGTGTCACATGATCCTTCAGAAATCATTTTAATTTGCTGATTTATTACCAATGTTGGAAACAGTGGTGCTGCTTAATTTCTGTTTTTATATAATATGTGATAATTTTTTCGGGATTCATCGATGAATAAAAAGTTAAATAATGAACAGCATTAGTTATCAAATAGAAAATCTTCCGTAACATTACATTATACATAATACGTAACCGTTCAAAAGTTTGGGGTCAGTACGTTTTTTTCTTTTTTTTTTTTCTTTTTTTTAAAGAAGTGAATACTGTTATTCAGCAAGGATGTTAGATAAATGCTATTTTTCTTAAATTTTATTCATCAATGAATCTTGGAAAACATATCACAGTTTAAAAAACCAACAACAACAACAACAACAAAAAAAAGCCAAATATATATATATATATATACAGTGAGGAAAATAAGTATTTGAACACCCTGCTATTTTGCAAGTTCTCCCACTTAGAAATCATGGAGGGGTCTGAAATTGTCATCGTAGGTGCATGTCCACTCTGAGAGACATAATCTAAAAAAAAAAATCCAGAAATCACAATGTATGATTTTTTAACTATTTATTTGTATGATACAGCTGCAAATAAGTATTTGAACACCTGTCTATCAGCTAGAATTCTGACCCTCAAAGACCTGTTAGTCTGCCTTTAAAATGTCCACCTCCACTCCATTTATTATCCTAAATTAGATGCACCTGTTTGAGGTCGTTAGCTGCATAAAGACACCTGTCCACCCCATACAATCAGTAAGAATCCAACTACTAACATGGCCAAGACCAAAGAGCTGTCCAAAGACACTAGAGACAAAATTGTACACCTCCACAAGGCTGGAAAGGGCTACGGGGAAATTGCCAAGCAGCTTGGTGAAAAAAGGTCTACTGTTGGAGCAATCATTAGAAAATGGAAGAAGCTAAACATGACTGTCAATCTCCCTCGGACTGGGGATCCATGCAAGATCTCACCTCGTGGGGTCTCAATGATCCTAAGAATGGTGAGAAATCAGCCCAGAACTACACGAGAGGAGCTGGTCAATGACCGAAAAGAGCTGGGACCACCGTTTCCAAGGTTACTGTTGGTAATACACTAAGACGTCATGGTTTGAAATCATGCATGGCACGGAAGGTTCCCCTGCTTAAACCAGCACATGTCCAGGCCCGACTTAAGTTTGCCAATGACCATTTGGATGATCCAGAGGAGTCATGGGAGAAAGTCATGTGGTCAGATGAGACCAAAATATAACTTTTTGGTCATAATTCCACTAAACGTGTTTGGAGGAAGAAGAGTGATGAGTACCATCCCAAGAACACCATCCCTACTGTGAAGCATGGGGGTGGTAGCATCATGCTTTGGGGGTGTTTTTCTGCACATGGGACAGGGCGACTGCACTGTATTAAGGAGAGGATGACCGGGGCCATGTATTGCGAGATTTTTGGCGAAAGACCTCCTTCCCTCAGTTAGAGCATTGAAGATGTGTTGAGGCTGGGTCTTCCAGCATGACAATGACCCGAAGCACACAGCCAGGATAACCAAGGAGTGGCTCTGTAAGAAGCATATCAAGGTTCTGGCGTGGCCTAGCCAGTCTCCAGACCTAAACCCAATAGAGAATCTTTGAAGGGAGCTCAAACTCCGTGTTTCTCAGAAACCTGACTGATCTAGAGAAGATCTGTGTGGAGGAGTGGGCCAAAATCCCTCCTACAGTGTGTGCAAACCTGGTGAAAAACTACAGGAAACGTTTGACCTCTGTAATTGCAAACAAAGGCTACTGTACCAAATATTAACATTGATTTTCTCAGGTGTTCAAATACTTATTTGCAGCTGTATCATACAAATAAATAGTTAAAAAATCATACATTGTGATTTCTGGATTTTTTTTTTTAGATTATGTCTCTCACAGTGGACATGCACCTACGATGACAATTTTAGACCCCTCCATGATTTCTAAGTGGGATAACTTACAAAATAGCAGGGTGTTCAAATACTTATTTTCCTCACTGTATATATATATATATATATATATATATATATATATGCAGTATATAGATAGATAGTTAGACAGATTCTATTTCAGTCATTCCGTACAGATTGTAACTTTAATCAGACTTTCATGGTTGGGTTTGGTGATGAGAATGATAAAAGGAAATACTCAGAACATTGAAAACCCACATCCAAAAGTATTATGTAACCAGATAAGGGGATGACATACCAGTGTATCTGCCTGGTGGCCTGAAAGTTGGTACAAAAGGCCGACCAAACACCTTCAGGCTGTTGGTGTTGACGCAGTGGGCCATATCCCCGGAGTAGGTGAGAAGGGACGCTGGCTTGCTGGTCACTGATGCAGCCGCCCGATCCTGAGCAGAGGCACACCCATAAGGTCCCTCCCGTTTGCCCCCCCCCCCAGCTCCTGCAACAGCCTCTCAATGAGGCGTATGGTGGCCTCCTCACCTCGTGTCCTCCTGCGGCAGTAAAGGCTCAGCTCCTTTTTACTGATGCTCCTGTCCATCAGGATGTCAGTAAGAGCTGGCACACCCTCCTGCATCAGCTGTTTCCTCTTTGCCTGCTGCAACAGGCAGAGTTCTCCAGCATCCCACTCAAAGATGCAGGCAGACAAGCATCCCATGAAAGTGGGGTAGAGGTGATGGGCATCGGTGGTGCAGCCCACGGCCATCCTCCTCATAAAGTGCCAGATGTACTTTTTTGTGGAATCCATCTTTAAGATGTTGCCAAAGATGGATGTAATGCTGGCCTTTATATGTGCAATTCTGGAGAGGATATCCCTGCTTTATACTGACAGCAGCCAACAACTGGTGGGGATGTCGATTGGCTTTGGAGGCAGACCACTGATTAAAACCATGACAGGCTTGCGGTACCTGTAGGCTGCGCGTCTGTGTAACGACATCCAATCAGAGCGAGTTTCTTCATCTTCGCTAAGCCAATCAGCGCAAGTTTCTTCATCTTTGCTCAGCCAATCAGCACATGTTTCTTCATCTTATGCTCAGCCAATAGCGTTCTCTGGCGTTATGGCCAATGACGCGTCGTATCTTCATCTCCGGTCAGCCAGTCGCAGCTAGGGAGGTATTTTTTATTTATTTTTTTTATTCTCAGGTTTTTAACTGTACTCAGCGGGACGAATATTCTGTGGAATTAAATTTCGAGAAAAGTGAGGTAAAATAAACTACACGACATTAACCACAACAGATTTTACGATGAACTGCATTAACATCAACAACAAATTTATATTTCTCTAACAGTACATTAAGGTGTTTATTTATTTTTTTTTTTTTTATTTTTTTTTTTTTCGCGATCTCACCGTGCTGGTTCATCACTTTTCACGCTACTATTTCTTACAATGTGCTATATTATCAGCAGCAGTTTCATATATCTCTAACATTTTTGTACATTAAGGTGTTTTTTTTTTCGCGATCTCAGTGTGCTAGTTTATTGCATCACTTTTCATGCTACTATTTGTTATGATGTAACGTTACTATATTATCAGCAGCAGCAACAACAATAACAGTTTCATGTATCTCTAACATTTTTCTCGTACATGAATTATGTTACAATGTTTGTTTAGTTTAATGAGCAATTATATCTTGAGACTCTCCTAATAGATTTGTAGTGTTCATTGTATTACCGTTTCAATGAACATCATTGCCTGTCATATTAATAATGTGTTATTTTTTAGCGTGTGTAACTGTTGTGTTTATAGTACAGTAGCACATACAGTAGCCTATTAGGTAGTGGTCAAGCCATGGGTTAGTGTTATGTTACTAGTGTGTTAATGTAGTTAGTATTTCTTAGCTAAAAAGACTAAAAATGTTTCAAATGTCCCAGAGATGTCTAAAAAGTCACACAAGGCTTTAGGGGACGATGAGTGGATGTCTCGTCTGCGACGGTTTGCCAGCACAGGGGTTTGGCCCTCTGAAGCTGGAAACAGGCCTGCTCCCCGTCAAAAGAAATGGTTTGATCTGTTTCATAAGGTATGTGCTGACAAAAATTCATTTAAAAAATGCTTAAACACATTTAACATAACTTAGAGGTCTTTATTTGTACAGATCGACAAATGTCCAATGCAGGTCCGCGGCCAGTCAAAACTTTTTGGTGGAGCACAGAAGTGTCTT
The DNA here is from genome assembly GCA_029620275.1 of Acrossocheilus wenchowensis. Taxonomy (NCBI): domain Eukaryota; kingdom Metazoa; phylum Chordata; class Actinopteri; order Cypriniformes; family Cyprinidae; genus Acrossocheilus; species Acrossocheilus wenchowensis. Next base: position 3,319,282 of record CM056135.1, read on the forward strand.
TGTGGATTCCATCCACCTAAGGTATGCATTTTAGAATTTCAGGTATAGTTGTACGTCTGCACAACCATATTTGGGACCAAACTCATATGATTTAAATGTGCTCATATTTATTTTTTATATATGACCATACATAAAAATGTGTGCTTTATCTAATCTCATGGCTCATTCAGTGATCAAATAGAGGAAGCACTGAGATAATTGTAAAAGGCTTTTGTATTTGCTCATTGCTTCAGTTTAAATCTTAAGCACATTTTTTTATTTATGACCTGCCCATTTAAAACATTGCAAGCAAGAAAAAAACATTAAAATGGAAATGCATTTTTAAAATTGCCTTTAAAACCTTTTGCAAAAGCAGTTACCTCTGGAATATCCCCAAAGCCTTTTATAGCCATATTGCCTATTGGATAGAAGATTATGTGTGTATTCTTCAAACGGGAAATCATATCTTTAAATTTCCAGCATATGTATAATTTTACATGAATGATAATCTGTTCTGTCATCTCTCTTTTTTAGTTTAATAAGTCACGGTTTGGTGGATCCATTAGTTTGGCAGGCAAAAATGTAAATGTTCCAAGGCGGATTCAGGTAATTTAAAAATAACTTAATATGTTATTTCATTATCATCATCATCATCATTATTATGCTTAAGTTAATAATACACAATATGTGTCTTTACAGCCTGGTAGTCATAGTCCATCTCCTTCAGCCAGTCCTTCATCTGCATCCAGTTCTTCTCTTGCAGCCAGACCTGCTATTTCTTCCAGTCCTGCTCCTTCAACCATTCCTTCTCCAGAACCCAGTCCCACTCGTTCACCCAGACCAGCTCCATCATCCAGAGCTGCTCCCTCAGTTAGTCCAGTTCCTTCATCCATTCATTCTCCTTCATCCAGACCTGCTTCTTCATCCAGTCCTTTTCCTGCAGCCAGTCCTGCTCTTAGCGTCTCTGTGAGTGTCCGTCTTTTTGTTGCAGCATGTGGCTCATTCATTATAGGGACTGCATTTCACCAAAAAATGGTGAAAAGAAAACAAATGCTTTCTCAATAAATTTACAGTAAGAGTTACAATATGATTTCATTGTTAACATTAAATACATTAGTTAACATGAACTAAGAATGTACAATACTTCTACATCTTTTATTAATCTTAGCTAATCTTAATCCCAATATTTATTAATATATTTTTAAGATCAAACATTGCATTTGTTAACATTAGTTAAAGCACTACAAATTAAAATATGAACATTTGGTAACACTTTATTTTAAGGTGTCCATAATACAGAGTAATTACCTAGTTAAGTACTTAGTAGTAGCCGTTGTACTTACATGAAACAAAATGTACTCACCATGTAACTAAGTTATGGAAGAGCCTGTACTTACTGTTTGTAATTATGTAGATGTAACAGGCAGCTACTGTTACACATATCTAACAGACCAAGTCTGTTATACAGCTACTTATGTAACCAAAAGATTATTACATATGTGTTACAGACTTAAACATTGTAATTTTAAATGCAAGTACACAGACATAAGCTACTTAAAATAAAGTGTATCAAGATTGTACTTATGTGTACAAGTAGCTGTGTAACAGACTCGGTCTGTAAGTCAAACTGTCTCGGTCAAACTGTAATTACAGGCTGTTCCATAACTTAGTTACATGGTAAGTACATTTTGTTTCATGTAAGAACAATGGCTACTATTAATTATTTAATTAGGTAATTACTCTGTATTATGACACCTTAAAATAAAGTGTTACCGAACATTTTTATTAGGTACCATTATGGAATGTGAATAAGTGCTGTAAAAACATTGTTTATTGTTAGTTCATATAGTTATAAACAAACAGTGAAGTGTAGCCTTAATTTTAATATTACTTATATTCAAATTTGAGAGAAACATATATTACATCTCTAACCTTCATTGCTATTGAATCAGGAGGAGCATATTGCCTCTTCTATGCCCAGCCCTGCTCCTGTACCCAGCCCTGTTTCTGGACCTTCAATGGCTCCTGTGCCTGGCCCTGCTTCTGCGTCTGAGCCAGATCAATTTTGGCTGCCTGTGAAAATGAGGAAGACAATCCCCTCACAGGATCAGAACTGGATTTCTTCTGCGCTTTTTCATGCTGGCAGACTTCGGACAGACTTGAAGCTCTGGTATGAGCCACCAGTTCCTTCCCTCATCTACCACCAGGCTCCAACACCAGACCGCTTTTTTAATCATAGGCTTCTGGTATGGATGCCATACCACTTGTGGAAATTCAGACTGTCCTGTCCTACATGTGGGAAGCAGCTGACTGGCTATGGTATCCATAAGAGAGCACGAAAGGTTTTGGACATCGACAGGTTCTACCTTATGGTAACAGAGACTCTCAGGTGTACTGTTTGTTGCCTGAATTACCTGTCTACCAGTCAGACTGTGCTGGACCAGCTCGACGTGGCCCATAGAAGACTGTTCCGTCTGATCCTGACACAGAAGTTTGTAATAATGACATTAATATTTCATGTTTAATAATGTAATTTCAATAGTGTATGTGCAGAATTGTGTAATATAAAGTAAATGCATAGCAAAATGAAAGTTTTTTTTTTTTTTTTTTTTTAGCATGAACTAATAATTTAATCAAATCTTCTCTTTCACACAAAGGTATACATGTGACAGTCGTGTCATACGCATGCTTAGGGAGCGGACACTGGGCAATAGTCCCACCAGACTTATAAAACAGCTGAGGGAGAACCATGGTGAGGAGTGGCTTGACCGCTTGGCACACTATATGCAGGAGTGTGCTGGTTTTACCAACCGCCCTAGCCTCGTACCTGTTGTGTGTCAGAAGCCTCCAGAGCCCCTGAATGTCCCTACTAGCAAGTGGCTGCTGTCTGTCTACGGGAGGGACATTATCAGCCGCCTGGACCACATCAAGGCCAGCATAACCTCCGTGTTTGGGACCATTTTAAAAATGGACTCAACAAAACAGGTAATTGGTTGACATTACTTTGAACTTTGAAAATGATTTCTGTTATGCTTCAGTACTATTTTTCATTTTGTTGCCTATAGATCACAAAAAAGTTGGCAGGCACAGCCAGGGGAACAGCGCAGTGGGTGACTTCTGTTGGAAATGAGAGAGGCCAAATTCTCATAAGCGTCCTGACTGCTCAGGAAGGGGGAGGACTGGACGCCATGGTCTCTGGCCTGATTAACAGGTACCGCCAGGCAGCCATGGCTCCACCAGTGCTGCTGTATGTGGACTGTGGCTGTTGCATAGAGAAGGGGCAGAGCAAGCTACAGACCAGGTTTGGAGGATGGCCTGACCTCAATCCACAACCCACCACATTGACAGGCTTCTGCAGGAGCTCATGGGGAAGAAGGGGAGAGATCTGATGGGCGTTCCTCTGCTTGACATAGTGAGGATGGAGCACATCTGGCGTGTTCAGAAAAGGCACGTTAAGTGCATCCAGGATCCACCAAATGTGTTTCTCTACACTGAAACAGGCACCACCACCAAGGGAGGGATAGTCCTTACAAAGTACAGGTGTGCTAGGGGCTCGACCTCCCTTGAGTCTTTCCACTGCCACCTGAACAGGTTCATTCCAGGTTTGTGGCTCTTTGTTATTGGTGTATAGTATAAATCCAACGCAATATGATGTCTCTTCATATGTTCTGTAAAAAAACCTCTCACTTTCATGTGTTTCATTTTTCACTTCACAGGAACCAGTGCTAACACACTGAATTTTCAGTTGTATCTCCTGGAAGGCCTGAACAGGTGGAACCAAGACACAGCATCAGTCACCATGAAACCCTCCCCTCTTCTCACCTATGCAGGGCAGGTGGTGCAAAGCATCAACACCAACAGCCTGAATATTTTTGGAGAGAAGTTTGTGCCCACCTTCCAACCTCCTGCACAATACACTGGTAAGACTCATAGTCAGTTTTACAGGACAGTGTTTTCTGCTAATGAAAGTTGTAATTGTTTAGTAAACTGGAATCTGTTTTTAGGGGAGCTAATTGGAGTGGACTACCTACTAAGTCAGACCGGGCAGCCACTTCAGTCAGTGGATGCTGACTCTGAGCAGACGGACCAGCTGCTGGAGGAAGTGAATGTAGAAGAGCAGGATGAGGGATTTGAGGAGGATGTCAATGAGGACCCAACTCTGAGTTACCTCCTTGAAGATGAAGCCTCATCCCAGCCTGCCTTCTCCCAGTCTGCTGCTGCCGCCTCATCCCAGCCTGCCTTCTCCCAGTCAGTGGCTGCCTCCTCATCCCAGCCTGCCTTCTCCCAGTCTGCTGCCGCCGCCTCATCCCAGCCTGCCTTCTCCCAGTCAGTGGCTGCCTCCTCATCCCAGCCTGCCTTCTCCCAGTCTGCTGCCGCCGCCTCATCCCGGCCTGCCTTCTCCCAGTCTGCTGCTGCCGCCTCATCCCAGCCTGCCTTCTCCCAGTCAGCGGCTGCCTCCTCATCCCAGCCTGCCTTCTCCCAGTCTGCTGCTGCCGCCTCATCCCAGCCTGCCTTCTCCCAGTCAGTGGCTGCCGCCTCATCCCAGCCTGCCTTCTCCCAGTCTGCTGCTGCCACCTCATCCCAGCCTGCCTTCTCCCAGTCTGCTGCCGCCGCCTCATCCCGGCCTGCCTTCTCCCAGTCTGCTGCTGCCGCCTCATCCCAGCCTGCCTTCTACCAGTCAGCTATATCCACAGTCCAGAATGCACCAGATTCCCCCACTCAGCAGCCTGAGGAGCTTTTGGTATGTAAATTTCACAACAGGAACCAAAATTAATTAATTAATAATTAATTAATTTGCTCATCTATGCCTCTATACTTGTGTTCTTCTTCAGGTTGATGACATTGTATCCCTGTGGCAGAGCCTGCTTGATTATGACAAGCAGCGGGTGACGTTTGCTGCCAGGCACCAGGACAGGCTGACCACAGGGAGGTTCAGGTCTCCAAAAAAGAAGGCTGTTTTTACTCCTGGGGTGGACAGCCTGAAACGATGTGTGTTGGGGTCCACAGGTTCACCTGCCCAATGGCCAGACTGCTGTTGTCTTGTGGAGGCCATTTTCATCAGGCTCTGTCGTATACATCAAAGTCCGAGGAGGAAGGGAAAGGGTACGCTGAGTCGCTGGTCTCTCATTTTACAAGATTACCGCAATATCCGGCAGTTGATCCTCTCTAACGGTGCCGTCATGCAGGACACTACTCTCCAGCTGGTGGAGGTCAATCAGACCACTCTGGTCCAGTGTCATAATGGCAGGGTTAAAAAGCAAGATCAGACCCTTCTGCTTCAGGGAATTGACCTACCTGACACCTTTGGTGTTGCTGCTGAGGCTCTCCCACCTGCCAGTGTCCGTGCTGTTGCTCTACCCCAGGTCCAGGGAGAACAACATATCTACAACCTGCCACAGAGCACAGCTGGGCAAGCTAAGCTAAAAAGGCGAACCTCATGCAGTGCAACTGAGGCAGTAAGACCCAAGCAGACAACCCCGAGGCCAATAATTCCTCGGCCTGTTGGCAACCTGCCACTAGTTCCTGTCGTCCTTCCCAGCCCCAGCCCCAGCCCAACTGTCACCCTTGCCTCCCAAACTACCCCTACTATGACCTTGATTTTTGTCCCTCAAAACCCTCTTCCTACAACCCCAGCTACTTTGCATTTAAATCCCCAACCAAGTCACGTCCTCCCACCTCCTGCCACAGTCAGTCAGTTTCAACCCACTGTCCCTCGTCCGTACCACAGGAAGGTTGAGTCAAACACCTGCAGGAAGTGTGGGCAGTTTAGGACGGCAGCAACCGGGCACTGCCAATACAGAGGGACAATCTACTGCCCTGCCACAGAGACTCTTACAAAAGAACAGTGGCTTGAAAAAGTTAAGAAAAAATTATTATTATTTTACATGTATGTGTATATATATATATATATATATATATATATATGTACACACACACACACACACACATTATAATATTCTTTTCCAATATGTAAATAGTTTTTTAAAGTTTCTATTTTTTTTTTTATCTCTTTTTGTTTATTATTAAGTTGGTGAGACTTTTTTAAAAATAATTTTCCAAGTTTACATGTTTATTTTTAAAAACTCTGTGCTTAAATTTATATAGTTTTATAATGTTTCTACTTTTGTGTTTACCAGTATCATTAATCTATTATTATTTATTAAGTTGGGGTTTCGATGCCCACTCAGGGAGTTTTTATTATTTTACGTTTATATTTATTTTTAAATACTCTTTAATATTTACATAGTTTTATAATATTTCTTCTTTGGTGTGTTTAATAGTATAATTAAGCTATTATTATTTATTATCAGGTTGGAGTTTTGAGCCCACTCAGGGACTTTTTATTATTTTTACATGTTTATTTTTAAAAACTCTGTACTTAAATTTATATAGTTTTATAATGTTTCTACTTTTGTGTTTACCAGTATCATTAATCTATTATTATTTATTAAGTTGGGGTTTCGATGCCCACTCAGGGCGTTTTTATTATTTTACGTTTATATTTATTTTTAAATACTCTTTAATATTTACATAGTTTTATAATATTTCTTCTTTGGTGTGTTTAATAGTATAATTAAGCTATTATTATTTATTATCAGGTTGGAGTTTTGAGCCCACTCAGGGACTTTTTATTATTTTACATGTTTATTTTTAAAAACTCTGTACTTAAATTTATATAGTTTTATAATGTTTCTACTTTTGTGTTTACCAGTATCATTAATCTATTATTATTTATTAAGTTGGGGTTTCGATGCCCACTCAGGGAGTTTTTATTTTACGTTTACATATTTATTTATTTATTTATTTATTTATTTATTTATTTATTTATTTATTTATTTATTTATTTATTTTTAAATACTCTTTGCTAATATATATTGTTATAATGTTTCTACTCAGCTTCTGTGTTTACCAGTATTATTAATCAGTGTTTCAAGTGCACTCAGATATATATATATATATATAATTCTATAATGTTATTTCTACCATTGTACATTTGCTTCTATCATAGTATATCATCTGACTTTTTTTTGGTAAAAAATAAAACATTTTATTGTTTATAGGAGATTGACTTGTCTTCAGTCATCATTCTGTGAGCCTGGGTGAAAACTGTATTATTATTATTAATATTGTTGTTGTTGATATTCTTATATTCTTAATATTATTAATATTTACTTATATAAGATTTGTATACCACATTACAAACAACATCTATAAATATAAAATCTAAAACATGTCTACCATACAATGAAAAAAAACCAAACACTTTTAATAAAATAAGTGTTTATACATAAAAACATACAAAATGTAGCCTATGTGTTCATAAATTAAGAAAGGAATGCATACATTTTATAAACATATCATTATCAAATCACACAGAAATTAATCTGGGAAATTGATTTGCATTCACAATCGGCATTCTTTGAAGACTTTGATGACCTTGTCTAAGGTGGGACTCGAACCGGCGTCATTCACATCAGCGATTTGCCCTGTGAAACACAAAAAAAGGCAATTTTCTCTGAAATATGCACATCAATCTCACAAAAAACATACAGAAATGTGAAAAGTCGGTTTAATTTTTCCCTTTCCTTTCTCTTTTTCTTCATTTTTTCTCTTTTTCCTTCTCTTTTCCCTCTTTTTCCTTCTTCCCCTTCTTTTTCCTTCTCCCCACCCCCAAACAGACTATTGTTCCCCAGCTTCCACGGCTGATGCCTTCTGTGAGCCCATCACGGAATTTTCGGCGATTCCGTGACGCCACCACAGATTCGGGGTTAATTAAGTCCGTGAACATTACACGGTCACTATCTTCCTCCTCCTGTGCTTTAGTTGTCTTTATGCACCAAGTCAATTCCTCACGCTGCTGTTTCCAACGTCTTATCATCGACTCATTAAGACCAAGCTCCCGTGCAGCAGCTCTATTTCCTTTTCCAACAGCCAGATCAATTGCCTTCAACTTGAAAGCTGCATCATATGCATTTCTCTGTGTCTTTGCCATGATGAGGGTGACAAAATGACTACCGTAATCAGAATGATGGGAAATTTGAGCGCGCTCGATTAATCTAAACAGTAAAAAAAAAAAGTTGTTTGACCTCAACCCGTTCGGCAATTTCATTGGTCTGATGAAAGCTTTATGCAGCCAAAAAACTGAGCGCGTCACAGAATGTGTTTTTTTTTTTTTTTAATTTGAAAGCGGGAAAAATCCATATATTAGCCGCGTCATTGTTTAAGCCGCAAGGTTCAAAGCGTGGGAAAAAAGTTGCAGCTTATAGTCCGGAAATTACGGTAATGTTTCCACGGATCTCGATGATCGACATGGTGTGAATGCGTTGAGGTACGTAAAAGATGTAATTGGTTACATGAATTTGAGCATGAGTTTCACCTAATCATTGTAAAACACCTAATGTGTCCATCAATATGTTTCTCTTATTCTTCCAGTGAAGAGACACCCCCTCCGCACCCAGGCCATGAATATGCTGCACTGCCTCCCTCACTTCAAGATCAATTTGAGGAAGCCCGCAAGACCATCGGTGATCAAGAACTTTTAATTTTAGAGCTTCAACAAAAACAGTTTTTGATTTCAAATTTTCAAGGTGACGATAAACAGATTTCATTTTATACAGGGTTCCCAGATTATGATACATTTAAAGCTGTGTTTATGGCCCTGCAACCTACTGCAGAAAATATGGTGGGATGGAGTCAGGCTCAGCGACTTAAACATACAAGTGGGGAGGTACTTCGTCAAGGCTTTAGCGCCTCTAAATTGTCCACTATGGACCAGTTTTTTCTTTTTCTTTGTAGGTTGAGGCAGGGATTTCCTGAGCGGGATCTTGCAACCCATTTCCATGTATCACAGTCAACGGTAAGCAGGATCTGTGTGACCTGGGTCAATTTTTTGTATTTTATGTTGGGATCACTTCCAATGTGGCCTTCAAGGAAAACTGTGGATGAACTTATGCCAGATTGTTTTAAATGCACGTTCCCGACTACTAGTTATATTGGATTGCACTAGTTACTAGTTATATTGGATTGCACAGAAATTCATGTACAGAAACCTAGCTCCAAGGTCCTTAACTCAGCGATTTATTCACACTACAAAGGTAACAGCACATTTAAGGGCTTAATAGGCATTGCCCCCTCAGGTGAAGTGACTTTTGTCAGTGATTTATATACAGGTTCAATATCTGACAAAGACATTACCAAAAAATCAGGTATCCTTTCTGTTCTCGAAGAAGGAGATATGGTAATGGCAGATAAAGGCTTTCTCATCAAGGACCTTCTCTCTGAAAGACAGGTCTCCCTTGTAATCCCTCCTCTTTTCGGCCCAAGTGGACACTTCACTGCAGATGAAGTACAAAAGACTCAAGCGATAGCAAGACTGCGAATTCATGTAGAGCGCGCTATTAGGCAGATTAAAGAGTACCATATTTTTGATAGTCTTACCCATGACACTGGTGGGCTCCGTTAACCAACTGTGGGCCGTCTGTGCCCTTTCAACTAATTTTCAAGGTCCTCTCTTTTAAAATTGTAATGTTAATGTAAATATCAACCAATGTTATGTAAATCTCTACAACTGAAATCTTAATATCCACAAATGTATTCAAACCTTGGATAGAAAGTGTTAATCTTTACGAATCTGTACAAAGCCTTAACCATCATTATTGTTCTTCTTTATGAATCTGTACAAAGCCTTAACCATCATTATTGTTCATCTTTATGAATCTATACAAAACCTTAACCATCATTATTGTTCTTCTTTATGAATCTGTACAAAGCCTTAACCATCATTATTGTTCTTCTTTATGAATCTATACAAATATGTGAACTTGTATTGTTACCATAGCACCTTATCATGGTCAGTGTATCACAGGATCAGTCCCTGTCAGACCTTATAATCACTTCTCATGCTCTTTACTTTTACATACCTGTGAGTGATTTGATTGTTTTACGTGTATGTGTGTGTATGTATAAGCTACTGGATGTGTATCTATCTAAAGAATAAAGTACAATTGTATTACACATGGATGATGTCCTTCATAACTTTATAATTTAATATACCGGAACCAGAACAGGTCGGAATATCAGAAAACATAAAAAAAACATTGATAGGCATACTGGTCTAGGTTTGTAAAGGTAAATTTGTACATAGAAGTTGGTACGGGGGAATAATGTAAAATGGCCTGCCTGTGTACTGTAAGCATGGAAAAGGAACCAGAACATC